>JARUPZ010000008.1:4897533-5205773 GCA_031213475.1 Nereocystis luetkeana
ACCAAACCACTACCTACCTGGTACTGTAGGTGTTAGTCTGAAAAACTCGGCCGGCCCTACACCCTTAACATGTCTCCTGATATCTTTTGTATTGTATACTTGTAACAGTTGACCAAAACCACTTGTTTTAACTATTACGGGGGACCATAGTAAATAGGACCAAATATTGTTAATAATAATAGTAAAAATACAGTCGGTAAATATAGAGTTTTTTTTTGTCTGACGTAGGTCCTATTTACTATGGTTCCCCGTCATACCTGGTACCTGATAGTATGTCATACAGTAATAATAACGACGAAAAAAACCATCATACATACCAGGTACCAGGCATTATTACATGAATCTCTCCCAAAGTACAAGGATTGTCTGAGCATAAATATTGTATGCACACGGCTCTTGCCCTTCAGGGCAAGGTGGTAAATTTAACATGGTATACCGAACCACCACCACCACCACCACCATCACCATCAGCGGGCGGGGCCGACAGTGGCGGTAGAGTCCAAAGCAACCTCCAAAATATCGCCAAAATTACTCGTACCTCGTACCTCGCACCTCCTACCAGGTATGGTATGTACTCTGTCACGCGTTTTTTGCGCCGAAAGTCGATGAGGCAGAGGACCGCGCGGAAACGAAACAAGGCGTTCAGCACGAACGAGAGAGAGAGAGAGAGATAGAGAGAGAGAGAGAGAGAGAGAGAGAGCGCACGATCAAGCAAGTATACTACTGCTGCATGTATGTAGACGTGGTGTATCAGTATAACGCGCGGCATCACGTACCGTAGTTTAACCCTTCACTGCGCTGCTGTTCAGAAGCCCAAGTCTGGCTCTACAATTCCAAGTGTTTTTCCCCCATGGCGGAGATGCAGTCTTCGTATTATTGTCAATTGCAGTGAGAAGAAAGTTTTGTATGGGGCCAAGCTGGGGCCTTGGTGTGCTGAAGCGAGGGGTGTCCTACACTAATCCCAAACGTTCATAAAATGGGTTCGTCAAGTGGTATCATTCATGTTTGCGCTCCGGCAAAGCATACACGTTCCAAGATGTTGATTTTTGTTTGTACCTATACCTCGAAGTGTGCCTACGAGGCACACGGTGATTCGATTTTTTTTTCAGTGATAGGTGAGTGAAATTGATATCATTATGATATCAACCTCTCGTCAAGTGGTATCATTCATGTTTGCGCTCCGGCAAAGCATACACGTTCCAATATGTTGATTTTTGTTTGTACCTATACCTCGAAGTGTGCCTACGAGGCACACGGTGATTCGATTTTTTTTTCAGTGATAGGTGAGTGAAATTGATATCATTATGATATCAACCTCTCGTCAAGTGGTATCATTCATGTTTGCGCTCCGGCAAAGCATACACGTTCCAAGATGTTGATTTTTGTTTGCACCTATACCTCGAAGTGTGCCTACGAGGCACACGGTGATTCGATTTTTTTTTCAGTGATAGGTGAGTGAAATTGATATCATTATGATATCAACCCCTCGTCAAGTGGTATCATTCATGTTTGCGCTCCGGCAAAGCATACACGTTCCAAGATGTTGATTTTTGTTTGCACCTATACCTCGAAGTGTGCCTACGAGGCACACGGTGATTCGATTTTTTTTTCAGTAATAGGTGAGTGAAATTGATATCATTATGATATCAACCCCCCCCCCGTTCCCCCTATTTTTTATAGGTTGGGTTGGGGTCGATCGGCAATGACACTGTCAAACATGCCGCTCGCTACGTGAGCTAGACAACCAGGGTACCGTTTTTTATTTTTTTATTATTTTTAGCGGTCGCCCACAGCTGGTTGTTGAGTTAGATCATTTGTGCGAGGTAAAGAACCTTACTCCGCACAAGAAAATTGATTCTATCGCGTAGTGTCCAAGGTAAGGCACCCAAGAGGCAGTTACATAGTACTCCCATTGCTGTCTCTGGAAATGCCTACACCGGAAATTAAATCAACTCACTGAAGCTGTCATCCATATGCAAGTCCGCCTCACAAGCGGTTCTTAGTAGGATGCAGCTCGCCCTTCATGCGACTCGCCAGATACCTCACGGCGCTTCGCGCTTGGTGCAAGCAATGTCTGCCTGGTCGGTGAAAACCCGACATGCTCCGTCCCGGCATTGTAGGGATGCGAGGGTCTATGGTCATACGACTACGGCCATGCATTAGATAGAGTATATCTCTCCTATCGAGTACACCCCCCCCCCCCCCCGCCCCTAGACAACGTATCGTACATCTTCCATTCCGACTTTAATCAAAGCTACCTCGGTAGCAATGCCTCCTTTATTGCTCTGAACCAACAGAGATAACGCTATTATGTCCTAAAATATAAAAAAACTCTTGAATAAAATATTAAAGTACATACAGTTCTTATATTTCGGGACAGATTGGTATCGTTTTCCCCCATGAACCTTTTCAAGACCGCAGTCCCGTTTTGGGGACAAACACTTAGAATTCAAGCAGTTTGTCCCCTTAACGGGACTGCAATGCTAAAAGGGTCACGGGCTCATAGTTACGCCTTCCGCCCTTGGCAAATCCTAGTTTCCACCCTACTCCTCGTCAGCGTTCCACCCCCACGCCACTGGCAGCAGTGCTACGATTTCTTCCCTCCTTCCCCCAGCAACCTGGCGGCCCCTTAGTGCCAGTTTGTACCGGTGCACTCGAAGTGAGATCGCGACCTGGTGGGTGGTCACAGAGGTTCCTTGGAGCAGTTGTTATTTGCAGACGCCTTTCCTCGCCAAGGATGACCCGTCCGTCCCTCCGAGGAGGCTTGCCGCTGCCCGATCGACCAAGTCGCTCCCTTCCTTTCCGAGCCGCCCGCAGCTTTCCACCGCGAAGGGGGCGAGTTAATTGCTGCGCTCGTCGAAGGGCACTTGTCCCGGCGGAGCTTGTAGTGGCTGCGCTTGCGCGCCTCAGATTCAGACAACCCGTCTCGGCCGGCGCTACCTGCACGCTTGTGGTTGACCGCGTGGGGGTCTGGGTGCTGACGTCTCGGAGTATCGCTTTGCTGCGGTACTCTGATGCCGTAGCATCTCGGAGGCCTCCCCTCTCGATCACGGTGTCCATTCGGAGGTCTCTGTCCGCGTAGAAGGGAGCTCCTCTTTCCACCTGGTGGCGGATCGACATACGCTTAAACTTTCGGGAGAGCGCGTTCGCCAGGGCCTGCTGCTGAAGTAATTACTTCGTTGGACAAGTGTCCCTTGATTTGTTTCCACCTCCTCCGAAGTACACGATATCGGCGTCAACCCAAAATACGATAGGCACTATGCCGTGTACGTAGAAATGACTCGAAAGTGATAGAGGGTATACCTAGTTTTGGCATTTTCCCGTAAAAAATGTCTCGAGTTAGTGTGAAA
The DNA here is from genome assembly GCA_031213475.1 of Nereocystis luetkeana. Classification (NCBI taxonomy): domain Eukaryota; class Phaeophyceae; order Laminariales; family Laminariaceae; genus Nereocystis; species Nereocystis luetkeana. Next base: position 4,900,884 of record JARUPZ010000008.1, read on the forward strand.
TGAATGTATTCGCACTAATTTCAGACATTGTTTGGTTTCCACCTCCGAGGCACACGATGTTTGTGGAGCGTGTGTTAATCGCAAAAAAGACGAAGGAACTGAAAAAAGAAGACCCGCAATAAGAGAACCATTAACACATCCTGAACAGATCGACGCACGAAAAACTTCCTTAGCCAAAACGACCTTGCATCTCATCCGTCGAAAAAATGACTGAGCTGCCCCCCCGCCCGAAGCATCCCAACGAATAATCGACCAAAAATCCCGCTGTCCATTGCAGTGGTGAATTCTTAACTCCCAATTTATTCGCCTACTTTATCACGTGCTGTCGTTGGGTACTACTACTACTACTACTACTACTACTACTACTACTACTACTACTACTACTACTATTATTACGGGGGACCGTAGTAAATAGTACCTATGGTGCACACAAAAACCTATATATGTATCTATTTTTACCACGCCTAATTGGTCCTATTTACTTTGGTCCCCCGTAACTACTACCACAGTACTAATAGTTTTAATATTACTTACTGTAGTACATTAAGAGCGCTGAGTTCGCACAGAGGGGGGTGCGATCGTTTCTCAGCGTTCGATTCTTCGAGAACGAGAAGGTATAGGTTGTAAAAAAAACACAGAATAAAGTGAAGGTCGGAAAAAATCTGATCGAGAGAGACCCTTCCGAAAATGTAATGTTCGACATCATTAGCACCCTTAATACCGTTGTTTTAAGAGAAAATATCCATAGCGCTGAAAAAACGATTGCACCTCTGTGTCAGATGAACTCAACGATCTTTTTGACGGTATTCTGATGCAACAGGTCATGACCACTGGTGTGTGTGAGAGAGTTTTTACGAGCGCGAGCGACAAAAACAAAACCGCAAAAACAGAACCGCAAGAACGGGGGCGCCGGGGGGGGGGAGGGAGGCGGGGGGGGGGAGGGGGGGGGGCGTATCCATTCGTTGCTTGCCTTAGTCATTCGACCATTGGCCACGCATCCCTTTCGAGACGGAGCACTGGGGGGGGGGGGGGGGGTACTCGCTAGGAGGGGTGTACTCCATCTCATGCATGGCCGTATTCGGGGGGGGGGGGGGGGGGGGGGGGCGAAGACATTTATTGTTTGCCTTAGTCATTTGACCATTAATCACGCATCCCTTTCGAGACGGAGCAGGGGGGGCACTCGATATCATGCTTGGCCATAGTCGTATGTGACCGTAGACCCTCACATCCCCATCGTGCCGGGGCGGAGCACGTCGGGTTTTCACCGACTAGGTAGAAATAATTGCTTGCACCAAGAGCGAGAGCGCCGTGAGGTGTTCCGCGAGTCGTGTGAAGCGTGATCAGCGCCTTACTAAGATCCGCTTGAGAGGCGGGCTTAGGAACCTTGTGCGTACTTTCTTGCAGAGATGACAACGTTGGATGGATAGGAACGAGGGATGCGGGGGGGGTCGTCGGAGGCCTATCCCGTCCTGTGACCTTGGTTGATCAGCGTGAAGATATATTGGATATACGACACTTGAAACGTGTTCAGTCCTGAAGTTGCGATATAGTGTGTCCCTCGGAGGTGATGGAAAATCATGAATGTGTTGCATTGCAGTACCAGGTATATATCAGTTCAATACTGTCGCGTTGTTGAGAAGAACCAAGGGGAACCAAAAGAAGAAAAAGAAACCCGCGTGTCTTAGCACGAAGTGTGACTCCCTTGTGTACCCGAATACCCATTTGATCTTCGTTCGCACCCCATTTTCCGTGTTTTCCTATGCTTCTTTTGTTCGTTGTGCACCTCTACGTAGGGCAAGGGAATTTCCATCGGGCTCAGCACGCATTTCATATTATTGTTACATCAATTCACATTCTTCTTTTGCCACCTGATAATGTGCAGCTCACATCCCACTGTTTTTATCATGGACGTGTACAATATGTTCTGCCCCTCTGACAATACACGGTACACGATCCAGTCCGACTTGCATCGAACATCCTCTACCCCCGTTCGTAGTAGTCTAGCAGTGGTCTCTCTTCTACCATGCATCACTCTGATGGAGGTCAATGCTCCGGCGAGGTGCAGAGATACACTCTTCACGCGGCCAGGGCATCCTCAGGAAAAAATCGAGGTGCACCCCCCGCCGTGGAGCTCGCCCTACGCGCAGTAAGGGTCGGCACAAAAAAAATTGCGCAGGATGCGGGTCGTATTGGCCAAGGCTGGCCTTCGGTCGCCCGCATATTTTTGGGGAAAACGCCACCAAAACACGTGGCGGAGCCGCATGACTGCCCCTGCCGACCTCGAGCCCCCCAAAGGGTTGGGGTTCGGGTTAGGGTTGGGGTTAGGGTTAGGGTTAGGATCAGGGCTAGGGTTGGGAATCGGGTTAGAGTCAGGGTTAGCGTTAGGGTCGTTGGAGTTGAGCCTGGAGTCGGGGTTGTCTGGGTCGACCTGCAAGGTTGACATTGACGGCACGCGTCCTGCAAAAAAAATTGCGCCGACCAATTCTGCACATAGCGGAAGCCCTGCCGTGGCGTACGGCGTGGGTTGTTTTTGGCAGTGGTGAAACATTCAACAGTAGGGATATCACACTTGGAAGGGTGCTATCAACGGGACCTGAACACTTGACAAAATGACACCAACAACGCGGAGTCTCCCTTATGGATGACTCTACTGACTCCTGACCGACGTTTAGCCATAGATACATATGATACGCACAGCAGTAGTAGTACACACATTAAAACGCGCTTGTATACCAGGTGTGCGGTAAGCGTTCTTTCGATTTGTGCTCGGTGGTAGTACTCAGTAGCAGCACAGGCAAAAAGGGTGTGGTCTAGTACTCACTCTCGTAAAATGAGCGCCCAAGTGTTGCAAGTGTCTCCATCATCAGGAGTAGGGAACGGTGCTGCATCTCGAAAGGGACGCCTAGTCAATGGTCGAAAGGCTAAGGCATGCAACAAACGAGTACGCCCCACTCACCCCCCGCTTCCTACACAAACGCTTCTCAGTAGGACGCAGCTCACCCTTCATGCGACTCGCCGAACACTTCACGGCGCTCCGCGCTTGGTGCAAGCCATGTCTTTCCTGGTCGGTAAAAAACCGACGTGCTCCGTCCCGGCATTGTAGAGGGCGCGAAGGTCTATGGCCAAACGACGACGGACCATGCACGGCATGAGTACACCCCCCCCCCCCTGTTTTATAGAGGTGCATCGTTTTCCTTAATACAGTAGACACAACAGGTGTCAATGTCGTTCCGTACTGTTGATACTATATATGACCGTATAGCTACGTTGTGGTATCGTCTGAATGAATACGAGGTACAGGGGCGATATTGTATTGACCCGGGCATGCAGCCGAGCTACACGAAGGTGTGCCGCGTGAGAGAGCCCTCTACGTACCAGGCCAGGGCGGGAGCAAGGCTCTCATGATGGCGGCGGCATCGTCGGCCGCCGCCGCCGCCACCGTGTACACATTGACGCATGTAAAAAACCGGTACACAAGAAGAGCCAGAAACACCCTTCATCCATCAGCAGAAAGGGCAGGGGGTTAGATAGTATAGTTGTTGCGAGAGGTATACGACGACGTGAGTGTGCCAAAGCGGTTCCACAAGCGCTACAGTGGGCAACCGGCACTGTAGAGCGACCACTACTATTAACAATGCTGGATGCAGCTTCACAGGCTACCGCAGTATACGGTTTCACGAAGACGGAGGAGGTGTGCGACTGTCTTTTATTGTCACCCTCGAGCAATGCGGCTCCGCCATAAATAAACGGCAAGACTCTCGGGAAGGTTGGAAGCTTTTCGTGGCACAGCGTAACAACCTTGACCATGTATCAGGTATAGTCTTCGTGTTACTTTTATTGCGTGTATTTGCCATCCAACAATGTGAAGGGTGAGCTTCAACGCTGGTCGCTAGTATGCATTCCCTGAAATAAGAAGAAAATCACGAGGGAAACCAAATCGTTAAGCCCCCTTTTGTAGGGGACCTAAGGGTTTTTATTAAATAGTGAACTAATAAACGAAAAATTATCATTTAATTTTTGGCTGCTGTCCTACAAACAAGGTGGAGCGTGCAGCAATTATGTATGTGTACGAGTGCCACCATCATGCTGTCCGCGTGTCTTGCGTCCGCGTGCCTACGTCGCCCACTTCGGACGTATCTCCCATCACTCTGGAATGCTTCGTCTGACCGATGCTGTCGTCGCCGTTTGTTTTCATCAGCGTTCCGCTTTATGATTATTACTATTAATAGACCATATTGAAAGGCCAGGGGGTAATGCTTGGGACACACATCCAGCACGTATTATTCCCTTCCAGGCATGGTCCCGCGCATTCACTCACTTGGGATTTTCTCTGGAAGGCCTTTTTTTATTGCTGTCCAATCTGGGAGAACGGAAGGCCTGAAAAGAGGGAGGGCCCGGCTCTTGTCTCCTCTTACACCCCTGCTCCCTATACGTACAGGCCTTCCGAGTGATACGCCACCCTTGTCGCATATTTCCGAAATATGCGATAAGGAATATTTCCCTAAATTCTGGGTCTTTCCATCAGGTTTTTAAGAGCAATACCGTACGAGTACCACTAGCCCAACCTAAGGAGCCGTATAAAAAGCAGATGTATGAAAGATCGGGGAAACACTAGTTACCTTAGAACATAGTCGAAAATGGGCAGCTCCCCATGTCAATAATACCTCTACCTTGCGAGAATACGACGCTTCACGAAGGAAAGTCTCACGAGGGGGAAAAAGGAACGAAAGCCTACCCGTAAGGGGCTCGACAAATGTCAGACGCCGAAGCTACCGCCGCATCCCTATACGTGGCGACGGCTGAGGGGGGTGTACTCGACATCGTGCATGGCCGTAGTCGTATGACCGTGGACCCTCGCATCCCTACAATGCCGGGACGGAGCACGTCCGGTTTTTACCGACCAGGCAGACACTGCCTTCACCAAGCGCGAAGCGCCGTGAGTTGTTCGGAGAGTAGCATGAAGGGTGAGCTGCATCCTACTAAAAACCACCTGTGAGGCGGACTTGCGTGTAGACGACGGCTTCAATGAGTTGACTGATTTTCCGGTGTGGCCACTTTCAGAGACAGCAATGGGAGTACTATGTAACGGTTTCATGGGTGTCTTACCACAAGCACTACGTGATGCGATCCTTCCCCTTGAAAGGAGTAAATGTTCTCCACCCCGCATTAATAATCTATACTTCGATCGCCAGGTGTGACCAATCGCCCAAAAATACAAACAAACAAATTCGATGGCCTTGTTGCCCATAGTTCAGGCAGTGGGTGGCATGTTCTATAGTGTCGTTGCCAACCGATGCCAACGCGACCTATACATAATGTATTACCGGTAGGTATGATACCTAATATGATATACGTATAGGGGGGGTGTAAGGAGAGAAAACTTCTTGTAAACAAAAGAACTTAACCTATATCGTTACATCCCCAGCAAAAAGGATTGGAGCGGGGGGGGGGGGGGGGCGCTCATGTCATGCATGGCTGTATAGTCGGGAGGGGGGCGATATTGTATGCTGATAGAAGAACGCACAGTACCGCTGCATCCCCAGCAACGTGGGGTGGGGGAGGGGGGTGGGGGGAGGAGAGGGTTGTACGCTGGTAATGGAAGAACACAGACTATGGTAACATATACTCAATGACGGCTGCCGGGGGCATACGGTGCATCCTGAACGCAGATGCAGTTTAGTCCTTAGTTCAGTATGAGCGTCCGTAGTCAATACGTACCCGAATATTTCACGGCTGCGATGAACAAGTTAAGGGGGTGAGGCGAAACAAGTTAAATAAGGGTTGTGACTAGTTATGGAGGTAGACAGGGCGCAAATGCTGAGGAGGCTGAAAACGCGAGGTAAATCGTACCTGGTACGAGTATAGATCGTCAGAAATCTGTTGTCACACCACAAGCGGTCGCAAAAGCTACCGGCACACAATACATAACAGGTACTGGTACATAATATGTACGTGCATACGTACGAGAAGAAGAGGTTACTTTTAATACGTATCGTGTACGAATGGAAATCGTTGCTCGAGTTGGAAGTGGGGACATCGTTCGTAACCTTACGTCGACGCTGAGTACTCGTAGGAAAACGGAATGTCGCGCGACTATACGGTATACGAAAAGCATGGTATGTATGATATAAACCTGGTACAGCAGTGTAGATTTTCCACCGATGATGCCAGCATGTACTATTAATAATGAGTCTTATCAGTAGTGTTTAATCAAAAACGTGAGCCGCACAGCCGTTCCTGACTGGGGGGCTGCTTCTTGCCCATCCATGTGGATCCAGATGCTGTGTGCTGCTGCTGCTTGCTGCTGTATGCGCGGCTGTGAAAAGGTAGATAACTATTAATAATACAAAATACCACCAGGGGAGGGGGGAGACATTCATTCTCTTATTGGCACGATGTGATACTACTATTATTATTCAATATATATGTGGCCGCGGCTTGACCACAACAGGCCACTGCTGGGAGGGTTAAAAATAACTCTCCCTCCCACACGAGTTGAGCTGGAAAGATTATTACCCATGGTGGGTGCACCGGTTGATGCTGTGATTGTATTATACACGGCGGCACGCACATTACAACATATCTACAACAGCAAATACGTACGTGTACGTCAATGGTATCTATTATTAATAGATCTATCACGACCTTATCCCAGGGTAATCATGTCTCGGGAGCGATTTGCTTTACCGACGACCGACGAACCGCACGCACTGCACTATAAAAATAAGTTGATTGCTCTGCGAGCGCGGAGGAGAGGCCTGCATGCATCTCCGTTTCGTTCGCTGGCCGCTTCAGACATAAATACTGCTGTACATATTTTGAATCTGTGCGCGCAGACATACATACTGCTGTACATATTTTGAAACTGTGCGTTTGGCAATTGCATGGACGTGGGTGGGTGGATACACCTGTATGCGCTATTAATATTACAGATTAATAGGCACATAATGTGAATGCAGCGCGAGCGAGCGTCGTGTCCCCTGTATACTCCTCCTATTACTACCACTGCTCTACCCCATACCTGGTACCTGGTATACCGGTACCCCATAATCGCCATCGCAAAATGCACCGACGCCCACACCCAAGGACACAGGCCCTTCCGTGCATGCATGTCTTCATACATGTCACGTTATTTTGGGGTTTTCGGTCGTGTTTGTATTCCGTTGTTCGATGTGTGTGTTCTTCACATTAAACCGTTCTTTCTACCCGTCGACATCCAGCACAACCAGAGTCCGTGCCGATTCTCCAATCCTAGAAGAGATACAAGTTCTGTGGTCACAAAGCTACGCGACAGAGATACTACGTTGCCACGTGTGCAGTATGCACTGGAGTGGGCAATGCAAAGCCATGTCATCATACTAGATACGACAGGCAAGACAAACACAATCTATGAAATAGTGAAACGAAAAGAAACAATCAAAGAGAAAACAAGAACAAAGTACTCGTAGACAAGTCGAAAGCGATCCAATCAAATCATTGTGAAATCCTCGAAATCTTCAAAAAAATAGAAAAAGTCGGACAAGAACCCAAAATATTCCCATATCCCAAAACATGATTTTTTCAAGTAAGTGGCGCATATGTTTTCGTAATTTTTCGTCGAAATTTATTTCGTACCAGGTAGTCGGGCCCTTGCGCCGGAATATTTAATGCGTTCTGAATTCCCGAGGCCAGGGCACGTTCGTTCGTGATATTTTTTCCGCCACTGCACTACTACTTCTTGTTGTTGCTGTACCCAGAACGATATACCTCTGTTGTGTTCTCCTGCTGTGCAGTCAATCTCCAGCCGGACGAGGTACGCGGGCGGGTTGGGTCTGCGCTCCGTCCAGCCGACAACCGCTGACAGAGGTGAGGTTATCGTGAAAGAGCAGCCCAGCGTGCCAGCGTTGCTGCTCCTGTTGTGTGCATGCGACCAGCGAATATACGGGTACAGCTGTGGTATCATAGCAGAGCCGTACGTCGGGCTCGGGTTAAAAATCAACAGTCTCGTGGAGAGCACGTACTACTGGTGTACAGGTGAGGTCTGCTTGTGCTCGAAAATGCGAGTCTTCATCTAGCCCAGTGGGCAATGTAGCCATCGTCTCGGAGACATAAATAATAGCTGCTACATAACATTGGTGGTCGCGTGGGCGCTCTGTGGCAGGCTCGCTGCTGTAAGTGTCTCGCTCGCTGCACGCACCGAAGGCAATGAACCGAGCTTTTATTAGCTAAACTTTCACCTTGCAGAAAACAACGAATACAAGTACTGGTCCGCAACACTCTAGTCGTAAATGTAAGCAACATTTGAGTATTAATATTAATACTAAAGAGGCCCTTAAACATCCGGACATCGTCATTGGCTCTGACGATGGCCGCAAAGCCAAAGCAAGTCTTGTGGGCACCACTTTGTCCGGAAATATAAGATCCGTGGAAATATTAATTTTAATACCAACGTGATCCTTACATTTATGTCCGGAGGGGTAATTTGGGCATAGAATTCTCGTATCTACTCGTCTGTGCTGCTGCTGCTGCTGCTGCTACTGCTGCTGCTGCTGCTGCTGCTGCTACTGCTGCTGCTGCTGCTGTGGTACTCTGAGCACTTCTGTTAGCTGTGGTGGTTGTGTACAGCAGCAGCAGCTCTGTGGCCTGTTATAGTCTAGCCTGCTCTCAGGTTGGTGGTGCGTACACTCTTTGTGTCCTGTTTTCTAGGAGGGGTAATATTTTTGAACACTTTTTTTGTTCATTTTTCTAATATTGTTCCAATGTGAAGGGGTGCCAGCCGCGGGCCAGCCGCCGCTCCCCTTCCCCCCCGCCCCCGTCATCGTCGGTCGAGGATGGTGCCCGGAGCGGTGGCTCCGCCTCGTGCTCTTCGGAAGGACGTTCGCACAGTTCGGCAGTAGTCTACTTCTGCTGTGCTGCTGTACGTAGCTTCCCGACAGGTCTCTTCGACAGACCAGAGAGAGTAAGTACGTAAGACTCTCGCAGGATGTATACCGACAGCGTATCGCTGTACCGTACTGCTGCTACTGCTTGTAAACCCAACTTTTTTGTATACTACGAGTAGTATGCAAACGCGCAACAAGTAATCTCCTGCCTTGGGTTTTCTGTTCAAATTTTATTTAATTTTTGATGGCCGTTGCATCTACGGTATCTCCAACAGCTTTGTATAATGTACATTATATACTTGTCATACAAGTGGTACATCTGTACGAGTACCAGGCGTATGCATATGTGGTGATACGAAGGATAGCCCAGCCCCCCTCCAGCCCTCTGGTGATGACTCACAACAGCAGTAATTACTCGTATTAATAGCAGAATAGTGCCCAGCCGCCATCGGCGGGGAAAGAAGAGGAAAGGAGTGCCGTTGTTGTTGTTGCTCCTCTTTTTCCTTTCCCGGCGCAGCAGCTAATGCGTGCAGCTCTTGCTGACTCCTACTACTCGTATTAATATACCGGTAAATAACTGCACACAATCTCCATCCATCTACCTACATCCACAGCAGCAGTATTAAATAATACCTGGCCGTATTTTTTTATCGGGTCGGATATTGCTTTGAGAACTGCAGTCCTATGTGTGTGTGTGTGTGTGTGTGTTCTTCACATTAACCCCTTTAGAACTCCAGTCCCGTTTTGGGGACACGCCATTCAAATCCCAAGTAGTCTGTCCCAAATTGTCCCCAAAACGGGACTGCGGTTCTAAAAGGGTTAAACCGTTCTTTCTACCCGTCGACATCCAGCACAACCAGAGTCCGTGCCGATTCTTCAATCCTAGAAGAGATACAAGTTCTGTGGTCACAAAGCTACGCCACAGAGATACTACGTTGCCACGTGTGCAGTGTGAACTGCAGTGGGCAATGCAAAGCCATGTCATCATACTACTACGGGGGACCATAGTTAATAGGACCAAATATTGTTAGTAGAAATGGTTAAATCTATAGGTTTTTATGTATACCACAGGTCCTATTAACTATGGTCCCCCGTAATAGATACGACAGGCACGACATACGCAATCTATGAAATAGTGAAACGAAAAGAAACAATCAAAGAGAAAACAAAAACAAGGTAGACAAATCGAAAAAGAAAAAGAAGAAATATGGGGACAAACCATGGTAATTCCAAGTGTTTTGTCTTTCAAGTGCATCCACGTTTTTTTGGGACAAATTACTTGGAATTATTAATAGTGTACCAGGTACCTGGTACCAGGTATTGTATATTTTTTCCTGGTGGTTTTGGCTGCTTCGTCACACTGCTGTTTTTCGTAACTTTTCCCACTCGATGTCCTCAGAGCAACAGGGCATGTCGCAAGTTGTACCCTGTGCTCGTGACCCAACGAGTCTCGCAGCTATGATATCATGCAATGCTGATGATGTATTGATTGCTATCAGTTGCCTGGGCACTGGCACAGTAGTATGTGCGGCGGTACTTCGTCGTAATCTACTTGCAAAGCAGCTAGGTATCTACTGATTTGAGCCTGGCAGTGCTGCTGCGAATACGTTTTTGATACGCACGTCCAAGAAAACACGCCCTGAAAAGAGTTAGTATAGAAACCCATGAAAATGCGTTCCGGGAAGAGATAGGAGAGAAGAGAGAGAAAGGAGGGGAGTCCGCGGCCGCGATGGATGAAGCCATCTGAACCCGAAGGGTAGAGGTGACGGGGAAACATTAAATATCAGTGTTTTATAAACTCCTGCGCAAACTACTGCCTGTAGAATATGTTTAAGTCATCGGCCCACGTTCCGTGCATTTTTTCTTGTTTTCTTGTCACCCTCTTTGTTTGTGTCGATGACCGCAACCGCCCCGAGCGTTACTCGCTTCGCTCGGCCAGTAGTCTGACACAATCCAGTGTGCTGGTAGCTGACGCTGATAATATCTACTGATTGAGGCTACCAGTGCCCAGCTCCACGATCAATGGCACCTCCGTATACTTCCTTGATGTTTCGTTAATATGATTTGCACCACAAGCCAGCGCCCCAGGTGCTCTACAGGGTCCGTAGTGGTTCCGCCCTGTGGTATTCCAGGTATAGGGTTGCGTACTGGCTGGCGCGCGCGGCGCCACACCCTTTTAGAGTTGGCCGTCGACGACGGCAATGTGGGGCGGTGCCCTGGTAGGTTGTCTCTTATTATGTGGTCGTGGTGTGGAGGACACACCGGGGTGGGCTGATGCCTCGGGTCTACAACGAACCGAGCGACAAGAACTTGGACGACCTTCAAGTTGTGTGTAGTGAGGCGGTACAATTTTGGGGAAGGAGACCTGGTATCCACAACTGCTGTTTTAGAAAGCAATGTCTACGTCAAATTTCAAGTGCAAACTGCTGTACTTTGTCCCCGAAACGGGTGTCCTCACGCAGTTTAGAAACTCCTACCTTGGACCAGGCTCAAATTCCTTACATGGGGCAGGGTGTGCAAGGCACTAATTTCAGTATATTATCGTATCCTCCCCGGATGTTTCGGAACCTCGATGGCCCTTTTCACTATTCAGCACCAAATCTTCTAGAAAAAGCCAGCGGCCTCTGGCATGGATTTGGCCAATCAGCTGCCAGAATTGTAGTTTGAAATTGTAAGTCAGCACGTCAGCACAGATGGCTGTTAGAACTGCCTCGGGATTGTGGGATTGTGCCAAGGCCACGGCTCGGCACGGCATGAGACCCCGTGTTCTGCTGGTTGTGGCACCCAGCCTCCCTGCCCATGAGGCAAGGCGGGGCTGAAGCGCTCTTGATCGCGCTACCCGGTTACAGACAGAGCAGCAGAATAGCAGCATGCACTAATCTATAAAGTAAGGATAAATAGAGGCACAGTGTGCAAGACACTACGTTACCATATACTTGCAAAACGATTTTCTTGCATCTCTTTCAAAAGTCGAGCTCTACTACCGACAAACCCTAACATAGGGCCGTTCCTAACGAACCGAGAAAAATCACGATTCGTGACTTTTTGGCATGCCAAAAGATCACGATCCGTGACATTTCAGTTCTTAAGGAAAAACCCCCAAAAACGTCACGTTTCGTGATATTTTCCAATTGTGAAATTTCCGATATTTCAAACCCAACGGTTTTTGCGGGTGGAGCCAACTCCCGCGAGTGGGGCACGGCCAGGCCAAGCCGGACCGACCGCGCCTGGCCGTGGTATATTCGAATCACGGGCCCAAGCCTGACCCGCCTGCGAGATTCCTATTTCACCGACCGTCGGCCAAGCCCGGTTTGCGATATTCCATCTCGCAGCGCGTCTCTACCCGGCCTGGCCTGTGGCATCCTCAGGTCATTTTCGCGTTTGTCTTCAAGCTGTGGCTCCTCCTCCTCGAACTTTCGAGGCCACAACCTGCTCGTTAGCCTGCGCCCAGCGGTGTCTTTGGGTAGCCGCCCGTTGTCTACAAGCGGCGTACGAAGCAGAGTCTGCGATGCCCCTATACCGACCTTCGGATACCGTTGGTGCGCGTGGGTTGCGTAGTGCCTTGATCAGGCATGATTGGAGACACGACAAATGTCACGAATCGTGATTTTGTTTGTTTAGGGAAAAGCTGAAAAAATTGGCGTCATGAATCGTGATTATTTTTTTCACGACAAAAAAATCGCGATTCACGACAAAAATCTCACGAATCGTGATTTTTTTCTTTATTAGGAGTGGCCCGTATAACGGACCGTGATGTATGTATTATACTTCCTTTTTTCTTTCTTCTTTTCTGTTTTTTTCCCATCCCCGGCCAGCCGCGGTTGTTAGTTCTTTGTTGACGCCGTTTGTTGTTACGAGAAAGTGAAAAAAGGAGCACCAATATATCGAAAATTCGACCGATTTCCGACTTACCAATCAGTTTGCAAGTAGTTTGATCGACAGTTCACGGTCTTTAGCCCGCACAGTTTTTTCCTTGTTTTGTATATGTTTCGTTTTCCTTTCTTTGTCAGTTGAGCGTACACAAACAGCAGTAGTATCGACACGTTTGGTCGAAGTAACTTTCAACGGGTTTATACTATTTCACGGTATAACCATTATGGAAATGACCAGTAAAATGCAACGTATTACATACCGGTACTCGTAGGAGAAGTCAGTCGGCTACAAGATGTATTATTAGCCTGTTGAGACTTCTTGTGTGTCTTTCATACGACCATAGGCTCCCCCACCGCTGAAACTTCTAGAGCTTTCCGCTTATCTATTCGACACTATGGTTGACACACTGTGAACGATACCAATAGCAAGTAAGCCTTCTACAATGGCTGAATATGTTGGGGTTAGCATGTAGTGTTCGTGTTATCGCGGGGAAATAAGGCGGTCATTATTAGGGCAAAGTAGACATAGGATAGGCCGATTCCCGATGTTCAACTCATTGTGGTGTCCAAGCGATTTCTCGTGCTTTAGGCCATCTCTTATGGCAAACCGGTTTTGGTTTCTGGAAATTGAGGTTTCAGCACTTCGCAGGCGTGTTTGAACAGGGAAACGGGCGAATCGGGCCTGCTTTTCTTGAAGTCCCACCAGCCATTTGCGAGAGGCATGCAACGTCGTTTGCCGTTTCTTCAGAATAGCAGTTTGAAAAATAGTCGATACACTCCAGTTTCCTCAGTTCGGTTTCGGACGCGATTTATCTGAAAAAAAGGCGTTTTTTCGGCTGAAACGTCGATATACATCTGAAATTGCCTTGCTGATTTATTTGTCTGAAAATGACAACATCGTAAAAACCTCGAACAACACGTCTGGAGAAAAGAAAAACGGGTCTAGACACCTCTCCCCAAAAGACTGCAAGTATTCTGAGAAGAGCGAGCCTAATTCGGTCGGAAAAAAATACGTGAAAGCACGTATAAAACACAGTTTCGGGTAAGTTTTTCGGTTTTCACAACCCTCCCATAAGAGATGGCCTTAGGTTGTTTCCTATGCGGTTTGATTTCAAGCTTCAGATTTGTATTTTTCAATCTCAAAAACGAATGACCCTGCTTATGCAGTCCAAATATGCAAAATCCGACCGGAATTTTTTCGATTTGAAAATCCGATGACCCAAGTCGTCGGATTTTGGCCCAAAATCCGACGACCTGGGTCATCAGATTTTAAAATCGAAAAATGGCGTGCTCTCTAAATTCAAGATGTTATCCACGACAGCCACGACAGCGAACAGCAGCAGAACGATCGATGAGTTGGATGGTGACAGATAGCGACGTTGCTTCGAGCCCGACGCTCGGGCGGCGGGCGGCGCGTCCCTCCGTGGCCAGACTACAGTCGCCTGGCGCGGGCTCGGGCCTAGAGACCAAGAGAAGCGCACTCGGCACGCACCTCTCCGTGGATACGTTCGAGTACTCGTAGGCTACGCTGCTGTACAGCAGCAGCAGTCAGTCACAAAATGGAACACAAAATACCAAGACGAGTTGGCTCTAGCACACTCGCCACGTCTCTTCGCCGCCAGACCAGCGGCAATCTGCCTTGGCTCGGGCGCTTGGGTCCTACGCGCAGGGCAGCGCACCAAGCGCGTCTCTTCGCGGCGCCAAACCACAAAAACAGCAGTTGATCTCGGCGTTTGCTCGAATCTCTACACACGCAATACACCTGATTTTTCCGCATAGGAAGACTGCTTCGATTTGCCAAATTCACATCTGGAAATGCGATCAGGTCAAAATCTGAAGCTCAAAAATCGAACTGCATAGGAAACGGCCTTAATGCCGGTTCCGGCATGAGTTAACCCTTTTAGGACATTAGTCCCGTTTTGGGGACAAACCATTCAAATTCTAAGTACTTTGTTCCCAAAACGGGACTGCAGTCCTAAAAGGGCTAAGACATACGGTATGTGGCCGTAAATCGGGATAAGGCAAAAGTAGCGGTAAGGCAGGTTCAACTGCCTTGTCCCATACCTACCTTTTCGCGGTTTATCCACCGTACTTTCATTCATTCGTACCGTACGCAGTTGTTAATAGTGAACCTCAACCATAGTGTCGAAAAAATGGTAATCCGCCCTCGTAAGTTCCCCCGCGCATTCAACCCCAGCCCTCTCTCGTGGGACGGCGTTGCTGAAAACTGACATCCCAAGACAAGCCCCTTTTGTTGAGGGAATCCACTACCAAAACCTGGGCTCGTCCGCGCGCTTTCGCTCTTGTAATCATGGTATCCTCGTGCGCACCCCTTCCGCTCCTCCCTCCGCTACCCCCTTCCTCCTCTCCCTCCCCCACCCTGGCCCCCCTCGCTCCTCCCCCTCCCTCTCCCCCCCCCCCCCCTCCCTGCTCTCCCTCTTCTCCCTTCCTCTCCCAACAGAAAGCACAGCGGTCCTGCTCAAAAGTGGCCATGACGCCTTCCCCGCGCCGGAAGGCCGTGTCAATGGCCGCTACAGCCGGCCTACTGGCTTTTCTCGCGGTTTTGGTCTCGCCCGCTGCTGCCGCCGCCGCAGGCGAAGGGCGGGAGATAGAGGAGGGAGACTACCCTTGGCGTGGAGCAGCACAGCGGCACCCGCAGCGCGTCAAGGTGAAGAGGATAGTTTTTTTTTGCTGTACATACGGCAGACGCAGGCAGCAGTTACAACCTCCGCCCAAACGCATTGGTAGCGGACTAAACATTTTTTTATGAAGACAATGAGGCGTTTCTGTGTCGGGGAACTGGGTCCGCACTTGGCCTGTGTGCTGTGAAGAGGGGTTGGGGAGGGAGGGAGGGAGGGAGGGAGGGGGGGAGGGAGGGGGGGACGTGACAGCTTTATCCGTAGACACAGAAGTTACGTCCTGCGCAAGCGCGGTTACGGACAAAACGCTGCTTATTGGTGAAATATAATTAGGTATGTCTGCGTCGGCAACGGACGAAACGCGGTTTATCGATAAATGTATTCAAGTGTGTCTGTATAGGCCCTCCCCTCCCCTCCCCCCCTCCCCTCCCCTGCTGTACCCAACCCGACCCGCCCGTTTTCCACCCCCCGCGTGCCGGCAATCGCTCAACCCGGAACGCAACGCACCCACACGCAACACATCGCCACGACAACGACATGCAGGCGCCATGTAGCCTTAGCACCGAGGGCGAAGGCGACCTCGCTGGGTGGCTGGTACCCAGCAAGCCCTGCCTCCTGCATCGGCCGCTGAGCCGCGAAGGAGCCGCGGACACCCTGCCGGCCGAGTGCCTGAAGTGCGTCCCGCGCCCGTACGGGTTGGAGGATGAACATAGCCAGGGGAAGGAGTCGGAGGGGGGCGGGGAGGGAGAGCAGGAGGTGCAGAGGGAGGAGGAGGAGAAGGGGGAGGGTGCTTTGCCTTCGTTGGGGGCCGGCAGGAGCAGCAGCGGGGGATATGGCCGGGGCAGCCACGAGCGACAGCAGGGGCCGCGGTCTTTCGCGCCGAAGGGCTTGGAGGCGGAGCGCGGCTGGGAAGGGCTGTTCGCGGAGCAGGCGTTGCTGGAGCAGCGGGGGTCGTGGCAACAGCAGCAGCAGCAGCAGCAACAGCAACAGGAGAAGGAGCGTAGTAGCGCGTCTAGGAATCGGGAGCGGGGGGGGGGGGGGGGAGAGAGGGGAGGAGGAGGAAGAGGAGGCGACAGCAGAGAGGGGAGTGAGAGAGGTAGAGACGGAGGATTTGGAGGATGTTTCGGAGGCGTTGATGGCGGTGGCGGTAAGGGACGCCGACGGTGACGACAACACCGACACGGACGGTCCCGGCTTCGGTGGTGCGGGGGCATTCGCCGCCCTGGTCATGGCCGCTGCTGCTGCCGCTGCTTCGTCCGCGACATCCGAAGCTCTAAGCGGGGTGACAACTGCCCTTTCGTCTTCCGCCTCCTCCTCCGCCGCCGCCGGCGGGGAGTGGGAGTGGGGCCCGGATTTGGGCTCGGCTGATGTCGATGCTGGTGGGCGGCCGGACGGGGAGCCTAACGGGGGGAAGTCGATCGGAAAACCGGAAGGGTCCCCGGAGAGGTTCCCGGACGAGTCTCCAAAGCGGTCCCAGGACGGGCTACCGGACGGGAGGTCAGGTGTGCAGGCGGAGGTGAGGTGGGCGTCCGGGAACGCGCTGAGGGGAGGGAGGGAAGCGACGGCGGCGGCAGGGAAGGGTGGTGTTAGTGTGGCGAGAGACGGGATGGAGGAAGGCCGTGGTGTAAGCCGTGCGATGCAGGTGAGGCCTTCAATTTTTTTGTGTTTCGTGTGTTAGGAGGGGGGGGGGAGGAGACGAGGAAAGTTGAGGGGGGGCGGGGGGGGGGGGGGGGGTACTCAATAGGAGAGATGTACCCGATCTCATGCATGGCCGTAGTCGTATGACCATAGACCCTCGCATCCCTACAATGCCGGGACGGAGCATGTCGGGTTTTCACCGACCAGACAGACATCGCTTGCACCAAGCGCAAAGCGCCGTGAGGTGTCTGGCGAGTCGCATGAAGGGTGAGCTGCATCCTACTAAGAACCGCTTTTGGGGCGGACTTGCATATGGACGACAGCTTCAATAAGTTCATATAATTTCCGGTGTAGCCACTCCCAGAGACAGCATTGGGAGTGCTATGTAACTGCCTCTTGGGTGCCTCACCATGAATACTACGTGATACGATCATTCCCGGAAGAAAGGGGAACGCGATCGAAAGCTTAGTGGGAGCTGATTGGGTTTGTTTAAGCATTCTGCTGTAGAGTTTTTTGTTTTCGGCGATCTCTTTTGTCCCGCGTGCGCCTGTGCATCTGTGTATTAGCACTTTTTTTTATTGAACATGGCTCTATCAGTTGTGCAGATGAACGGGAATACCGTGTAGTCACCAGGTGAGAGAGATGGCCTGTACGTATTACAGAAAAAAAAAAACAATCACCACCACCACAATCCACCACCGAAAAAGTCTCTCTTTTGCTTTTCTGCTACAAACGGAAGCCAGTTTTTATAAGCGTGATACCAGGTATCGATTTAAGAGAAGCACCTGGTACTAGACTGAATCGAGAGATAAGTCAGATGGTTTGGCACGGGGCATACCAGAACCTATGCTTGGTATATATAATACCTAGTCCCGTGTTAGAGAAGTTCATTTTTCAGAGTAGTCAAACAGGCCTGACACATACCCCTCTCTTGAATCGTGACCCCCCCATTGCTGTAATCCTCGCCGCGCACAGGAAGTGTCACTGGCCCCAACGCCCTCAACTACGGTCGACACTCCCGCTCCCGCTCCAGCCGCATTGGCGACACCAGTGCCGGTAGGCGTGGCAACACCCACTCCAGCCCCCGCGGCAGGTGTTACCGTTGCTCCAGAGGGGGCCGCCACGGTAGAGCCTACGGCGGAGGAGACGGTTGTGGGGGCGACCCCCGCCCCGTCCCCTACCGAAACGCTAGCCCCTGATGAAACCCTGGCTCCATCCCTCACGCTTTCGCCGGAAGACCTGGCCTCTTTTGTTCCGAGCTTGCTAGAGACGCTGAGCCCGAATGGAACGCCTGCGCCAGCGGCTGTAAATTCGACGCTGTCTCCGCTTGCCGAAGGCGAGACGCACGCGCCCACCACGTTCATGCCGACGTTGTCCCCGCTTGCTCCCGGGGAGACCCGCTCTCCGTCCATCACTCCGGCCCCCGGAGCCACCCGCGAGCCGAGCACCTCGTCGCCGACCGAGATGTTTGCGGACACGCCTTCTCCGGTGGGGAACACCACGAGCACGGAGGAAGCTCTGGAGACGACGGCGGACGCGGCGACGGGCGCGGTGGCGGTGGGGGTGGCGGCGACCGCGGCGGTGGCCACGGTGACCACGGTGACCGCTACCACAGCGGCAACGACGGCTGTCACGACCACCGCTGCGACGACCACGCTGACCTCCACCGTGACTAGCGTGGCTTCCACCGCGGCTACGACGGGAGGAAGCGCGGGGGGAGCCACAACCACCGGCGCCGGGGCGGCGGGGAGCGCTTCCTCGGGGGTCACGGCTACCGGAGGCACCACGCTCACCACGGCGACAACTACAACGCAGGCCACCGGTGCCGGGTTGCCGGACGTGACGTCGACTACAAGGGCGACGAACTTGCAGAGCAATATTCAGACAAATGCCACCTCCGGTGGCGTGGAGAACAGCACAGCGTTGGGGGGGGCGGACCCCGGCTCGATTTCCGCGCGGGCTCCGTCGGCCACGCTTGGGCTGGTGAGTGTTTGTTGTTGTTGTTGTTGTTGTTGTTTTTGTGCTGGTGATGGTTTTGGTTTTCGTAAATACCACTCTGAATGGAAGCAGCATTTGAACATTGATATGAAGACGAAGCGGTCCTTTCATTTTAGTCCAGAGCGATAGGTTGTTGTTGTTCTTCTGTTTGCTGCTGCTTGGTCTTATTGATGATTCTTGTAGTTGATATGTATTTAATGACGTTGCCTGTGTCAACGCGGCCGAGGGGAAGGGAGAGAGAGAGAGAGAGAGAGAGAGAGAGAGAGAGAGAGAGAGAGATCAAAACCCGAGCGAGGCTCAGTCGAAGGACTTTTTGCTTGTTCTGCCTCTAGAATATCGTACGGTAGCTCGGCGAGAGCAGCCCGCGACTCTCGATGACGCTGGCTTCATCGGTGGCGGTATAGGTAAATTGGCCGTCGTAACGTATAAAGCGTATTTAGAGGCGCTCGTTTCCCGCCGCTGCATGCCGGTTAGGCATAGGGAAACCCTGGCGCTCTCGTTCCGCTCGTCGAACCCCCTTGTCGACACTTGGAGGAATTATGATGGCCTCCCTTTCCCGCAGGCCCTGATTATAGCCTAACCTACCCTGACCCTACCCCTGTATCCTGATCGTACCCTACCCTGATCATACCCTATCATTCCTAAATCTTACCCAACCCCGATCCTGCTCTACCCTATCTTGATCCTTCCCTACCCTACCCTTTTCCAGCCTACCCTACCCTACCCTACCCTACCCTGATCCTACCCTATCATGCCCTGATCCTGACCCCCCTTACCCCGATCCTGCCCTGTGCTGTCCGGATGTCTTGTGCAGCTGATGATCTTCCAGATGCAGTTCGTGAGCCTGCTGAGGCTACTGGAGGCGAACATCACGAGGCCCTTCATGAAGTTCTTGGACAACATGAAGTGGATGAACTTGCACTTCGAGGTGGATATCAGCTTCTTCAACTGCGATGACGAGGTACGGTCCACATTTATAAATATGAACACAGCTATTGTTTGTTCTGGAAAGTAAAAATTGCAGCGAGTACAGCAGTGGCTCTACACGTAGCAGTAGTATTGTGACAGCTCGGGACGCTTTCGTCTATCCCGTCTGCTTGCTCGCCTTGCTTGTTTTCTAGTTTGCTATTCATATCTGACGAGCTTGCTTGTTTTCTTGCTTGTCTGCTAGCTTTTTCGCTCGCCAGCCTATGTGCTTGTCCCCGTGCTTGCTACCCTACTGTACGTTGTATGTGTTAGCCTGCCTGCTGTCGTTCTAGCCTGCTAGCGTTCCAGCCTGCTAGCGTTCCAGCCTGCCAGCGTTCTAGCCTGCCAGCGTTCTAGCCTGCTAGCTTTCTAGCTTGCTGCCTGCTAGCCTCCGTCTGCTAGCCTGCTAGCCTCATGGCATCACGGCCTCTTAGCCTGGTGACCGATAGATCGTTGTGGAGGAGACCGTTGAGCTTCGTGATGCCACTGCTGCTAAAGACCACTGCTGCTGCTGCTGCTGCTGCTGCTGCTGCTGCTGCTGCTGCTGCTGCTGTCGCTGTTCCAAAAACATGTGTAGCATTTAAAAAAAACAAGTATCTGTTGATAATGTGGATCCCTTCCCCGCCGCTGTCCCTTTCCCTTTCTTCGTTGATTTTACTTTATGTTAATGCCCACCAAATGCATCCCTTCTTTCTCTCCCCCTCGCTTTGTAGGAGACGAGGTTCGATTGGGCGAACGACGACAACGGTACGTGGGCCCTCAATACCTTCCTGGTTTTCGCGCTCCTCGCCCTGCTGATCTTGGTACACATCCTGCTCGTGTCCTACTTGGAAGCGGCTTGGCTGGCGAGGGTGAGCTTGATTCGCCTATTCAGAATGGCACATCTCTTTTCACTGTGTCTGTACCTGCACCATCACATCTCTGACCCTTTTGGGTGGAGGGAAAGCTTGGTCGCCTATGACATGATCTCTCATTATTATCTGTAAATTTCCCGTACCGCGTTTTTCTTTGAGGGCCACACTCCCGATTGTGGGACAGTTACTTGAAATTAGAGTATGCTTCTCTACAGTGCACCACTACCACGGGGGACCACACCAAATATTGATAGTGAAAAATAGTTAAATATATACCCTGTAGGTTTTTGTGTGTGCCATAGGTCCTATTTACTATGGTCCCCCGTATTAGATGGGCTATAGCCCCCGGGTAGAGAGGGGTGTGAGTGGGCCGACTTGACTAGAAAAGTCTTTAGCTGGCTAGTTATTGCCTGGTACAGTTTTAGTTGCGTTGGGGGAATCTGCGGAGTTGTATGTGCGTCTTAGATCTGACTGGCGCGTCTGGGCGTGGCTTGGCGTTGTGGTTTTCTTGATTGATAAAAAATACCGGTTAGTTGGAAACAGTTGGTTGGTTGGTCAGTTGGTTAGTTGGTAGTGGGCTTACCACGCCAGGTGTGTCAGTTCGTTGGCCGTTAGGTGGTTGGCTCACTTCGCCACCCGACTAAATAATTAGCCGCGAAGCCCGCCGAGGCATGCCTTGCTCACAGCCCTGCTTTTGTGACGCAGAAATGGCGACACAAATTTGAGGTTCATCCTCTTGTCAGCCGCTTTCGATCAGGGTGCGTGTGCGCCAGTATAAGTGCTTATCTGGCTTTCACTTTGACGGGCCAGCTCGTGTTGACTCTGTTTAAAGGGACCCCCCTGCTCCCGCTTTGTTCCCGCCTCCTCCTCAGGCAAACGCCATCCACAGGCACAGGCTCGACTTCGTGAGGCGGCAGACAGCAGAGGAGGTGAGCACTAACTTCTGTAGCATCATTGTGTGACCTGTATAGGCAGCATTGTACAGCTAGTCCTGCTTGTCTAAGAGTTTCTTGGTTTCAGACAGGCGGGTGGGGGGAGGGGGTGTACTCATGTCATTCATGGACGTAGTCGTATGACCATAGACCCTCGCATCCCTACAATGCCGGGAGGGAACACGTCGGGTCTACACCGATCAGGAGAGGAAGGGGGCGCGGGGGGGTAGTCAATACTATGCAGTTATTCCTGCCTGTCTAGCAGGACGGGGATGGAGGGGTGGGGGGGGGGGCATCGAGGGGGTGCTTCGAGCGCTTGCCGCATGTAGACCCGTTGTATTGTTGCCTCTACCTACCCTCGCTGCCTCTACCCTCCAAGTCGTTGCCTCTACCCTCCCGAGTCGTTGCCTCTACCCTGCGCTTCCCCCCACTGCTCCCGCTCCCCACTTCCCTACGGCCCTCTCTCGCTACTATCGTTGCCCCTACGCTACGACCCCCCCACCACCACCATCGTTGCCTACCCTACCTCTACCCTACCCTACCGCCGCTGTCCCTTAACTCACCAACCCCCTCTTGCTCCGTCTCGAACGGGATGCGTGGTCAATGGTTTTTTAACTAAGGCAAGCAAAAAAATAAGTATGTCCCCCCCTCTGGTTTTGCCCGAACAGGCGTCCGCTCCGCTTGACGGCAGAAATGCCGCGGAGGCTACGTTAAGTACCTGTATACGAGTATTATCTTGAATTATCTTTAGGCCTATCTAGACCTACCCATTTGGTAACTCCCTCCCTCCCTACCCCTCCCGCCTACCCTACCCTACCCTACCCTACTGCCTCTACCCCTCTACTCACCACACCCCTTCTCGTCATTGTCCTATTACGGGGGACCATATAGGACCTACGGTACACACAAAAACCTATATATTTCGCTATTTTTACTAACATTACTTGGTCCTATTTACTATGGTCCCCCGTAATAGCAGGCTTCAGTCCCCTTTGACGGTGGCAGTGCCGCAGCGTACCCAAAGTAGTCGTGGCACTATCGCTTGGCCTATCTAGGCTTGACCCATTCGCTAGATCCTCCCCCCCCCTCCCCCCCTAAACTAGCCCCTCCACTCCCCCGGCTACCACCACCACCCCACCCTACCTTACCCTACTGTCGCTGCTGCTGCTGCTGCTGCGACTGCTGTACACAAACAAGGGTACTTGCAGTCGGGAAGACCGGACAAAACGAAACAAAAAACGACACCGGCGCTAAGAAAAAATGGCTTCTATTACGGGGGACCATAGTAAATAGGACCAAATACTGTTGGTAATAATGAGGAAATATATAGGTTTTTGTATTCACTGTAGGTCCTATTTAATATGGTCCCCCGTGATAGTGTACTATTTTCCCCGATGGTCTTAACCTCAACTCGCTGTGCACCCCCTCGCACTGGCAGGCGTCGGCACCCTTCGACGGTCGCAGCGCCGCAGCGTACGCCAAGTACATCGACGCGAAGAACCAGGACAGGGACCTGTACGAGCAGGAGAAGCTGTCGACGGAGCGCTACTTAAGGAGGCATCACTCTGTGTGGATGTACTTCCCCCACGTTGAGCTGCTGTTCCTGCTCTTGACCTACCAGGGGGCATCCGCCGCGGAGGCACGTCTCATCTACACCGGGTGCTTCCCTCTCGTGGTGCTTGGTCTGTGCGCGCTGGTGAGGGATGGGGATGGGAGGGATGGGGGAGGGGAGGGGATGGCAGGGGATGGGAGATGGGAATGGGAGGGGGGAATGGGGGAGGGGAGGGGAGGGAGGGATGGTCGGGCGTGGGAAGAGGATGGGAGGGGGTGGAGAGGGGGTTGGATGGAAGGGGAGGGGATAGGAGGGGTTGGGGAGAGGGAGGAAGGGATGGGGGTGGGGGGGGGAATTTACGTACTCTCGGGCGTCGCTGTTGGGATGGTTGGGAGGGTATGATAGTAGCTGCGCACAATGTGCATAATTCCACGCGAAGTATACATTTGGACGCAGCTATGAACGGAGGGGTGGGGAGGGATGGGAGGGAGCAAGGGAGGGACGGATGGGGGCGGAAGGGACAGGGGGGTGGGGGTATGGGGGGGTGGAAGGGAGGGAGTGGGGGGGGGGGGGGAGGGGGGGGAGGGGGCGGCGGGAGGGACAGAGGGAGGGAGGGAGGAAAATGATCGTTTTTTCCGTAGACGCAGCAGTGATGGACTCCGTAACCTCAAGTGACAGGCTTTTTCTTACACGGGAATCTGGCCGGTGCTTGGCCTGTGCGCTATGCTGAGGGAAGGGGGGGGGGGGACTGGTGGTTTGTCCTTAGACGAAGTTACGGCCTCCGCAGGCGCAGTAACGGACGAAGCGGCGATTAACTACTGTAGTAACCATAATGAGGCATGCCTTTGGAGATCTTGGTCAGTGTTTGGCCTGTGTGGGGAGGGGGGGAGGGATGGGAGACAGGGAGTGGAGGGATGGTTGTTTTTTCGTTTGGCCGTCTGCCCCTAGTGGGGAGGAGATGCACACATGAGTCGCACATGGCATACCTGACATATGTGTTCCCTGTCCATCTGCCAGGTACATGAACTGCACCGTGTGGCACAGCATTGGCTCGAACCCCTAGTCCTTAATGGCTGACTTGCTAACGCCGTCGCCGCCGACCCTGCTCCCGCTGCCCACCCCCCCCCCCCCCCTCCCCCCGCCCCGACTTTTTTTTTTTTTTTGGCTCGGGTCGCGTGCCTGTCTTCCCCTTCCCGGTTTCGGGGGGGGCAACAAAACAAAGCAGATCGTTTTCCCGTTGCTGATGTTCATCTACGTGAATCGCATCGTGTGGAGCCGTCTGTGCACGGAACGCTCCCCCGTGCTCTTCACGCCGCACCCGAACGCTCGGGGAGGCTGCTGTCTCTTCAACGCGTGCAGGTGCGTCGGTGCACCGGTTTTATATACCAATCGAGCGTTTTTTTTCTTCTGGTTCACGGTACATGGCATGTGACATGTGGTAACGTGGTTTAAAGCATAGGGGTATCTGGTTTACGGGTAACTGGTACCCAGGTATCTATAGAATCGCTCGTTTTTGGTACGTACGTACGTACTTCCATTATATTGGTATATGGTACGTGGTTGTTGCCGTTGTTTGTAGTCTCGTTGTCGTATTCGGGGGTGCCTTGTTGTTGTTCGTTGCTGTTGCTTGTTGTTGTAGTTGTTGCTTTGGTGATGGTGTCTGTCATTTCAGTATTTCTTTTCTTTATTTCGTTTCGACAGGGGCATCTGCGGGGCTTGGAGGACCGGCTCTTCCATGCTAACGTGGGCGGACAAGGGTCAGTGGGTTTCCAAGAACGACGAGGCGGTTGACCTAGACAGCCGTAAGTTCCGGATAGGCTTCGAGCCGCTTTTCGTGGACTACACGCAGAGGGGCACTCTTTACGTGACCTTCCTGCTCTTCGAGTGGTTCGCCTTCGGACTTATCGCCGGTGAGAGATGGAGGTGGAAGGAGGGGGGGGGCGGAGGGAGGGAAGGAGGGAGGGAGGGACGGGGGGGGGGTACTTTGGTGGGTGGAGGGAGAGGGGTGGGAGAGAGAGGGAGGACGGGGGGAGAGGTGGAGGGAGGGAGGAGGGAGAGGGCGTTTGACGGGTAGAGGGAAGGGGATGGGAAGGGGGGGGGGGGAGAGGGGAAGAGGAAGAGGCGGCTATATGTACAGAAGGAAATTAAGACGTGCACGCATAGACAGAAGGGGGTGGTGGGGTGTACTCAGGTTATGCATTGCCGTAGTCGTATCACCACAACAGAGAGGGGGGGGTGGGGGGGGCAGAGAGAGAGAAAAACCATCTGGACGGGGGAGGGGGAGACAGAGGGGGGGAGAGGCGGATATGTGTACATATAGAGGTCAAGACGTACATGCATAGAGAAGGGGGGTGGGGGGGGTGAACTCATGTTACGCATGACCGTAGTCGTATTACCATAAAAGAGAGAGAGGGGTGGCGGGGCAGAGAGAGATGAGGCATCTCTCTCCTGCGTGAATAACCGGGTTGTGTTTTACTCGCGTTTTTGCGGCAGTGTCGAATGACCCCCCCCCCCCTGTCTTCCCCTGTCTCCCGCCCCCTTCCTCATCTGGAAACCCTGTGTCCTCGCATTCGTTCTTTCGGCGGTGTTTTATTTTTTCGGTGCCAGGTCTGGTGACGAACGGCACCATCCAGACGAGCTTGATCTGCTTGATCTACGTGATGGACCTTTTGGTCCTGATCTGCCTCCAGCCGTTCTCCAATTCGATCATCCAGTGCGTCACCACCATGACGGTGAGAGCGAGCGCGAAGAGAACAGGGCAGGCCGTCGGCATTCGGCACTTAGTACCGACGGAAAAACCACCACCCCAGGAAAAATCACCGCACCGCCCGCCAAGATAGATGGGGGTAATTAACACTTGAGTATTTTTCACCTGGTGATTTTTTCATTATGTCAGTCGATTGGTGCATCAATTGTAGTTCATTCTTTTTTTTCTGGGGCAGGTGTTGGCGGATGCTCTAACCCTGGGGCTTATGGTCTACGCCTCTGTGCTGGAGCCGGAAGATTCGGAAGACTCGGACAAGCTGGACTTGATCTACACGGGGGCTCTGCTGATCCAGGTTCGTTTTGTTTTATTTGTGTATTATTAAGAGACTGTCCGTTTGTTGTCACTTGGTTAGTAATGGTGAGTGTGTTTGTTTACTTTAATTAGTATTTTTACTATTACGGGGGACCATAGTTAATAGGACCAAATATTGTTAGTAAAAATGGTCAAATATATAGGTTTTTATGTGTACCATAGGTCCTATTAACTATGGCCCCCCGTAATAGTCTGTTCGTCTGCGTGTTCTGGTCCTGCTCTTGGTACATGGCGGCACAAAGTTACGGGGATGTTCATTCAAGTTTGGAGTACGTAGTCTTTTGTTTTCGACCATGTTTTCCTTCTTTTTTTTCGTGTCTGCTGTCCTATATACCCCCCCCCCCCCCCCCCCCCTCCCTAACCCCTCGCCTTAACCCCTCCTTAGCTCTCCCCCCCCTCCCCTTCCCCTTACGCCTTCTCGAGCAGACGCTGACGATCATTTTCTTCATCGTGCCTTTGTACCCCCCCCCCCTCCCTAACCCCTCTCCTTAACCCCTCCTTAGCTCTCCCCCCCCTCCCCTTCCCCTTACGCCTTCTCGAGCAGACGCTGACGATCATTTTCTTCATCGTGCCTTTGTACCTGGACGCGTTCATCACCGTCATGGGTACCATCTGCACCAAGGCCGGTGAATTGCTGAAGGGAAAGACCAAGAAGTCGAAGGTGAGGGGTTGTCTGGTTACCCCCCCCCCCAGTTGGGTTGGCGTCGGTTGGCAACGACACTGTAAAACATGCCGCTCACTACGTGAGCTAGACAACTAGGGTACCGTTTTTTTGTTTTTTTTTGGCGGTTGCCCACATCTGGTTATCGAGTTAGATCATTTGTGCGAGGTAAAGAACCTTTACTCCGCACAATTGGGAATGATCGTATCACGTAGCGTTCAAGGTAAGGCACCCAAGAGGCAGTTACATAGTACTCGCATTGCTGTCTCTGGAAATGCCTACACCGGAAATTAAATCAACTCATTGAAGCTGTCGTCCATATGCAAGTCCGCCACAAAAGCGGTTCTTAGTAGGATGCAGCTCACCCTTCATGCAACTCGCCGGACACCTCACGGCGCTTCGCGCTTGGTGCAAGCAATGTCTGCCTGATCGGTGAAAACCCGACATGCTCCGTCCCGGCATTGTAGGGATGCGAGGGTCTATGGTCATACGACTACGGTCATGCATGAGATCGAGTACATATCTCCTATCGAGTACACCCCCCCCCCCCCCTCACCCCTCCTCTACTCGCTCTGTGCTGTACGTCTGTCCGTCTCTCTCCCCGCTCACCGACCCACCCACCCACCCACCCACCCCTGACTTTTTTCTCTTTCCATTATGCCCATGTATATTTTCATTGTCACCTACTCCATATACATCGCGGTGTCTCGTTTATCTTCCTTCTTTCCTGTTGTTTGTTTTTCGCTCCGCCCAGACTCTCATCAGGGGATCGTGGGACGAAACCATGTGGATCTTCTTTGCTCTTGTGCGGGAGAACTTTATCGGTGAGGTTCGCGGTTTGCAAGAGTAGACCGGCGACGGCAAGACTGGAAACGACGAATCATATTCCGACCGAAATATCGACCGACCGATATACCAACCGCCCGATCTGCTGACCGCGACGGCAATACAAGGAGCTACCAACAACATTCCGACCGAAGTACCGTACCGTACCGACCGATCCGACCGACCAATATACCAACCGACCGATCTACTGACCGCAACGGGATTTCTAAAAACGACCAATAACACTCCGACTGAAGTACCAAACCGACCGATTGCTGAGCGCGACGGAAATACTAGGAACGGCCAAAATTATTCCGACTGGAGTACCAACCGACCGATTGCTGACCGCGACGGAAATAGTAGGAACGGCGACATTTCAAATGAAGTACCGACCGACCTGTTCGACCGACCGATCTACCTACCGATCTACCTACCTACCGTCTGATGTACCGACTGTCTGATCTCTACCGACCGACGGATGTACCGGCTAACTTTATATAGGCTTGTATCCATGACAGTCTAGCTCGCAATTATTTCGGCAATATTGGGCGTTTTTAAGGGCTTAAAACTAAAAATACTGCATTGTATTTGTTTTTTTTTTCGGGGGGAGGTGGGGCGGTGTTCGGGCACAGGCAGCATAACTGAGGAGAAACACTGTACGAGTAGTACGCCTCTTCGACGCTCCTTTTTCCACGGAAAAACATACAACTAAGAAATATAGTCAGAATAGACATGAATAACGCAACTGGTATACCCACCGACCGATATACCAACCGACCGTTATTTATCGACAAATCTATGGGGCAATCGAGTGGCCCACCGATGTACCAACCGACCTATATGCTATATGCCAACCGACCTTCTGCTGACCGACCGATCTACAGACCTTTGTGAACCGACCGTTATCCGACTTATCTGAGTTACCGATCGTTATGCACCGACCGACCGATATGTAAACCGACCGACTGTCGACTAACCGACATTCCGACCGACCGGCCGATCGATCGACGGACCGCACGTATGTACGTAAAGTACGTCATGTGTTTTGTCGTTTGCACTATCTGTGTGTGTCGCTCTCTCTCTTCCGCGCGCGCTTTCTTCTCGCGCCCGTCTCTCTCTCTCTCGCGCTTATCTCGTAATCGACTCCACGTCTGCTTTCTGACGTTTGCTCCGTTTGGTCCTTTGCGTGTTTTCTGGTTTTCCGGCTGGTTGATTGGTCAGGCTGCGTCAAGTCCACCTGGAAGGGCCCCTCGTACAACCCTACCGCCAACGCCCAACGCGTACTGCGCCGACGGTCCACTTTGCTGCACCGTGAGTCTCGGGGGGAAAGCCGCGCACAGGGCCAACGAACTCTGGACGTTATTATTTTCGGATCGCTCGCAATGAGAAAAACGTGGTTCCTCGTCTGTTCGCCCCGTCGCGTTGTTATTGACAGCCTTAACCCTTTTAGGACCCCAGTCTCGTTTTGGGGACTAATTACTTAGAATTTGAGCGGTTTGTCCCCAAAATGGGACTGCGGTTCTAAAAGGGTTAACTCAAATCGTTCACGCGGTGCATTTTTTGTTTTGGTGACTTTTGATTTCTCTTTTTCGCGCCGTCTCCTGACGCGATGCGCCGTGCCTTGTTCCGTGCCGTGCCGTACCGTGCCGGGTGGCTTGCTTCCCCCCTTTTTGTTCTCCGCCCGAACTCTTGTCCTTCTGGATCAGCCATCGATGAGAGCGCTTCCGAGGAAGAGGCGGAGAACCCCGGGTTCGGCAAGCGGCCACGGCAAGTGAGACCGGCCCAGGCCCCTACCGCCAGGCGCTCTCATCACGTGTCATCGAGGTCAGTCCCCCCCACCTCCCACTCCGGTACGGCACTTTGTGGCACTGACGCATGCTACGGTAGGGGTTGCCTTTTGAGGGGTAGCACCTAATTTTTGTGCTGCTCTATATTCACTTGATAATAATAGTATAGGAGCTCCATATCCCACCCAAAAAACTGGAGTTAAGAGAAGAGCGAACACTGTCATAAGCTACTGTAGGCACATCACGAACAATACTGTAAAAAATAATGGTATTCGAGCAACATTGGGTCTATCTATTTAGGGCTGCAGTCCCGTTTTGGGGACAAATTACTTTGAAGTTGAATGGTTTGCCCCCAAAACGGGACTTAGGGTTAAGGAGCCCGATCAATCCCAGTGACATTTTTTTGGCCAAAATAAGGTACAGTACCCCTATCGTAGCACGCGTCCACGTACATCATGGTGCGGTACACCAATATACGGTACACCGATTAACCCCTTTAAGTCCCGTTGTGGGGACAAAACACCCCTTTAAGTCCCGTTGTGGGGACAAAATACTTGGGGAATTATGGTCATATTTCGGTTTCTGTACAGTGCGCTACTGCATGTAAAAAGGGTCAAGGTACGGTACACCATGAAACCGTACCATTTCGACACGGTATGTTCCCTTATTTTCCGTCCTTCCATCTACAAAACTATTACACTAGAGGAGCGAACCCGCCCCGCCCCCGCCTAACGGCGCTCCGCGCTTGGTGCAAGCAATGTCTGCCTGATCGGTATAACCCGGCGTGCTCCGTCCCGGCGTTGTAGGGATGCGAGGGTCTATGGTCATACGACTATAGCGATGCACGCTATCGAGTACACGCCCCTGGGCCCCCACGCCTTTCTCCCCAATTATGCTTTCGTTCTGTTCACCGTTTCGTGACCTCGTCTCTTCTCCCCCCCCCCACCCCCTACGTAACAACAGCAACACTCTCCAGGACTTCTCGGACCACGGACCAAGCGAGAGGATGGAGGGGGGGTCGATGCAGCGCAGAGGTAGTGCCAACAGCAGCGGCGGCTTGTCCAGGGGGCCTTCGACGTACAGCAGGTTAGTGAGCCCGTGAGTGAGTATATGGAGAGGAGGTCCATCCGGCATGGGCGTTGAAACTTGGGTCAGAAATGATCCGACGCACAGCCTCGGTCTTGGGTAGATGCCCTCCCTACTACCTACCCCTTCCTCTTGCCCTTTTTTGGGGTATTTGGTGTTTTGATACATGGGTGGCATGCGCGCGCTGTTTTGCAAAGCGCGGGGCATCGTGTCACGCACACCCTCCCTGCCCCCTCCTTCTGCCCCTCCGTTGCGCACGGTCTGGGCGTCTGGCATATTGTTACAGAATCATGCCATCAACCGCCCGTAGAGATAACCGACGTCAAGTTTTTTTCGGCCGCTCGACTCCCAAGAAAGTTGTATTCATAGTGCCTCTTCGCACTGGATTGACCGCGATTAATCAATGTGGCTTACTTTTCCCTCCCCCCCCCCCCCGCGCTTCTCCCCTCCCCTCCCTTTCCCCACCTTACCCTTCGCCGTGCTCGTACTCTTTCCTTTTGCGCTATACTGCTGGGACGTTAAACTTTGCAGGTCGTCGGGTAATGCACGCCGTTGAACCATATGTAGAGTGTTCTTAGCATGACGTCTATAGGGAGGGAACAGAAGAATGGGGGGGGGCGGGGGGGGGGGGTTGGAGTGGGTTTTGGGGTGGGGGGGGAGTGGCAATCAGGGGGGTGGGAATCTGGAGGGGAGGGAAGGGGGGGGGGGACACTACCAACCCTGAAGCTTGTGTTCCAATTCTGAAGCTCGGGTTCCAATCCTGAAGCTTGTGTTCCCGTCCGGAAGCTTGGGTTCCATTCCTGAAGACTTGATTTCCAAGCCTGATGCTTTCGTTCCTTCTGAAAGTCGATCTTCACGGTTTTCTAGCCTGGTTTTCTTCCCCCAGCCCCCCTGGAAAGGCATGCATACTGCAACATAGCAATACACCGTAGGTTGAACCCATTATGGAATAAAAAAATGTTTTCTCATTGCTACGTCGCCCCGTACTCGTGGTGGCAGCAGAGGTAGTCGCAGTGGTAGTAGTAGATGCCACGGTGCGCATGCAGCACATACAAGAAAGGAATTCGACGGCAAAAGCCGGCCACCATACCGTGGGGCACTGCTTGCGGTGAAACTGCTGTCGGGGTTTCCAAGTTTTTTTATTTCTTGACCGTGCTTGTTCATGCCTTCCGTGTGTGGAGCCCGGTTGGTTGATCTGGTAGGCGTCATTTTCTTTGCTTATTATGAGTGAGGGTCAGAATGTACCCGGCGAGAGCAGGGCAGGGGAGGGAGGGGCGGGGGGGACGGGGGGTAGGGAGGTAGACGGGGGGGGGGGGGAGGTGTACTCGTGTCGTGCATGGCTGTAGTCGTATGACCAGAGACCCTTGCATCCCTACAACGCCAGGACGGAGCACGTCGGGTTTTTATCGACCAGGCAGACAATGCTTGGGGGGCTGAAATTTAGTTTGGTAAGCCTCTTCGCGGCCACTACTGCTTGCTGTGCTGTGTTGTACGGTTCAATGCATTGTTGGTGTAAATTGTTGTCCCTGCGAGGGCTGGCCTCGGTGAAAGTGGAAACCCCTCGCGCTAGAGCTACGAACGTGGCCATACCCCCCCCCCCCCCCCCGAAGGGAAGCAGAATTCGCGCCCGTAAATGTTGTGGGTCGTATTCACAGTAGGACGAGTCTGAGACAAATTTGAGGACAAGCCGAGGGCAAGTCGAGGACGAGTCGAGTCCCTTTGCCTTGATTACGGCGTGTTGCAGTAGTATCAGCGGTTTGCGTTTAATGAGGGGGAGGGGGGGGGGGGATCACGGTAGGAGGAGGGTTATCTGTTTGTCGGGAAAACAAGTGTATCGGGGCATGTGCGTGTGAAGGGGCGGGTGGGGTGGGGGGATGGCCGCGCCGCGATGTTCGCAAGGGCCTATGCATGACAGGGTAGAAGGTGGATGTGGCGGAGGAGGGCGGGGGGTAGGTTCGCCGTTAGACTTTGCCACACAGACAGGAGGTCAGGTGGAGTGCGGAAGACAAGCAAGAGTATTTCCATTGAAGTTTTTCAGACATAGAGAAAACAAGGAACCGCGTTTTTGATCTGCAGCGTTTCGCCGTTTGTTGAGGGAAAAATGTAGTTGTTTTTTTCACTCGGGGCGATCGACGCTGTGGCTGAAATGTGCTCTTCAGGACGGCCACCATTGTTTTTCACATTTTTCGTTTTTCACTTTTATTTCTTCATTTTGTTTTTGTTCTTTCACTTTTTGTTGTTTCCTTCCCTCTCCCTTTTTTTTTGCCTGTGTTGTGGTTTGCCTAGTGGTATCTTGGCGGGGGGTCGGCGACGGTTTCTTTGGAATGCGCGCTTGTCAGGGCTGGCGGTATTTTTTTTTTGGAGTTGAAACGCGCGCGCTCACCCGTGGTGACTGGCTTGTGCCCTTCGAGTGTGGCGTGCTGAATTATTGGCCGATGAGCGAGCGGCGCTTTCTTGCTCCCGTTTTTGCTCCCGTTCTGTTTCTCCTTCTTTTTCTTTTCTGCGGCATGGTTCGAGTTTCACACTTGTCTTCCTGTTGTGATGGCACAACCCGTGCGGGACTGTTCCCACCTTTTCCTCCACAAACTTCTTGCTAATTGGCGTGGGATCATTTTTTTGCAGTCATTGGTACACGAGGTATACGTGATATACATGCCTCTTGTTCGCAGCGCCCCTGGACGGTGTCTGCCGGCTTTCCGTGACTTAGGTATGGCGTTCTCGCATGGGAAGGCACAGGGCGTTGAATGGGGGGCGTTACAACACCGAAGTAGTGGGCGTTTTGGTTGTGCAGCGCAGCCGCAAGCGTGTTTTGTCGCTGTGAAATCGTGGATATACCTGAGACAGGGAGGTCCCGGGCGATTACGTGTGCGTGGGTGGGTGGGGGTAGCTAGCAGTGGTTGTAGGGGATCATATACTACTGTAGTAGTCGTAGCAGGGTGTGTGTTGGACGAGCGCAGAAATCGAAAGTATTCAGACTCGGACCTGGTGGAGATTGTTCGGGATGTATTGGATGTGTGATGTTGGGGTTGATGGTGGCGATGGTCGTCAGGATGATGATGACGGTGATGATCATCAGGACGATTTTGGTCATAATGACGATGATGGTCGTGACGACTAGGTTGATCGTCGTAGTGGTTATGAGTATTATCATGAGGATGATGCTGATGATCGTGGTGATGTGCTCTTGGTGTTAGGGGGATGGATGCTTCATGATACGAGATACACACAAAAGCCCCGACACTTTTTCCCAGCTGCTGTCGTTCTCGCATGGCGTTATTTTCGTTTACTAAAGCCTTTACCACTAGCTGCACCCACTCACGTCTTGGGTACTTATTACTTGAAATTAGAGTGGGATCATTTTTGCGGCATGCAGCGAACGGGTTTATGCTGCTTTCCCGGAGAGAAGGGGGTGTTTTTTCGTCCACGTTCTTTTTTGTGTTGTGAAAGGGTGGGATTGTTTAGCGACGTAGTCGTATGTAGGCGTTGTTTGATAAAAGGTCGTTATTTGATGGGTGCGCATCGTGTGTGCCCCGCCTTGTGGTTCAGGAAGCATCACAGATGTGCCCCTCTTTGTTGGCGGCGGCGGTCGTCGGGGACGCTCCGATTGTTTGGTAGAATGGTCCGTGTATGTATGTGTGGATGGTGCATAGCGTTTCCTATTTTTTTGCGTCTATATATGGCGAGGGCGTCCGAATATTAAATGACACTTGATATACTTATTTTCACTACTGACTGTTACGCACGTACCTGGCAGTGCATACGTACCGTACTCTATAACACTACTTGTGGGATACTCGTACGCACTCTTTGTCAGTACCCCCCCACGGTTCGACGTATATTCAACTTCGTTTATCGTTTGTGTCGAATGCGGTACAGCAGCAGTGTTGCAGTGAAAATATGGCGGTTGTTGGTTGGGTCCCTCTGCGGTCGAGTATTCGGCCGCGCGGTCATGTGTTTTTTCTGTTTTTGTTTTGCTTAACGGTGTAAGGAGCCAGATACCACCTGGCGGTAAATATTGTCTCCGTTTGGAGTCTGATATGAAAATCACACGGAACTA
Organism: Nereocystis luetkeana; assembly: GCA_031213475.1. Lineage (NCBI taxonomy): Eukaryota > Phaeophyceae > Laminariales > Laminariaceae > Nereocystis > Nereocystis luetkeana. Next base: position 4,935,691 of record JARUPZ010000008.1, read on the forward strand.
ACTTATTGTTCCCGGTCAGAGTGGTATACTCTCAATGGAGGCAAGCAAGCGAGTATTCTAGCGGACCTTCACTAACTAACTCTAACTTTTCTTATTGTGGCTTTGTTTGTCAATCGGCAATGTATGAGCAGCGTGCGTGCCGACTCCAAAACGAAACCTTTAAGTGGTATATAGGACCAGTAGAATCTAAAAAAAGTACGCAACGTGTACGTACAAGCATGTGGAACCATGTACTTGTACTATCCAGACAACCACAAGCTACGATTAATACCACTAATATTATTATTATTACGGGGGGCCATAGTTAATAGGACCAAATATTGTTAGTGGAAATTGTTAAATATATAGGTTTTCATGTATACCATAGGTCCTGTTAGCTATGGTCCCCCGTAATAGTACTACCCCTTTTTCCCTGACATTGCCCTATCCGATCAAGAGGATCACCTCCCCCCCCCGCCCCAACAAAACTCATCAAGAAGCATCGAACGGCAACCCGTTGTCCATGTATTTTTAATGGCTAGTTTGTAACTGCTGCGCGTGTTACTATGGAGGGGCTAGCTGTATAGGTAGACAGCAGCAAGCAGAAAATCGCAGATCGCTCCAAGAGCTCCCTCCTTATTATACTATTTTTAGTCCATTGCTACTGTATATACATAATATGTCGAAGAACAATGGTGACGACGTATGAAACGTTTTTCGTGGCATACTATATACTGTTATTGTCGTGCGTACAGCCACAACTATAACTGTAGTATCGGCCCTCTCGTAATGAAACAGACTTCAAGAAATCTATAGCCTAGAAATATCACTCGAACGTGCTTATCGTCATAAGGCTTAGATTGGGCCGGTGATTGGTTAACCTTGTGCCAGTAGACCGACGGACTATTAATAATACCTTAACATATATGGCGTCGACGGCAGGACATGGGTTGGTCGTTTTGAATACGCACTACCAGTACTTTTAGAACCACAGTCCCGTTCTGGGGACAAACCAGTCAAATTTCAAGTAGTTTTGTCCCCAAATGGGACCGCGGTTCTAAAGGGGTTAAGACCTTAACATAAGGAATAAAGTGGAAATACATACTGTACAAGCCAGGATACCTATTTAATAAGAAAACTACCCCCTTCTCGCTCCGCCAGAATAAGGATGGATGTGTTATAGCCTGTATATAACCCTGACCGTAAGCCAATCAGACCAAATATTCAATCTCGAATAAGTGGCAAGCTCTATATACAAGATGCTGCTGTAAAGTTTCCTGGGAAATAAGAACGTTAGATGATGTGTTGGGCCGCACCCTTTCTCAAATACCGGTATGAAATAAGTTTAGCCTACGTCAACGTAGGCCTGCCTACAAACGCCGCAAGTGTTTATTCCGGCTGCGTGTACGAGAAATGACTGACTGCACTTCAAAATTTCTTCTTACCACCTTCGGTCATCACCACCCCCTGCGATCACCCACTGTGACTATTATTATTGCTATTTCCCTGTTTCTTCCCCCGCGAGTATAAGGTCTTGTGCTTGAAAGCTCCGTCGCCTCCCTTTTCCCGCTGTTTTTCCTCTGCCACGTCCCGCTGGAAGGACCACAAGTCCTACCCCCTAAAGCACCCACTCTTCCAGGCAAGCATTTATTTATTGAACGACAGCCAAAAGCCGATGTCCGTACAGCAGGTTTCTGACCACAGGTACCAGCTATTTGTTCAACGTCCGGAAATCTGTGGTTGTCCGTGCGTACCGAGTATTTTATTCAGTGAAGCACGTGTTCCAAGCTCCGAACCAACAACAACAGTGAAACAGAAACAATTCTCAAGATAGATGGTGGGAAAATGGTTCGTGCACGAGAATTTCGTTGAATAAATATCGAACCTGCTCCTCCACACACACGACGGCCTCCCGACAAGAAGCAGACAAATATACTGCTGTACCTGGTACGTACCAGGTCGTAGACCGGAATCAAGGGAGTGTGCGATATTCGACTCGTCCCAAGATCTTTTAACATTAGATATCTCAAAAGTCGATTGACAACTGGCAATGTTGTGGGTGTGGTAGTTCGGCGGTTGGCGGATGGTGGATGGCGGATGGCGAGATGGCGAGTGGCTATAAAGTTTTCGAACGTCGAAACTCGCAACAACGATGAACATAGAAAACCGTTTCGTCCGTAAGCGACGCCTTTGCCACATGTTCGAACTCCTCATCCGTGGATAAACCCTCGGCCAATAATTTACCTCCGTCGAAACAATAGACCAATGAAAATTGAAGTGGCTATTTTTCTCCCTCGCTCCCCAAAATTTGAATTTCGATGCACAAGAACGAGCAAGACGGCAAGAGCAAGACGCGTACAGCACGATTGACCCGACGCCGAGGCCGAAGCGCCTTAACACGAGAAGGGCCGCCATCACGAGGGTCGTGAAGGTGTCTATTGGCGGAGCGACGGTTACCGAGAGCAGCAGACCTCTAGCTCCGTCGTATACCCGCGTGTTTTTCTTGCTTCCTTATTTCATCATTATCACCAACGCTCAAGGTTACCTGGTATAACCCAGGGAAGAGATGTCGTCAAGGCGTCCGAGGAAGGGTAGCGAGGCCGGCCAGGGCTGGACGTACGCTACCGATGGCAAGGATCGCGTGATCTGGTATTGCCCTATCGGCGGCGGCGAGAAGGATAGGTACGGAAACAAGCCCAAGCTTATGGCGTACTGGAAACAGCAGCACCAACACGACCGCGTCCCGCCGCATTTCAATTTCATGGAGAAGGATGTCCCGCCGTACTTCAAGAGAGTGTACGTGGTGGAGAGCTGCAGGGAGCATGACGACGACCACGACGACGACAAAGATCATGAGAGTCGAGCGCCCGAGAGCGGCGATGATGCGGTGAGCATGAAGCCGAAGAGGGCGGAGGACTCATCGTCCCAAGGCATCGCCTCACCCAGTTCGGCGGGGAGACTATCCTCTCCCACCGGCAGAGCGCCATGCAGCGCCGAGAGGGTAAGATGTTTCGGCGCAGCAGCAGCAGCAGCAGCAGCAGCAACAGCAGCAGCAGCAGCAGCAGCAGCAGCAGCAGCAGCAGCAGCAGCAGCAGCAGCAGCAGCGGTAGTAGCGGCAGCGGCAGCGCGGTACATATAATAGAAGTCCGCAGCGCAAGAGTCCGTCATACGTGCATACAGCAGTATATACCAGGGAAATCGTATGATGCCTGTATGAGTACGTGGGTGTCTTTTGAATCTGTACCTGGTACCTGGTGAGCGGAACCGTACGTATGAAAAAGAGCGCACCAAAACTCGAACGACGACATTTTTATCTAAGCGCACATGTACCCATATAAAATGGCACCACGGGTATCAATAGTACTCACACTGTCCTGGTACTTCGTATACCTCCTATTAATAGAGGTGCTACCCGACGAGTACCGTACCCGCCGGTTCTGGGAAAAAATACTCGGGTATTTGCGATATTTTACGGCTGTGTTAGATAGGTACCCGAGCACCCGTTTAACAGCCGGATACCCGCCGGATACCCGTTCAAAACCCGTCACACAGCCGGGTAGCCCAAATACTCGGCGACTATGAAGTGTTACTCGTACCCCGTGACGGGTATTATTAATAGCAAGCCGGTTAAATACTCGCGAGTGCCCGGACTTCTGGCAAAAGGTACATTTCTACCGGTAGCATTGAATATTAAGGTAGGATATGAAGCATGAGACAGCATTTTCCTTTTGAGGAGGGTTTCCTGGAGAATATGTACGATATACTACGCACGGGAAGTGGTATGTGATAATAAGTTGCCATCCCCGGGGATCCCAAGGTGAACCAACGGGTGACTGGGTACCTGATTAAACCGGGCACCCGGGGCCCAAATACTGGGCAAGTATGAGTGTTACTCGTATCCGTGACGGGTAATAGCAAGCTAGCTAATACTCGTGAGTACCCGGGAAATTGGCAAAAGGGTAACATGGTACCCGGTAACAGCAGTCTGGAGAAGAAATCCGCTCGATTGCCCAATTGATGTCTGCTGTCTGTTGTCTGCTGTGCGCACGCCGACGCTGTTTCCACTAGGAGTGCACCCCGCCGAGAACTCGTGAGTATTTTCGTGCTCGGCAATATTGACTGGGAATTATCGGGTACTCGCGAGTATTTTTGTCTTTTTTCGGCGGGTACGCGGGTTCCTGTTTAACAACCGGGTACCGTGTACCCGCCGGGAGATGCGAGGTGTGAGGGAAATAGCGTAGTCTTGATAAGGGTTCCCTGGAGATTGTGTACGAACTACCAGGTACTGCCCATGACACGTGATTAGGCAGGATAAGTTGCCATCCCCGGGGTTTCCAGGGTGAAACGCCGGGTACCCCGGGTACCCGGTTACTCGCAGGTACTCAGGCTTTTGATGAAAGAGGCACACCTCTAATATGAATTTGCTGCTGTATTATTCATATCTATTTCCCGATTATTTCATTCAAGTATTGGGTTGGATAAGGCCTCCTGCTCCGGCAGAGGGTCCTCACCTGGGGATGTAGGTGGTCCGCGTGCCTATCAAGATCAATTTCGTGGGTTCAAGCCTCTCCGAGTGCATGCTCGTAGGAGCTTTTCCTTGCATCAAAACATTGATTAGCGGAAAGCTCGACAGCGTGAGTTAGCTGCATTCGATGAAAATCGACGAGCAGTGGGAATGCTGAACCCTATGCGCGACAAAAAATAAAGGCACGTACCGGGGGGAAGAAGGGTAGACACCTGTGACCTCGGCTTGTCCAGAAGCTCGTTGAGGGTAAAACCTCCTACGAGTTAGGCTAGACAGTAAAAGTGATGATACGACCCGCGCTGAGGGCGTCTTCAGGCAAAGTGCCCCCAGCGCAGCAGCATTCCCTAGAATTTATCGCAACTACTGAAATAATACCCAGTGTTGGGTGGGTGGGATGATCTCAAGTGCCTCTTCTCCTCGCCGGTGTTTCGTAGAGGCTTTTCGCGGACTACAACAATACTTCCAAGTAGTTTGTTGTCAAACATGTGGTTCCAACTTTTTTTGTCCATCAAACGTCGCAGCCTCTGATGGGGTTAACGATATTACAGCTGCTGTGCCTGGTAGATTTTATCTCTGTTACCGATCATTTTATTCAAGTATTGGATTGGATTAGTCCTCCTGCCCCGGCTGGTGGTCCCACCCGAACTTCTTGCCCCCTTACAGGCTACCAGCCTGCACCCATGTTACCTCACCTCACCCAAACTTGCGTTACTTATGGCGAAACTCCCGCGAACATGCAGCGAGGCCTTCCGCGAAGACCAGTGACAGCGGTGGGTTGGAAGCGTTGGCGCAGGGCCTGCTGCCGTTGCCGCTTGGCCCCCGCTACCCTATTTCTATTATAGTGGTAGCCCCATCGTAGTATCGCGCCATGTTCTTCGTCTTCTATCCGCCCATTTGCATGACGCCGTATATTGGGGGTCCCGCGAGAGATGTGCTTAGGAAACCACCTGAGCGGAATGAATGCGCTGTAAAAGTGGCAAGGCAGTCCCGCTGCACGCAGGTGCCCCTGGAGCGCGGCGCGGAGAGCGCCACGTCTCCACGACCCCAATCTGGTAAAACTACCGAGAACAAAACCCCCTCGGCGAGGTCCCATCCGATACGATGTGTAATTTCCCGACAAATATTTTGAAATGAGTTTCCTGGAGTAATTTTTGTACGAAATATTGCTCAGGGGACTTTTGTTTCGGGATGATACGTTGCCATCGGATGATAAGGTGCCATCCCTGGTGTTGCCAGGGTAAAACAGCGAGTACCCGGGTGCCCGGTACCCGGGGCCTAAATACCCGGCGAGTGTTGAGTGCTACTCGTACCCGTGATCCGTATCGGCGGGACGGGTAATCCTCGTGAGTACCGTTTTTTTTTGTTAACCGGGTACACCTTTAGTCCCCACCTTTCGACAGCCTTGAACTGTAGTACGAGTATGAAGCGTATCGCGGGTAGGTGTTCCACGTATGAACTCGTACTCTGTACCGGTACCGGTGCCTTTTTAATGTTTATGCAGAAGTGAAATATTTTGTACGTACACGTTGATACAGGTGCAGCAGCTTTGTGTATACTGGATGCTACTGTTCTATGGTGCGCGCATTTCCTTGCTGTAAATAAAACCTCCCGAAGCAGTGCCGTGGCCAGGCGTGGCCCGTCGACGCATCATTTTCAGCCCAGCCCATCGCAAGGCTCCTCTAACCCAGCGAGGAGGTTCGTATATGTTATTGACCGTTGTCGAGTTGTCCTTCCTTCCTTCCTTCCTTCCTTCCTTCAATTCCGTCAATTCCTTCCTTCTTGCCGATGAATTTCGAATCGTGTATTTTTTTTTTTCAGGATTCCTCGTGTAGCGCGCCGGGTTTCCCGGACTCGCCGTTCTCACCGTGTTTACCAAGTACCGCAAACCGTTCCGCGGCAAGCGCCGACACTGCCGCCGCGGTCGCTACGCCGGGCTCCTCCACGAGGGGAAATAACCTCGTTTCCCTCGCCAACTTCAAGTCACTGTGGGAGTGGATGACGATGACCAGAGGGTGGCAAGAGGGTATGGGGTCGAGAGGCTCGAAGGTATTCGAGGGCCCGGAGTTCTCGAGCGATGGCGAATGGTTGTGCTTCTATTCAAGAGAGGAGGTGAGTGAGTGTGCCCGGTGAAGGGCGGTGTCCGGTCACTGCAGGAATTGTTCGGCCTGGCCTGGCCTAGCCTGGCCTGGAGATCAGGCGCGAGAGGAGGGGGGGGCACGGGCGCGGGTGATTTTTTTTGTTTGTACGAATCTGTTTTTTCTTGTATTTTTCGCACTTTCTGTACTTGTTGTGCTTGTTTGGTGTGTCTTGTGTGTGTTGTGTCTTTTGTGTAGTTCGTGTATTTTGCGTACTTGTGTGCCTCGTGTGTTTTGTGCGTTTTGCGTACTGGTGTATTTTTTGTGTATGTTGTTTGCTTTTGCTTCGTTTTCGGTTCGCGCTTTCGCTGTGTCTTACTTGCCCTTGTCCTTTCCTTTTTTCTTCTGTTCTTTGCACACATCCAGCCTCCAGGAATCTGCATTATTACTCCTTGCCGCCGCCGTTGCTGGTGCCGATACCGGTGCCCGACCATCGGCCACCCGAAATGCCTCTCAGGGGACAGAGGGCGGAGCATATATTGGTCGAACGATCTCGATGTCGATCCACAATCGAGGATCGTTAAACGCGATCTCGATCTCCGGAGATCGGAAAAATCTCGATCGGAATCGGCAATTCGATCTCGATCTCCAACACTACTTTTGATACTCTCATATGTTCTCCTTCACGGGTTGAAACCGAAGGGCACTTGCCGCTGTGTACGGTCGTCGGCAAGCACTGCTTCTGGGGGGATTTTCGCGACACGCCCGCAAAACGGAAACCGCAGATGCCCGCGTAGCATACAGATAGCTTATCTCCGCCTGCGGAGGGGACGGTAGATGGGTTGTCGACCTCACAATACTTCAGAGGAGGTGACAGTATCAAGTACTGCCAAGCACGCCGTCTCCTGTGTGTTTGCTCTTCTCGGCTGGCGCCCGCAAGAATGGTCAATTCGCGCGTTTGTTTTCTTCGGCCTTCTTGTTCCACCTTACTTCCCGGTTGGAAACCCGTACTCCCCAGTATCTCGCCAGCACCAGTACTTTGGAGTATACCCCAGTACGGCGATAGGACTGCGTCAAAGTGACGGCGGTATTCATATCAATGCCTCGCAGTATTTTTGTGATGTATAGCGGTGTTGAAATAATTGTTTTTTTATATCACCACGGGCGTCTACTGGCGTCACCATCTCTCGCTGTTGCTGTCTCCACCCCCATCCCCTCGCACATGCATGCATGCCTGCCCAGGTGGTGAAGTACGTGAAGGCAGAGCCCTCGCTCAGAAACGCGTTCATAGAGAACGACTGGACCTCGCTCACCCCCAGGAACAGTTCCTCGCGCTCTGCCGGGTCACCGTCGGTGCCCGCAGTAGCGGGAGCAGCCCTCGCCATTGCAGGAGGGGAAGGAGGAGGAAGTGGAGGAAGGGCCGGAGGAGGGGGTGCTGGAGGAGGAGGAGGAGGAGGAGGAACGGGGGCAGGAGGGGGGGGAGGAAGCTGGAGCGGAGGAGGATCGGGAGGAGGAGGAGGGAGGGGGGGGGTGGATCACGTCTACCCGCATCGACAGGGCGACGGTTGGTTGAGGCAGAAGGAAGTCGGGGAGGAGGAAGACGAGGAGGAGAAGGAAAAAGAGAAGGACGAGGAGAAGGAAAAAGAGGAGGACGAGGAGGACGAGGAGGGGGAGGGGGATGCCTATTTTGACGAATTTGGCGAAGAGTGGGAGGATTACGGAGCGACCCAGCTGGACAACGGCGGCGAAGTGGAAGCGACAGCGGCAGTGGTGGCGGCGTCCCTGGGGCAAGGAGATGAGGCCAAGCTCCACGCCGCTGCCCCGTCGGAGGCAGGGGGCCAGGCCGGAACAAACGTCGATGCTGGCGAGAGCGAGGGCCGTGGTGGCGCGGGCAAAGGCAAGGCGGACAGCGGTGGGGGGAGCCGCGGGGGGGGCGCTGCTGATGGGCCGGGCGGCGGCATTGGCGGCGTAGGCGCTCGTGGCGAAGATGCAGGGGCCGGGGGTAGCGAAGAAGCGGAGGAAGGGAGAAGGAGAGGCAAAGGGGAAGGTAAAGGGAAGGGAAAGAGGAAGGGGAAGGGGAAAGGGAGAGGAGAAATGGGAAAGGGCGGGGAAGAGGAAGAGGCCGAAGAAGAGGAAGGGGAAAGGAGATGGGGGAGTGTCAAGCTTCCGCACGCCGCCGCGAGAACGGCCTCCTTCGGGTGCCGCGCTCGTCGTCTCAATCGCAAGGAGCTGGATAAGCATCCCCCGCTGTCGATGGCGTGGAAATTCATGAAGGCAAAGCGGGGCTTCAAATTTGCCGGGAAAAAGACATTCCAGGTGGTGTCGGCCGATGGCCAGATTGAAATGGACCAGGGCGAGGTGAGGAGACACCCTGATTACTGTTGATGTTGTTTGCTGTGTGGTTGTTGTTTGTGGGTGTTGAGCAATGTTGCCGTTTGTCGTTCGTTGTTGGGGTTTGGGGTGGTGGTGGTGAAGAAGTTTGTTTTTAGTTGGTCGTGCAGCTGTTGTTCATGGTGGTAGTGCTGTTGTCATTGTTGCTATCGCCTTTGCCACAAAGCGCCCTACGTGTGATTCTACCGCCGGAGGTCGCCACAGCGCCCGGTGGGGTATTTTGACGAGTTTTTTTCCTGCTCGTTCGTTCGCTATAGACGGTTTTTGTACGTTTGTTTGTTGTTGCCTTGAAACGTCGCTTCTTATTCTGTTGCAGGTGCCGATGTTCATTTGGAGCGACCCGAAATTGTATGCCGCGTACCAAGCGTGGCTGATTGAGGAGGAGGAGGAAGAAGGGGGGGAGCAGGGGGGGGCGGGGAGCGAGGAGGAAGGAACGGAAGAGGAGGGGGGGGAAGAGGAGGAAGAGCAGGAGGAAGAGCAGGAGGAGGAGGAGGAGGAGGAGGAGGAGGGGCGGGAAGAGGAGGAGAGGCAGAATAAGAAGGAATGGCGTACTGCGGGGACCGTCCCAAGGGCTCGGGGATCAACGCCCAGGGTGAGCTCGGCTGCTTCGTGAGCAGGGAACGCGGTGGATGTTTATGTTTCAATGGTTGGTGCCGGGGGGGCGGGATGCGGTGTTTTCGTCCCCTGCGACCACGCAGCGTTATTCGTAGATGTCGATACCGCTGCTCACAGTCCTATCGTCCGCCTCGACCTACGCAGTCAACGCCGTGTTAATTTCCAACGCCTTGGCGTCCTCAGCGGTACCCTTTTCTATGTGAGTACATGCTCTGACGCGCTTTCTCGCTCGCTCGCTCGCTTTCTCGCCTGGGCGCCGTCCCCTTCCCGCGCCCTGTCCCTCACGGACTTGACCACCACTTGCGCGCAGTCGCCTGTGCACGTGTACTCTTCCTCAGAGGAGATGGAAACGTTTTTGCCGCCGAGGTGCGGCGATGTTGAGAGCGACGGAAGCGGGAGCGAGGACGGTGGCGGCGGCGACAGCGGAGGTGGCACCGAAAGCGACAGAAGCGGCGGCGACGATGACAGTGCTAGTGATGATGGCGGCGGTGGTGGTGGTGGTAGTGGTGGCGGTGGTGGCGGCGGCGGCGGCGGCGGCGGCGGCGGCGGCGGCGCAATGTGTGGCGCGACTTTCGCTGCGGCGTCGGGGGGGACGAGGACGACCAGGAGGCAGTCGAGGGGCGCGCCAGCCCGCTCGCTGCCGAAAGACGGGCATGTGGCGTCATTCTTGAAAAATGTTAAAAAGTGGGAGTACACCAAATCTTGGGACATGTTTCCCCCCGGCAAAGATGGCTGCGTCGTGAAAGCGGTGGAGGTGAGGGCGCGCGAAGAAATCGGAGTATCGTGGCGGTGGCGGGGGCAGCAGCGGCGGCGGAGGTCGATATTGGCAGGGAATTGCACGGAGTTTTTGGTGTGTGTGTCTGTTTGTCGGTATGTATGTGGTGTATGTCTGTCTGCCCTCCTTGTCTGTTTGCTATTTGTCTGTCGGTATGTGTGTGTGCTTGTCTGTCTGTCTGTCTGTGTGTATAGGATTGTCTATTTTGTCTGTTTTTCTTGTCTGTCGATATGTATGCGTGTCTGTCTGTTTCGTCTGTTTTTCTTGTCTGCATGTCTGTATGTTCGGTCTGTTTTTCTTGTCTGTCTGTCTACCACCTTTTCCCTTCTGCCAGGAAAGCTCCTTGGAAGAAGGGATCTCGCTCCCAAAAGGCGCAAGCGGTGCGTGTCTTTTTGCCGCTACCCAACGAGAGGTGCTCCGCTGCGATCTTCTCCCACGCGCGCGCCGTTTTTTCGCCCCACCTTGCCGCTCGCTCGCTACCGCCGCTACCCTCGCAGATTCCTGGGTTTGTCGCTGACCGTCCTTCATTAATGGCCGAGTTCACCCGATGGGCGGAAGCTCGTGGATTGGGCGTCGGTGGCAGCAGCACAACAAGCGGCGGCGGTGGTACGGACGGCCAAGTGGTAGGGAAGAAAATGACGAGGAGGCGATCGGGGCCTCCCAAGGTCTACTCTCTCAAACCTTCGGAAGCGTTGGAATTGGTGAAGGAGAGAGGCTGGAAGTGGGAGTACGTCAAGGTTGATCGAGCTTGGAAAATGAAAGGGCCCGGCCACGGGGACGGCCCCTTCGCGGAGGATGAGGTGAGAGAGCGCGCACGCACGCACGCATGCTGCGGTAGCGGTGCACGTTTTTTTTATTAGGGTCTCTTGTGAAGATACTTGTCGTGCGAAAACAACTCAAAATTATATTTGGGTTGTGTACTGTACTGCATGGCGTTTTTTTTTCTTGGTTGCGAAACCGTCAGCACAGGCAGGTTCGGCGCCTGTGCTGTGAGATAATAATCCACTCTCCTGTACTGTATGCTCTTTGCTGCCGCAGTGCCTCCCGTCTCCATAATTGAGGAGCTCTGCTTGTCTCCTTCAACCAACGCCAAAACCTTTATTTTTTATTGAGAACAAAAATTGAAAAAGGCAGCCCGATGTCCCCATCGTCTGGTATTAGACCCTGTTTTATTTCGACGAAACAAATTTGAAAAATATAAAGATAATGGGGAAATCCTCTTGCGAGGAAGGAATCTTGTCAGTCACAAAATGGTTGGCCGAAAGGTGTCACCCCCACGTATCGTACCACGCATCCACGGCGTTAGTGTTTTGGATAGCCCCGGGGGCGTTTGGTGGCAGGAGTGGTGAGGGTGGGGAGGGCATATCTATTTTTATTTATTTTTCAAATGTTTTTGGTGGGTGTAGGTGGCGGGGGGGGGTAGTGCGGGGGGTGGGGGGTATCGGTGGTAAAGAGGGTGGGGGTGGTGTAGGTGTTGGTGTTGGTGTTGGTGGACGGGGGTGGTGGGAGGGACGGTGGGGGCGCTTCTGTGTGTTGTAGTTGTTGTTTTTGGTGGGGTGTTGGTGTTGGTGCTGTGAAATGATTGCGGTGATGATGGCTGGTGCTCCATGATGGTGCTGTTAATAATGGAGGTGTCCCTGTCGTTGTTGCTCGTGTGTCTTTGTGCCCCCCCCCTTTTTTTTCGTCGCTGTTCCTGCTGTTGATTCTCCCGCGGAACAGATCCTTGCTTGTTGTTGTCGACATAACCCCGCCTCGTCGCGCGCCCCTCCGCGTAACCCCCACCCCTCCCGACCCCGCCGCGCCGTTGCCGGCCCGCCGACGGGCCCCTTGGGCAGCTGCCCCAATACGTGGACAGTCGTCCCGACCTGAAAAAGGCAGCCGCCGTTTTTAACCGCCAGAAGGACAAGGAAAACAACGAAATCAAGCTTCAGAAACAGAAGGAGGAGAAGAAGAGGATTGCTAGGCTTGAGAAGGCGCAGAAGAAACGCCTGAAGAAGGAGGAGAAACGGCTGAAGGAAATAGATAAGGAGGAGGAGAAACGCCTGAAGGAACGAGAGAGGGAGGAGGAGAAACGCCTGAAGGAACGAGAGAGGGAGGAGGAGAAACGCCTGAAGGAACGAGAGAAGCAGGAGGCGGCACGGAAGCGCGCTGAGCGGGAGAAGAAACGTGTGCAGAAGGCTTTAGAGAAAAAGCGACGGAAAGCGGCCGCTGCAGCAGCTCGAGCAGAAGCAAGAGCTTCGCGCAAGTCGAAGCCTCCGGCGGGGGGAAAGCGGGTCGTGATGCCGGCAAAGGGCACGACGAGCAGGGCGCTGTCTGCTTCTGCGAAGCGAAAAACGAAGACTAGGGACGAGGAGGAGGAAGATGAGGAGGAGGAGGAGGAGGAGGAGGAGGAGGAGGAGGAGGATGAAAGCGAGAGCTCGGAGAGTGAAGAAGAGAGCGAGGAGGATAGCGGTGGGGAGTCGAGCGACGGCATGGACGAGGAGGAGATGATGACGCTAGTCATGCACGAGCTACGGTGAGCGCACAGATTGTCTGGGTGGAGAGTAGGCTGTGCCCAAAGCGAGCTGGGTCGCCCGTGGGAACTTGGGGCAGAGGGAAGGAAGGGCGTACGCGTCCGCGCGAATGTTTCTGCTCTGTTTTTGTTTGTTGGGCGTGGGAGCTGTGTTTGGCCGGAGAAGTCAGAGTCTTGCGTTTTATTAGTGCTGTTCGGGACGTCGCCGCTTGTGTGTTTGGGCGAGCTTCTTGCGGGTTTTCCGCGCCGTGCACGTTGTTTCTCCCATTTTTTTTTTTTGACAAAGCTGTGGGCAGCAGCCGGTGTGGCCTCTTGCCCGAGAAACATAATTGTCGTACGTGGCGTGTTACCGCCGTGTTAAGGAGGTGGCGAATAGGATTTTGTAGGGCGCCTGCCCAGGCATCGTTCGCTCGATATGTACTTCGTACATGTTTGGCACGCCCCCCACTTGTTTTACTCTGGGAGGCGTTGTTCTAGTTGTTCTACAAGAATGACATCTGCCTTTTATTCTTCCCGTCCACGTCCCCCTCCTCCTCGCGCTCCTGTCATTCCCTGAACTCCTCCCCTCGTGGGCACCCCCCCCCCCCCTCCCCCCCTCCCCCCACCCTCCAAACAAAAACGATTACCTGATGTATGCTCACATGAACCGAACGGACGAATGACCCATGAAACCAAAAACCAAAATACCCGGCCGCTGGAAGGGTGTCCGACACGCATATAAAATTCGTGTACAAGTTCCTCCGCGACATGGAGGGGTGGCAGTACCGCCCAGGCAGAGGCTTGGAGACCTGGATCTACTGCAAAAAGGGCACGCCATCGAACGCGGAGGTCGGGGTGGACATTTTCCACAGCCAGGAAGAGGTGGGCGAAGAGAGGGGTAGGGGTATGGCCTTAGGGTCGTGAAGGGTTGGGGTTGGCGTTTGGGATTGGGTTGGAGTTGGGGTCGGGGTTGGCGTAAGGGTTAGAGTTGGGGTTTGAGTTGAGGTTTTGGGTTGGGTTGGCGCTGAGTTTGGGGTTGGGGATTAAGCATCGGAGAGGAGATTCGGGTGGACATTTTCCGCAGCCACGAAGAGGTGGGCGAAGGGAGGGGTGGGGGTATGGCTTCAGGGTCGTATAGGGTTGGGGGTATCGTATGGGGATGGGTTGGAGTTGGGGTTAGGGTTAGGGTGGAGGTGGGCGTTGGGTTGGGGTTGGGATTAGGGTTGAGGATTAGTCATCGGAAGCGGAGGTTGGGGTGGACATTTTTGGCAGGCAGGAAAACATGGGCGAAGGGAGGGGTAGGGGTTATCGCGTTAGGTTCGTATGGGGTTGGGGTTAGGGTTGGAGTTGGGTTAGGGTTAGGGTTGGGGTTGGGTTGGGCTGGGTCCTGGTTGAGGTTGGGGCTTAAGGTTATGGTCATGGTCAGAGTTACGACGTTTTCCACTGCCAGGGGGAAATATGGTATGGGAGGGGTACGACAGGCCCTGCCGGGACCCATCGGAAGGGCTCGTTGTGGCTTCGGCTTGTGGTGGTTATTTTGGCCAACCTATCCTCGCATTCAATACGTTATGTGTTTGTCCTTCCGAGCAACAATATACCTTGCTTCCCTCTGCTCACCGTAGCAAACTGGGATGTGCATATGCAAGTAGTCCCGGCGGCTGGTCAGATCTTTGGGCTGGGGTTAGGGTTGGGGTTGGGACCAGGGGAATGCCTGTAAACCCGAGAATACTTTTGAAACGTCTCCGTATCAAGGAGACGTGTTGTTCGTGCAATCCGGCATATCAACGATGACCGTCAACAAAATTTTTGTATCTCTCTGGTGTGCCTGTCCCGATCTATTCTTTTTTTTTCCTTCTGCCTCTGTCTCTCTCTTGCACTGCACCTCTCCTGATATTTGTATGTCGCTCTCCCCCTCCCTCCCTCCCTCCCTCCCTCCATCCCTACGTGCCCTTCTTCCTGTACGCTGCTGGCGGCCGCTGTGCGCTTGTTGCCGCCGCCAACGACCTTTTCAACGGGCATCCTTTCCGTCCCATTCCGGGCGATGTCTCGGTGCAGCTGCGCGAGCTGGTCGAGCGCGACCCTCGGCTGCGCAAAGGCTTCTACGCCTACTACCGCGAGAACTACGCGAAGGGCAAGGCCGGCAAAAAAATCATGGGTGTGAGCAGCAGGAGTGGCACTGCTGCCTCCGGTGCCTCCGGCGCCACCGGTGCCACCGGTGGCACCCACAGCGGTGGTGGCGGTGGCAGAGGCAGCCGCAGCGATAGCGAGGCCGACGGCCCCAGCAAAACCTTTCCCGAGGGAAGCGCTGGCGTTACGCCCGTAGCCCGGGGGAGCAAGGGGCCTTTACCCGTCCCATCTTGGGGTTCCACTGAGATGCTGCCGCCGGTGGGGGGTACGAGAGGTGCCGCGCGAGAGCCGATGGAAGAAGAGGGGGGGGGTGGAGACGAAGAATCCCCGTCCCCGTCCGCGATGAGAGAGGCGTGTTTGTCTGCCTCGTGTCCGGCGGCGAGCCGTCGCGGGAAGGTGAAGGCGGGCGCCGGTAAAGCCGTGAAGGTGTCGAAGGGGGGGCGAGGTCGCGGGAGGGATGGTCGTGGCGGTGGCGGTCGTGGCGGCGGGATGAGGGGGGAGCGGCAGAAAAAGAAGGAGGTAGAAGAGGTGACGCAGGAGGGTTTTATAGACCCCCCGGACATCGCCGGCCTGGGGAAGGAGAAAATTTGCGGGGTGTGTCTGGGACCGGGGGGCGGCAAGGGGTCCGACATGTTCCTGGAGTGCCGAAGGTGAGGACGGCTTGTGTGTGTTTGCCTGTCGTGGTGGCGGTGGTGGTGGTTGTGTGCTTGTGGTGGTGCAAAGTGGTGGTGGTGGTGGTGGTAGCGGCAGCAGTATTATTATTAAATAGTTAGTTTGGAAATAGTAACAATGATTGGGCGAAAGCCAAAAAAGGCATACCTACGCCTTTAAGCCATTTATAAGAAGACTTGATATCGCACCCGGGAAAAAAGCTTCCTGGCCGTGCCTCTGATTGGCCAGCCCCCGTCGTACCCACTATTGACTGAAGGGTTCCAGGTACAAAGGTTACCTCTCTTTGTCTACTCAAGTTGGGCTTCACCTATTTTTGGCTTCATATTGTACCTGCCTGTAAATGGCTCGATTGAACCCCTTATCTGGCTAAACTGAAATACGGTCACAGGGCCATTGGGACCAGTGGCCCCGAGTTGTCGACGAAAAAACACGATACTTATTGCGAAATCACGTTTTACCGCGGGGAGTGTGTATTTTGTCACATTGTTACCAAGTACCGCACACTCCGTAGGAGCCTAGTAAGAGGCGGGGCTGTTGGCTATTAATAGAAGAAATGCGCATACATGAGAAAGAGCCCGTCTTGTGTGGGTGCAGCTTGAGCCATTTATAGGGTAAAGCCGTCACCCAATCACATGAACTCAAATTTGGCACGTAGCAACACAAGTTTGGGTGAGACAACACAGCGCCGGTAGGTGATCAATTAAAAACCAAAGAATACTAGGAAGTTTGGGTAGGACCACCGGCCGGGGCAGGAGGCCTCATCCTATCCAATACTTACATTGAATGCGATACAGACTCCCGCGTAGGGGACGCATGTCCCAGGCGAGCGTAGTGTTGGCGCTTGCGCGCCCAGGAGGTAGAAGATCATGGGGGTTTATTGACTGATGCATGGATGGTTGGATCGATGGATTGCATGTTGGATGGGTGGATGGGTGGGGGGATGGATCAGCGGCAGCGTAACAGAATACTGTAGTATAATCGTCACCCAATCAGATGAACTCAAACTTGGCACAAAATGAGGAGTCAGGATTTGGTGGGATCAACTAAGAAAGTGAACGCCCGAGTCGATCACTTTGTTGAAGGCTAGCTCCCCTGCCAGAACAGGGTAATAGGCACAGGAAAAATCCAGACCTTCCCGCCCACCCTACAGGCTTGGTAGTCTTTTTCTGCAAGATCATTTCAATCCTAGGGATCGGCGCCGCGCTGAGAACGCACTAAGCGCCGAGTTTATCCCGGGCGACCCCCCCCTGCTTCGGGGCAGGAGGCCTCATCCAATCCAATGCCTTCATTGAACGATCAGCGGCAGCGTAAAGGAATTCTCTATTACGGGGGACCATATTACAGGGGACCATAGTTAGTAGGACCAAATATTGTTAGTAGAAATGGCTAAATATATAGGTTTTATGTATACCACAGGTCCTATTAACTATGGTCCCCCGTAATAGTAAATAGAACCAAATGTTGTTCGTAAAAATTGCGAAATATATGTTTTTTTGTGTGTACCGTAGGTCCTATTTAATATGGTCCCCCGTAATAGTAAAATTGAAGCCGAAAGTGGGTGAAACCCCAACTTGTGAGTAGCTACAGAGAGGTGTACCTAACTTTTGAGCCAACATTAGGTGCAATCTGGCGCTGGCCAGTCAGAGTTAGGGCCAGGAAGCCTTTTTCTGTTTTTTTTTTTTTAATATATTTGGCGTACCTATAAATGGCTCAAAAGGCGTAGGTATACCCTTGCTTGGATTTCGCCCATAGTAACAATGATACTAATGGCAATAATAATACTTGACATAATACGTGATAATAACAACAATAAAATAATGGAGTAATATTACTAGTAGTACGTACCAGGTATGTAGTAGTAGTCTAGTATCTTATGATCAGTAGTAGTACTGCCTTGCCCTACTCTGTTCTGCTCTGCTCTGCATTGCTCTATTTTCTGCCCTGCTGTGCTCTGCTGCGCGCTATTCAGCTTCAAAGCCTTCGTGGCTTCAACGGCGGTATCTTGCAGCGGCGGCATTTTTTTAGGCGTATACGATACCTTTACTCCATCGTAGCCATCGGCGATAAGTGGCCACACCAGAAAAAAAAACGGTTTTGAAGCTGTCATCCATTGCAAGTCCGCCTCACAAGTGGATCTCAGTAGGATGCAGCTCGCCCTTCATGCGATTCGCCCAGCACCTCACGGCGCTTCGCGCTTGGTGCAAGCAATGCCTGCCTTGTCGGTGGCAACCCGACGTGTCCCCCCCCGGCGTTACTGGGATGCGAGGGTCTATTATGGTCATACGACTACGACCATGCATGACATGAGTACCCCCCCCCCCTCCCCGTGTTTCCTTGCTTACAATCCCACCCGTGCTCTTGTTTTTTTGGCCACCGTCGCCCCCGCCTCTCTGCCTCTATCATACTGCTCGCGTGAATCGACAACGCAAAAATGAAATTGCCACAGTTGGTGCATTTTTTCAAACAAGCCCATGTTATGAACCAACACGCCCCATGCTCTGTCTTACGATAACTCACGGAATGTTCTCGGTTCGGTACCCGATCTCTAGCAATCTTCTGAAGACCACGTTACTGCCATCAATATTAGCCCTTCCATTCACAACTCGCCTAGATCATCCACAGGTCATACAGATCATTTCCATTTCATCTAGATAATTCACAGCAGAAATATTTATGATCTGTATTGTGTAGCTCATGTTGCCTCGTGTGAGCCGTTGGAATCTGTTTGGTCTAGGGACAGGTTTCCTGGGTTGGATCTTTGCTATACAGATCCTGCACACAACTTCAAAACGGCGGGCTATCATCTAAATGATCTATATGATCTATCTGTAGATAGATCGTGATCAGTTCGACGCGTGAATCCTCCAGACGAACCCAAAACTTGAACCAACACGCCCCCATTATCCTCTTGCAACAAAGCAAACCACGGATTATTTTCGGTTTCGGTTCCTGATCCATTTGTAACAATCCTCTCCTCGACGTGTGCTTGTGACTCAGGCACAACTGCACGGTCAGGGTGCACAAGTCCTGCTACCCCGTAGCGGTAACGAGCATAGAAGGCAACAAATTCTCGTGCAACGCCTGCGAGGGGGGTGGGGATGCTCTACCCCCAGCGCAGCGAGGGTGAGCTGAGCGGCAAGGAGGGAGGTTGGGGACGGGGGGGAGGGGGGGGGAGAGGGGCGTACTCATTTGTTGCTTGCCTTAAGTCATTCGACCATTGACCACGCAGCCCTTTCGAGACGGAGGTTGGGGAGGCGGGAGGAGTACTCGATATTATGCATGGCCGTAGTCGTACGACCATAGACCCTCGCATCCCTACCATGTCGGGACCGAGCACGCTGGGTCGGGGGAGAGGTGGGGGGTAGCGCCCCCCTGTGTGTGTTGCTTTTGTGTGTGTGGGGGGGTTTTGTTTGTTGTGTTCGTTGTGTGCGTTTGGTTTGTCATGTGCATTTTGTGTATGGTGTGTTGTGCATGCGTTTGAAATGGAAGGGGACGGTGTCTATGTTTTTGTACTTTTTGTTTGCCGTTGGTTATGGTGTTGGTTTGGTGTTGGGTTTGGCTTCGTCTCTGCTTTGCTTCTGCTGCTTTGCTTTTTGTTGTTGCCTATTTCGGTATTCCCATTTTTCTTGTTTCGATCCTAGTTTTTATTTCGTTCGTGCTGCTTTATTCTGTTGGTTGCTTTCTGCTTCGTGTTGGCCTCTGCTTTTGCGTTTACTTTTCTTTTTTCTTTTCTTTTTTTTGCTGTTTGCGTTCGCTCGTTGTTTCCGCTTGTTGCTCTTCTTGTTTATTTTTGCTTCCATTTTTTTTTTTTGCATTTGATATCCGACGACCCGGCAACTCTCACGATAACGATCATGAATGAGACTTTGTGGTTTCCCCTCGTACCCAAGGCTGCGACCCTCAGCCGATTCGTTCGATCCGATCGACGTCGGAATCGCAAAGTGGCTGCGACTGTTTTTGCGATTATTTAAAAACGTATTTTACCGGCTATATTGCGGCCCTCTCACCAACCGAAGGGGGGAAGGTATTCGGAACTCGCGTCATTCGCTCGATTTCGCTCTAATCGCACACGGACCGATTTACTTAGTCTGTTCGACTAAATACAGTTTACCGAAACCCGATTTATATTCTATCGCACTTTAACTCCGATTTCACAGCCCTTTGTACGTACATGTGAATTTTGTTTTTTTTAAAGGTGCATCATCTGCCGCCGAACGCAAGGCCATCACGGGTCCAACTACGCCATGGTGAAAACGAGCGAGGGAGAGTTCGTGCACTTCTTGTGCTACAAGAAGGCCGTTGGCGAGGCGGAAACCCAGCCCTTGCTCGACCCAGGTGTTTAGGTCGTTCCGTCGGTTGTTCCATTGGTCAATCCGTCGGTCTTTTCGATGGTCGTTGCGTGTATACCTGGTACATCGTTCATTTCGGTGCTCGTTACGTGTGCCGTTTCGATCGGCGCTACGTACGTCGTCCCTTTAGCAGGTTAGGTGGTCGTTGCGTGCGTCGTTCATTTCGACGGTCGTTTTGTCGGTCGTTTCGTGGATCGTGCCGTCGGTTGCTCCACCGGTTGAACCGTCGGTCGTTTCGATGGGCTTTACATAGGTCGTTCATTTCGATAGTCGTTTCGCCTGTCGTTTCAATGGTAGTTGCGTACGTTGTTCATTCGATGGTCGGTTTGTCTGTCGTTTCGATCGTCGTTACGTACGTCGTGCATTTCGATGATCGTTTCGTCGGTCGTTCCTTCGGTTGTTCCATCGGTCATCCGTCGGTCGTTTCGATAGTCGTTAAGGACGTCGTTCTTTTCGATGGTCGTTCCATGTGTCGATTCGATGGTCGTCATGTGTCGATGGTGGATCCGTCTATAACTTCGATGGTCTTGAGGTCGGTTGTCTAGATCATCGTGAGGTACGTCGTTCATTTCGATGGTCGTTACGTCGGTCGTTTCGTCGGCTGTTCCGTCGGTTGCTCCATCCGTCAGTCCGTCGGTCGTATCGATAGCCATTTCGATGGTCGTTACGTTATCATCCATTGCGATGGTGGTTACGTCGGTCGTTTCGATGGTTACGTATGTCAATCATTTATATGTTCGTTACACGCCAGTCGTTTCAATAGGCGTCCCGTTGGCTGTTTTGAAGGCCGTTCCGTCGCTTGTCCGGCCGCTCGTTGCTACAGTCGTTACTTCTGCCGTTAGTGTTGAATATTCCGATCGTCGTTACGTTTGTTGTTCCGTTGGTCGTTACGTTTTTCGTTCCGTTGGTCGTTCTGTCGGTCTTATATAACTCTAGCCGTTCCGATGACCGCTTGCTACGCTGGTTACTACGCCACCCAACCAAGAGATATTGTTGCATTTACTCCCTTGATACCCCCCTCCCCTCCCCTCCCCTCTCTACAACTCCCTTCCGCTCTCCCAACCCTTCCCTTGTTTAAAAAATATAAACCCCGTGGCCCCTTTTTTTTCTTTCTTTCTCGCGAAGCCACGAAACGAAAGCTGTCCTTCAGCGGCGTTCCTGAAGCTCTTGCCCGCGCCGCCGAAAGACGCGTGAAGAAAAAGTGTCGCGAATGCCGCCGTAGGGGCGGAGTGGTGACACGGTGCCTTCGCAAAGGGTGCAAAGTCCGGTGAGGAAGTAAGGTAGTAAGGAAGGAAGATAGGAAGGAAGGAAGGAAGGGCTTGTTTTACAGATGGATAGCGGATTAGGGGAGAGGGACGGGGGGAGGGGGCGAGAGAGGAAGAGAAAGGAGGGAAGGGGAGTACTCCTTTGTTGCCTGCCTTAGTGATTCGACCATTGACAACGCATCTCTTTTGAGATGGGGCTAGTGAGGGAGGGAGGGGTGACTCCGGAGGTTGATCGCCTGCTCTCGATGCGTGGGGAAGACTATAAAAAAAACAGTACACAACGAGACCCTCACTTGCTCCCCCAAATACCCACACATGCAAGTCCTCTCCCATGCATGCTTGCCGCATGGGAAGGTGGCAAGATATAATATCACACATTTGGCACCCGCACCCAGCTACTTTTCTCGGATGGAGGGACCTGAAGAGCTCTATCACACACATATACTTCCTCTTCCCACCCTCCCGACCCCCTCACCTCACCTTCCCCCCGCCCACCGAAATCCTATAGTCGCATGCCAAACCTGATCACGTATTCATGGGTACACGTCCCCCTTGCCTTGCCCCCTCCTCCCCCACCTTTCCCCACCCCCTCCCTTATCCCCCTTAACCTCCCCCTCCCACCCCCACCCCCACCTCACCCCCACCCCCTGGGTTGGCGTCTCCCTTAACCCCTTAACCTCCCCCTCCATCCCCTCCCACCCCCACCCCCACCTCACCCCCCCCCCCCCTGGGTTGGCGTTGGTTGGCGACGACGCTGTAAAACACGCCTCTCAGTGCGTGAGCCAGACAACGAAGGTACCGTTTTTTTATTTTATTTGGCGGTCGAGTCAGATCATTTTTGCGCGGGGAGAACCTCAAGTCCGCACCAAAGGAATGATCGTATCACCTATTACGGGGGACCATTGTTAATAGGGCCTATGGTACACACTAAAATCTATATATTTCTCTGCTTTGACTAACAATATTTGATCCTATTTACTGTGGTCCCCCGTAATAGTATGTGTACGGTAAGGCACCCACGAGGCAGATACATAATATACCCATTGGTGTCTCTGGAAGTGGACATACTAGAAAAACAATTCAGTTACTCCGAAGCTGTCATCGATTGCAAGTCCGCCTCACAGGCGGTTCTTAGTAGGATGCAGCTCATCCTTCACGCAATTCACCGAATACCTCACGGCGCTTCGCGCTCGGTGCGATGCCTGCCTGGTCATTGAAGATCCCACGCGCTCCGTCCCGGCATTGTAGGGATGCGAGGGTCTATGGCCATACGACTACGGCCATGCATGATATCGAGTACCCCCCCCCCCCATTCGATAGTGAGTACCCCCCTCCCCTCGCTCTCCCCACTCCGCCGCCGCCGATGTGCACGCCGTGCTTGGCTTGCCTTCGCCTTGCCTTGCCTTGCCTTGCCTTGCCTTGCCTTGCCTTGCCTTGCCTTGCCTTGCCTTGCCTTGCTCGGACAGGTTTCACCCCCTGTGTGGCGCGGCTAGGGCGGCGGAAGTGTTAGCAGAAAACGAGGAGGATGGCCTGGGCACGGAGATCACCATCCTGTGTGACACTCATATTCAGCAGGTGAGAGGCGGTAGGGGCAGGAGGAAAGGCGGGGTAGGGGGGGGGTACTAATGTCGTGCCATGGCCGTAGCCGTGTGGTCATAGACCCTCGCATCGCTACAACGCTGGGACGGAGCAGACGATGCGGTGTGAATTGGGGTTGTATGGTGCAGTGCGATGCTTTACCACGCTTTTACTATTCTTTACGATCCTTTTGCGAGGCGGCGCGGTGGCGATGCGCAATAGTCGCTGCCCCCTCCCCCACCGCAGCCCCGCTTACAGCACCCCCGCACGAAACCGCATTTTTGGATGCCTTGCCGTACCGTGCCTCTGCGTGTATGCGTTTGTTCCCCTGCAAACTTGGTTCTCGCTCCCGTCTCGTCTCGTCTTGTGTTTTGTTTTTCGCTTTTTGTTCGTGGTGGCGGTGGCGGTGGCGGCCGCCGCGGCGCAGGCTGACGGAGACTGCTCGATGTGCGGTGGGAGCGGGACGGCGGGGGAAATGGCGAGGTGCTGCCGGTGCAACACACACTACCACGCGGTACGTGTACAAAACACGAAAGCAATGTGTATATTTACGAAGTGTAAACGTCGAGAGTACACGGGAAAAAAAAAGAAGAGAGAGAACGACCTACCTTCCTTCCCAATGCTGGAAGGAGGAACAAATCATAACAGTAATATACGAAGTATATATACATGTATATACGTATACTAATGTTGACGTGGTTTTTGTGTCCCCCCCCTACCCCCTGTTCGAGACTCAAAAATGTAAATGGCATTTTTTTATTTTTTTTCGAATATCCCTGGGTATACATGCAATCCCTCAAACATGTACCACCTTGCCCCGATTTACCAGGACCATCTGTATATTAAAATTCAATGTAGATTGTCATTACATTTTTGAGGGGTAGTCAATCCCTTCCCCCCGAAGGGAGAGGGAAAACGGACGAGCACAGCATCGACCCCTCTTACGTACGGTGTCTGCGATAATCCGATTGGGTTGGGTTGTTGAAGTATTTTCAAAAAACAAAATGAGGAGCTGGTTGGTCAGACAGGTGACAGGTGCATCCGAAGGCCCTACGCAGCCAGCCAGAAGTTGCCCCGTTTGCCAATCAACCTGGCAACGGTTGTAACCCCAACCCAAGAATCATCAGGTTAATAGCGTCTTTTTGGACGTTTTTTTTTTTTTTTTTTCCCGCAGCCTTTTTTTCGTGGGTTGGGGTTGCTGCAGCAGTGGCCCCTCTAAATAACGTGCTGGCTGAGAAGTCCTGGCTGCCCGTTATAGAGCCGGTGAAGTCGCTTGGCACAGATACTATTAGGATTAATCAGTGTGGTAGTGTGCGGAGTAGTTGGTGCCGGTTGCCGCTATATTAGTGACGGTATCGTTGGCTGGCGCATACATACCGACACTATAGAGGGACCGGCACGAGTGTATTTTGTAGGGAACAGAGTGCAAAAAACCCCACCGAGGTTGGTTCGAACCACCTTTTATCCGCACAAACACCCTGCTGTTTGCTTGGGGGGCGATGCATTTGGTGTCCCGACATAGCAAAGCCATAGCCGTAGTAATAACATGGATCATGATAATGATTCGTCGTCAGGAGTTTGATTGTGCTCCTGATTCCGATTCCGATTCTGCTCCTGAATTGACGACTGTTTTTGCTCTGCTCCTGATTTTGATTATGATTGTGCTCCTGGTGCTGACTTGAGGTATCGTTATATTTATGCTCCTTATTCCTGTTACGCCCCCCCCCCCCCCCCCCCCCCCCCTCGCAAGTGCTTCTTTGTTCTGAGTATGATGCGGCTCACCCTTGATGCGACCCGCCGAACACCTTACGGCGCTTCGCGCTTGGTGCTAGCGATGTCTGCCTGGTCGGTGAAAGCTCGACGTGCTCCGTCTCTGCATTGTAGGGATGCAAGGGTCTATACTCCCACGACTACGGCCATGCATGACGATCGAGTGCCCCCCACGCCACCCCTTCGCCCCTACCTCCTTTCCTTTTCCGGGTTTCCATGTTTTGTGAAGGCGTGCCACGAGCCGCCTATACCAATTGAAGAGGGCATCAAGAGCGGTTGGCAATGCACTGAATGCACCGCGGCGCTATCCTTTGGTGCCTCGAAATCTGACGAGGAGGAGGAAGAGGAGGAGGAGGAGGAGGAGGAGGAGGAGCAAGAAGAGGAAAGCGAGGAGGAGGTGGAGGAGGAGGAGGAGGAGGAGGAGGAGGAGGAGGAGGAGGAGCCACCGCCCAATAGTCCGGAGTGGCTAGGGTGGCAGCATCGACAGGTGCGGTGGAGTAGGGGGGGGGAGGGCGGTATGGGTAGGGTACGGTAGGAGGTAGGCAGAAGGAACGAGGCGGGGGAGGAGGAGGAGGTGGAGGAGGAGCCAAAGCTCAGCAGTCCGGAGTGAACAGGGTGCATGCAACAGGAGACGGAGTGGGGTGTGGTAGGGGGGGGTGGTAGGAGCAGGGTGGGGGGTAGGAGGGGGCGGGGGGGGCGGAGGTGGGATGGAATGGGGTGGGGGGGTGGGGGTAGAGGGAGGGTGGAGTGGGGTGGGGGGTCAGACAAGGTGGGGGGGGGGATAGGGTGGGGTATAAGGGGGGGGGTACAGTTTGATAGGGATACGGGGACGGTGGGGGCGGGGGGGGGGGTAGAGGGACGGTGGGGTGGGGTGGGGGTATGGGTAGATTTGGGGGTAGTGGGGGTCTGGGGTGGGATACGGTGGGGGGTAGAGGGACGGCGGAGGCGGGGGTAGGGTATGGTTAGGATGAGGTGGGGTGTGGTCGGGGATATGGGTAGGATCAGGGGGGGGGAGGGTGGGGGTATGCGTTGGGTGGGGGGGGGGGGAAGGGAGTGGTGAGGTTGTTGGTTGGCCCATCAGATTTTGCGTGGTTTCGGGCTGCGCAGCAGCTAGTTTCCAGTCGTGCTGTGCTGTGCGGTGTCGCGTTGTTTTTACAGCAATTATTTACAATTAATTAATATATTGATTCCCTTGCTTCGCTATTCCCATGGCCTCGTTGTTTCCGTTCGTTCCTTGGTACCGCCCATTCCTTCAATCATCCGTTCGTTATTTCGTGCGTACGACGCGTGCCTTCGACCGGGGGTTGTCGGCGGGGGAGCGCAGGAGAAGAAAGTCGAAAGCGCGAGGAAGGGTAAAAGAAAGGCGATGTCCACCCCCCCGTCCTCGAGAAGAATCGGCCCTCGAAGCATCAAAATGAAGGCCGCTGTCGCTGCCGCCACCGCCGCTGCCTCCGCTGCCGCGAGAAGCGGCAAGGGCAGGGGCCAGAAGCTCAAGGGAAAAGCTACGAAGGGGGGGGTAGGAGGCAAGGCCGCCAAGGGGAGGGTTGGGGGCAAGGCCACTAAGGGGGGGGGGGTTGGGGGCAAGGCCACTAAGGGATCAGTGGAGAGAGGCGGGCGGGGGGGTAAGACGTCCAAGGGGGAGAGGGGTGGGGGCAAGAGGAAGAGGGCCGCCGCCGCGGAGAAGGCGAGGAGGTTAGCCCTAGAGGCCATGTGGTCCTCCGAGGAGGAAGGGGGCCAGGGCGGGGGAGACTTTGGTGGGTCTAGCGACGAAGAGGTGAGGGGAAGAGGGGGAAGGGGAAGGGGGGAGAGCGGAAGGGAGGGCCGGGGGGGGGGCAGGGAAGAGCAGGAGGCCGGATGGGGGCGGGGGGGGGAGGGGGACATAAGTAAAGCACCTGAGAAGCCTCTCCACTTCTGTTTTATTGGTTTTCTGTTTCTGTTGTGGCCGCCGTGGCTTGGCGGCCGCGCTACCCCTAGTACACTCGGCACTCGTTCCCCCCCCCCCCCCCCCCTTTTTTTTTCGTCAAGATGGGGGGTGGAAAATTAGAGGCGCGGGTGCGGGCCGGGGGGAGGGTTGGATCGTGGCGAGGGGTGCCCGCGCACCCGTTTTTTTTTTCGTTCTGTCGTTCGTTTTCAAACATCACGTACAACAGCAGCTATCCCTTTGGATACTACCGCCTCGTTACACTGTTGATGTTTGTCCTGACGTCTCGGGAGGGTCAAGCCTGAAAACATTTTTTGTTGTCGATTTTGACAAAAAAAATGCCTTCCATTCGTTTGGTTTACTGATTCATCTGGTCAAGTATATACCTGGTATATAATTACTTATGGATATCTCACTCTCTGAGCGTGCTCGGTTGGTACATCCCTGGCCTCTCCGAGCTCCCACTTGGGAACCGCCTCCCTTTATTACTTGGCGGACCTTTCCAGCGGTTCTTTGTTTTCTCCATCTCTCTTGGCACTTTCGGTTCTTTCTTCCTTTTTTGTTATTTCGTTTCGTGTGCGTGCGTGTACTCGGAGCACGGCGCCGCGGGCGAGCCTCGCGCCGTCGCGGGTGTCAGCGGGTGCTGGCGGGTAGAGGGGGGGGTGAAAGGAGCGCGGTCGCCGCTTTCGTGCCTAGGCGTCGCGTGTGCCTCGAAACACGAGGGAAGCATGGATGGGCTCTGTCTGGTCTCCATCTGCATAATTCCATTGAGTATGTACAAGTACATAAGGGTCGTTCGGGATTATAAGGCAACATTCAAGCGGTGCTTACTTTTTGCGACCGGGCTGAAAAACACAGGGGGAGCTACACCCTCTTAGCAACATCATTGTCGAGCTGGCGAACGACGGCCACGGTGAGCACCGGGCTTAACGCGGGGCGGGCGACGGGGCTCACTGTGACAGAGAGTAAGGAAGCTTTACCCGGGGCGAATCGGTGGCGAGGTGGTCGCGAGAGGGGCGGGCGGCGTACGAGGAGGAGAGGGAAGCTTTGCTGTTCATTTGTTTTCTTTTTCGACCGATGCACGGTGTTCCAATCAGGCAGAAAAATACTACATGAGAGGACATGGGGATTTTTTTTTTCTTTCCGAATTTTTCGGTTTCATTTTCACTGTTTTTGCGATGCTGCTGTGCCGTACTACAATAGTACTGTGCTTTCTATTTCGTTCATGCAGCATATCAAAAAAGGAAATAAGTACTCTACCTGGGGTATGTACGTACCTACGTACGGCATGTGAGCGAGCGTAGCGGGCGCCCGCGACGCGAAGCGTATGTGGCGTCCGAGCTGTTTTCACCTGAAGCATGGCGGCGGGACTCTTGGCATTATCAAGTCACCAGTTTACAACCTCGATCATAAAAAAAATCATGGACCTCTGTCCGCTTCGCATAGTAATTTGATGTACTTTTCCTTCCTGAGCGAGCGTAGCGGGCGGCGTAGGCCGCCCGCGGAGCGAAGCGCCTTGTAAACACATACTAAGTATATATATATATATATCATATAATATGTCACCAAATTAATTGTTTTAGAGTTAACGCACGAGTGTATCAGGTGCGTACGTAGCCCCTCTGAAAGGACTCCGCTCCGGGGGAACGTAGCAATCAGAACCAAATGTGGTGTGGACACATCGGGGTATGGTCGTCGTGCTTTCGAATTGCCCCACCCCCCGCCCCCCCCCCGCCCGTAATCTTGCGTCCGGGATTGGAGATCCCTTAAATACCGACGTCCCTTGTCAGAGTTGGTGTCGACCCCTTCTACCGGCGGTCAACAGTGGGAAAAAACGGTGTGCACTCCCTTCTGTACCGTTTTCCCATCAAATTGGTCCCTTCTGTACCTTTTTCGCTTAGAATGGGTCCCTCCTGTACCGTTTTCCCTTGAAATGGGTCCCTACAGAAAATGCTCATTGAAAGGGGTCCCCTGAAAAGCGCTCCCTGCTCGTGTTTTTTTTTTTTTTTTTCTCTACTGGATCAACTTATATAATTTCGCGGTTACAATATGGTATGGAGTTACAAGATTCCCCGTCGGAGGCGTGCGGACGTGGGGGTACTGCAAGACCCGAGGGTGAATGAACCCGATGACGTTTAGGGCAGCTTGACAAACGAAAGACACAAAAAAACACGAAGGACACAACGACCAGCGAAAGGAGTTCGGTACATACTCGATACACATGTATTAAATAGTTGTATTTTGTTTTGTAATGCTTGTCATATTCCATACCGGCACACCACAGCAGTACTCGTATTATTTTTTTTTCATTTATTCATTCAATCATTCGTTCGTTCGTTCGTTCATTTGTTTTCGGAACGGCTGTCAACTTCGCGGCGCCGCGGCGCGGGGCTTTCCTCCGAGTGTTTCGCTCTGGAGCGCAGTGTGCTTCCTCGCCTCTGTCCGAAGCGTGACGAGGGGAGGGGGCGCGCGCGGGGATTGGCTGAGGGCTATATATAGATCTTCGCCCACCCAGTTTCGACGCAATGGTTGGAAAATACTTCAATTTAAGCACTCGCCCTACTATAAACCCTATTAATATTAAACATCAACCATCTGGGAAATCTCTCGTGGTGAACATGTGAATGGGGAGTTAGTGTGGACGAGATCAACCATTCTTGTTGTTGTCGAAGCTGGGCGAAATCGTAAATACTCGTACTTGATAGTTGCTGTTGTAACATCCCGTCGTCGCTTTAATTCGCACCTTGGGTGTATATACAGCAGTAGTTTGGGCCAATGAGGCCTCTCTCCCGCGGAAATGGCGGAGACTCTCACCCAGGGCTATGCATTCTACCCCCGCGTTGGTTCCCAGATGAAACCGACGCGGCACCTCGTCGCGGAAGAAGAGTTGCTCCGGGAAAATAAATGCCACAATACACGTGCAATGTCTGGGGAAAATATCGCGAGCGAAGTAGTAATGAGGAGTTAGCTTTGGACTATCAACCATTTTGTCGACGCTGGGGCCGAGCCGTAAAAACACTAGCTCGGAAATTTCTCTTGGACAATGCTCGGTGTGAAGATGTAACGAGGAGTTCGTGGGGACTGTCAACCATTTTGTCGAAGCTGAGGCCAAGTCGCCAAAACACCACCAGGTAGCTTGGAAAATACCTCT
The DNA here is from genome assembly GCA_031213475.1 of Nereocystis luetkeana. Taxonomy (NCBI): domain Eukaryota; class Phaeophyceae; order Laminariales; family Laminariaceae; genus Nereocystis; species Nereocystis luetkeana. Next base: position 4,965,375 of record JARUPZ010000008.1, read on the forward strand.
GGGAAATTTCTAGGGAAAACCCTCAAGGGTAAAGATGGAATGAGGAATTAGTGTGGACTGTCAACCATTTGTCGGAGGTAGACCAAGTCGTACACACTACTGGATTGGTCAGTCTTGCCGACCTGTGATGGGTGCTACCTGCTGCTTTTCACGCGCAGGAGGAGAGCGATGGCGAAGTGGGAGGAGGGTTTTCCAACCAAAGCAAAAAGGTGCGAAAGCATAGAGGTCCGGAGGTGGATGGGTCGGCCGTTTATCGCTCTCGTGGCACTTGGCCCCCCGGGTGTACGTACATACGTAGCGAGGAGATATTATATATATTTTTCGGAAATAGAGTATGCGCGGGATGGTGAGTAGAGACCGTGCCCATGTTTCCTAGAGTTTTTTTTTTTGTCGATATGGTAAGCTCGCAACGAAACACTCGGGCCGACTTTTTGGCGGCACGGTCGAGGTGCTACTACTGTAGGTCATGCCTATCGAGGCAGCTGCGAAACGCTCTCGCACCGACACTCGAGCCGGTTTTTATGCGTCTGAAGTCGAGAGATCATAAACAACGGGTTTTTCATAAATGTTCGCGGCGTTTGCCCCTTTTTGTCGTACCTAGTCAGAACCGTTTGTTGTAAACACGGCTCGCCGTCCCTCCCTCCCTCCACCCCTCCCCTCCCCTCCCCCGTCCGCTCATCCCCGCAGCCGCGCACGGAGGCATTTTCTGCCGTCCCCGCGGGCGCGCAGGCGTACTTCAACGGCCAAGCGGGGGTGGGGACGCTGGCGGTGATCCCCGGGTGTATCGCTACCGCCTCCTCGATAGCCCAGGGCAAACGCGAGACCGCCGCCGGAAGGGGGGGCAAGGGAAAATCTCAGGTGGTGCGGCAACGCGGCTTTCACACTCGCAACCGTTACACACGGGTTGCTAAGGCTGACCGGCTGCGGGAGGAAGCGGCCGAACGGAAGCGAGCGCGAAAGGAAACGAGCGGAGGGGGCGGCGGCGACGGTGGCGGTGGTGGTAGTAGTGGGGAGGAGGAAGGGGGTGGGGATGGAGGCGGCACGGGGCGTTATGCTGGGGAGATGGGGGCCTCGAGGGTGCAGGAGCTGTTGCGGTTGACGCAGGTGCGGGGGGTCGGGATGGGGGTTGGTTGATTGATTGTTTGGTTGGTTATCTCGCCACTGCTTGTAGTTTTTTTTCGAAGTGATGTGTTTTGTTTTTTTGTGTTTCATAATAAAAATGCGAAAGGCACGAACAGAAGTGGGGAGGAGGAATAAGAGCCTACTTTGTGACCCCGGATCTGAGCTACTACTATTAATAGGATGGAGAGAGAAAAGGAGGGCCAAGGTAAAAAATAGGATGGAAACCCCTCCCCCGACAAAATGCTCTTGCTTTTTTGTTGTTGTGCTTTTGGTGATTTTGTTTTTGTGCGTGTGTGTTTCGTTTTTGTGCAGAAGATGAGGGGGGGGGGAGGGGGTTCGACCGGATGGTTGCGTTGCTGTCGGGTTTTGGTTGCGCTAGGAGCCGGCATGGTGTTTCGAGAGGGGGAAAAAGAGATGAGGGTGAGATGCAGGGAATGTAAGGTATGAGAGCAGAGATAGAAAGCTAGCAAAGAGGGAGAGGGAGAAGAAATACGTCGAGAGAGAAAGAGCGGGGAAGCTGGGAAAGACAGAGAACGGAGGGTAGAAACAGAGCACCAAAGAGACAGAGAGGGAAGGGAGAGGGAGATGGAGCGAGAAGAAACAGAGTACAGACAAAAGACAGACGGGTACACAAACAGACAGACCGACAGACGGACAAGGCAGGCAGACAGACAGACCGGAAGACCAACGGTGAATGTTGCACATGACGGCGACCAGTCCTTTAGCCGATGATCGTATCAAATGTATCACCCCGCCGCGCCAGCCACCTCGAACTACTGTCGGAATTTTTTTTTGTCTGAAATCACCGCCGCGATGTCCGCGTCCCTCCGATCTCCAGGCCCCCGTGGCGGCGAGCATCGACGCCCTATCGTCGAAGCACGAGAGAAAATTCCCCCGGTGGAAGGCGGACATGGACTGGGGCTGGAACCTCCTCTTCTCCGGTGTCGGCAGCAAGCGAGAGGTGTGTGAATTTGTGCCCGCGAGACAGGTTGCGGCGGGGGTTGCGTAGACCCAGAGGTACAAGGGATCACGGAGCGGAGGCGGGGCGGGGTTCCGCTGCAGTCTGTTTTTTCATGCTGCTATCAATAACGCCTGTTAGGTGTTTCGATGCCTGGTGTGTTCGCCTCGCGCTTACTACGTAGAAGTCGAGAGAGAGAGAGCGGGAGATTGACATCGCGATCTCGACTAGGCCACGAAAACAGATTATTCACAGAACTGGTGGATATTTCTGCGCGCAGTCCCCCTCAAGCTGCCGCCCACTGGATGCGAAGAAAGTTCCACGTATATACAGCGCGTATGTAGCCGCTTACGCTACGGTTTTTGCGGAGGGTACACCGCGCAATGCGTCGTTGCGACGGGTCTGCAGAACGTCTCTGCAACGATTTTGGCAGCTACGTTTTATACTACTGTTGTAGTGTTGGATATCTCATGTGTTGAAAAAATCGATATACCCAAAATATTTATATGTCGTTTCGAGTGCGTTTGGCCCTCATCCATCCCCTGGCATCTCCCGTCATTTTAGGCTCATATCATACTGAATGAAAATGCCTCCACGTATTCATATACGTCTTTGTCCCGGAATGTAAGCTACATTTGACGTCCATATCAGAATCCGAACGGGCTTATGTTCCCGGTCAAATAGATACCAGTCTGGGTGGAAATAAAAGGACCGTTCAGACATGAATATGAAGAACAAGTGGTCCTTATATTTACGGTCGGAGTGGTATCGATTTGTTCTTTCGGTCATCGGTTTCGTATCGGACTCGATTCCCGATATCCCATCACTATTTGCAACGCTTTGCAACGGGCAGATCAGATAGATCGGACGGACGAGATAGATCAGATTGATCGAACGGATCAGATAGATCAGATAGATCGCAGGGATCACATCGATTACGAGTAGATAAGATAGATGGGACAGATCAGATATATTGATAGAAAGGTCCCCACTTCAGTGATCTATACCGGGTAAGTCGTTCAGGGATGTTTCACACTCATATATTCCTGATATGTTGGACCTGTCGATGTTGCCGGGCGGGAGCCGTACATATAGTGTGCGTGATCTACTCACTGTAGCACGTTTTTCCTCAGTTGGATGATCTCATACAGATCCCTGCACAACAGCTCGTAACGGCAGGCTAGGATCTAGATGACTGTATCTGTAGATGTTATGTCTGTAGATGATCTATCTGTAGATGACCTATCCGTCCGATGTGTAAGGTTGCATCGATTTTCAACCAACCTTCTCTCACCTCGGAGGACGGATCATCTACAGATCATCTACAGTTCATGATCTAGATCTTTCAAGGCAGATATATAATCTATTCCCGATATGTGCGTGATCTACAGTAGCTCAAGTTACCGGGTGGGGCGCGTGTAATCTACTTACAGTAGTAGCACATGTTTTCTGGGTTGAATTCGTACTGTGCAAGATCGTGCACAACCCCTCACAACGGCAGATGAGGAACTAGATGATCTACAGATCATGATTTGTCCGACGTGTGAAGACGCCTTGCGCCGGTTTTCTACTCTACGCTACGTTTTTCAGGCGACCGCTCAAGCGGTTCGGGTAGACGGAAACGGGGTAAAGAGCGAATGCGTCCGCATTACTTTATTTTTCGTGCCGCTGGCCATCGAGCAGAATGTTTTTGTTCCGGTTTTCGAACCCCCTATTTAAATTTTCGGGGCGGGGCTGAAGCTGCGCTATATTTTCGCTTGCGTTCGCGTTGTGGTGGCAAGGGCAGGGGCAAAGGGGAGGGGGTCAGCTGGGCGAGGGGGACACCGACGCGGACGTGCAATGTAATTTTTGCCCCCCCTGTCCCCTCCCTCATTCGGTGCTCCGTCTCGAAAGGGATGCGTGGCCAATTGTCAAATAACAACCAAGGCAAGCAACAGATGAGTACGTCCCTCTCCCCTCCCCCAATCTCCCCTGCTCTCTACTCCCAACCCGCCTCCGCCCCTGTCCTTCCACCCCGTCGTTTCTCCGCTCCATCCCTTTCACCTCCCCGTCTCTTTGTGTATTTTGTTGGCTTGCGTGCCCTCCTGTCTATCATTGTGTTTTTGTTTTTCGGACCGAGAAGGAAGGTCCGCAAATCAGCTAATCCGCGCGATGTTCCATTGTGTCGCGCGTGCAGCTTTTGATGAAGCTGGAGAGCTATGTGGATGATCGAGAAGGCGGCGGGGCGGCGGTCGGCTACGACGGTTTCGCGGCTGATGCCTCCGTGCGCGACCTGCTCGACTGCATGTGCGAGCAGGTGAGAGAGGGAGAGAGAGAGAGAGAGTGAGGCGGGGGGAGGTACGTAGCGAGTTTTAGCTGATCACCGTCACCATCAGCACCGGGTACCATGTATTCGGCGGAGCTGGGGCCTAACGGAGCTATGCCAAGTACATTGGTGAATACCACTCTTGGACAAATGTAAGGACCGTTCGGTCTTCACATATACACCCCAACGGTCCTTATATTTACGCCCAGAGCGGCGACTTCCACTCATAACTGTTGTTGTCGAGCTGAAAGAAAAATGCGACCTGCTCGACTCCATGTACGAACAGCTGAGAGCGACGGCACGGCGCAGACTACGTTTGGGGTGGGGGTTTCGATCCCCCCCCCCCCCTACCTCCAAGTCCGCCTCACAAGCGATTCTTAGTAGGAGACAGCTCACCCTTCATGCGACTCGCCAGACACCTTACGGCGCTTCGAGCTTGGTGCAAGCAATGTCTGCCTTGTCGGTGAAAACCCGACATGCTCCGTCCCGGCATTGTAGGGATGCGAGGGTCTATGGTCATACGACTACGGCCATGCATGAGATCGAATACATATCTCCTATCGAGTACCCCCCCCCCCCTCCCCCTCCCCCTCCCCCTCTCCCCTCCCGTCCCGCCGCCGCCGCCACCGCCTCCTCCATTCGCTGCGGGTTTCATCTAGTCGACCAGAATGTCCGAGGGTAGCCCCAGTCGTTTCTCCATGCGAGCTCATTTCCTGTTGTGGCGGGAAAGGGGAGCGGGGATGAGGGCGCACAGAGCACTCCGCTTTTCTCTTTGTCGCTGTCGTTATCGTCTGTCGTTTCGATACCGCATACCGGTGTGACCCCCCCCCCTGCCCCCGTCCGCTCTCCCGCCATTTAACCGCCTCCTCTCAGATATAACGTTTTCACAGGTTCACTGCTACTATTGAAGCTCATCCTTGATGGCAGCTACACGCAGGTACCATACATACATACTCACATTTTCCCGACTCCCCCGCCCCGCTCTGCCCCCTTTCTCCCCTTCCCACCCCTTCCCGCCCCCCTCCCCGGGCACGCTTCGAACACCTAGGTCTTGGATTTCCAAGAGAAGGAGCTTTCTTGCCCGAACCTCCAAGCCTACGCACGTAATTTTGTCAAGGCGTTCGAGCAGCACCACCAGCGGCAGGCGCAGCAGCGACAGCAGCGGCAGTACCAGCTACGGAAACAGCAGCAGCAGCAGCAGCAGCTGCAGCGCTCGGAGCAGCGCCGAGAGAGTGGAACATTCACGAGGCGGGCTTCGACTGTAGGCGGCCGCGCCAGGGACGGGGTCGACCGTTTTTTCCAGACCGAAATCACCGTCGTGCCGCGGCGCCTGTATATTTTCATCCACAACATCGACGGTCAGAAGGTAAGCTCCTGTTTTGTCTTCAGCACGGTGGGTTTTCTTGCGCGCGGGGAGCGGGGGAAGAAGCGGGAAGGGGGGGGAGGAGGGGTCGTGGAAGGGGAGGCGTGGGGGGGGGGGTGAGTGTACTATATATTTTGCACGGCCGTAGTCGTATGACCACATACTAAAAGGGGGGGCATCCATGGCTGTAGTGGTGTGGCCATAGACCCTCGTGGCCCTACAATGACGGGACGGAACACGTCGGGTTTTGACAGACCAGGCAGATATTGCTTGCTCCAAGCGGGGAGGGGGGGCGGGGGAAGGGATTTTGTCGGGTTTAGTATGTTTGCCAGCGGTGACAGATGGGGGCTAGTAGTTTCGTGAGCTGTCGGGCCCCACGCCTGACGTGGTCCGGCCGGTGCGCCATGGTGTTATGTTTAATTGTTTTTTGTTTTCCTTGCTGGAATGCGCGTTGTTTCGGGCCGTTTTTGTTTTGTTTTTGTTTTTTCGGTTTGTATTATCTCTCACGTGCTGGTCTGCCTTTTTCTTCCTCGACCAGAAAGATTGAAACCTGCGGTCTTGTGTCCATAGCTTTAGATCATGGCGGTGGGTCAATGTGAAAACAACGGCTGCGACGACAATGACGACAGCAACAGCAACAACAGAGGGGCGGATCATCGTCGAGCTGGGTAACAACAGCAACAGCGGCAACAACAACAACAACAACAACAACAACAACAACAACAACAACAACAACAACGACAGCGGGGGAGCGGATCACCGTCGAAATGGGTCCCACCCGCGTCCATTCCCAAGCTGCCCACGATCGGCTTGGCCTACAGCACCTCCCGGTCTCGCGATGGAAACCGCCCGGTACCTCCCCGCGTCGTCAAATTTTCCGCAGGGCGTCTGAATTATGGCCCAAAGTTGACCTTGAAGCGAGTTTGACGGAGGAGGGGAGGGGGGGCGGGGGGTGTCGTGTGACGTGCCGTTTGGTGTCGTGCAGAGAAATAAGTGCCAGACACACTGGCTTACGTGCTACTGAATGCGAACACTCGTGACCCTTTTGACTTGGGGGCGTTTCTTTTATATCGTGTATTTTTGCTTTTTTTTTTGCGAGAAGCTTGCGATACCCTGGTGGGTGTCCTATCAATGGAGTGCAATCCTCGTGTACGTGTATGGCCCTCTGACTTGAGGCGTTTCTGTTTTTTCGTGTTTTGTTTTTGCGCGCTGTTGCCAATTTTCATTCTCTGGCAGCTGCGGAACGAGGAATCGCAGGAAGCCCTGGCCGAGCTGGCAGCATCGCCTTTGATGCGCCTCGCCGCTTCTATCGACCACGTTAATGCTCCCCTCATGTGGGACGTTAGGCTTGTGGCTAAGTTCAACTGGGTGAGAAAGGGGAGAGGGGGGAGGAAGGGGGGGGGACAGAGACAGATGGGCAGACAGATTTATAGATGGATCGGCAGCCAGGCGTATATAGACATATGTGCAGACAGGCAGACAGTAGATAGACAGACGCGCACGAAGTTTATCGTGTACGGACAGACATGTCAATTTACAGACTGACAAAACACAATCATTTAGACAGACAGGCAGAAACATACACATAGACAGACAGACAGACAGACAGATAGAGACGAACAGACACAGACTCAGACAGACACAGAGATAGGCGCAGGCAGAGACGCAAGACAGATATAAAGACAGAGGCAGAGATAGGGCGCATATAAGAGACAGAAGCGGGGGCAGGCAGAGAGACCAGACAAACAGAAAACGAGGAGAAAAAGAGAGAGCACGAGCAAGTCTGTTCGCGGTGCACGTACAAAGAACCCTTGATGTCGATGTTGAGAGATTTCCCCTCACACACCAATTTGTAGAGCGCCAAGTGCGATTGGGTTGTCATCGGTTTTGGCCAAAAAAAGCCAAAAATTTATCAACTACTCAGCCTGCTTGAATTTCGATTGAGCTTGAGCGAGCACAGCGCCAATCGCCCCCCCCCCCCCCCTCCCCCCCGCCCGGATGGTGAGGGGGGCTATAAAGCCGGTAGAAGACGTTCTGACTACATGGCCAAATAATCGCAACCATTTTGCGCTTCCCCCGTCGATTGAGTCGTAAACGAATGAACCGAATGAATCGGCCGCAATTCACAGCCGCACTGCTGTGTCTCAGATGGGTTGTGGTGCAGTAGTGGAGTCTTCCGTGACGACGTCGGAGTTCTCAATCCCCGGTAACGTGGTGCCCTGTCGGGGCGTTTATTGCTGAACAAGCGCTTGCAAACCGCGAAGCGGCTGTGACGCTTTGTTCGTACGAACGCGCCGCCGTCGCTGGGTTGCCGTCGCCACGGTTCTACCGCTGTTCGCAAGCCTTCTGCCGCTGCTCCAATCGTTAGGGCTTCGAGCTGGCGGGACTGCACGTCGCCGACTTACAGTACTTTATTTGGTTGGCTAGGTATGAAGTATTAGGGGCTGCACGCACAGTAATTTTGCGGGTATTAAATTTAGGTGCAGCACGTGCAGTAATTTCCCGGGGCGGACTTTTCACGGGGGACCATAGTAAATAGGACCTACGTTAACACATAAACCTGCCGGTATATATTTTACCCATTTTTACTAAAATATTTGGTCCTGCTTACTATGGCCCCCCGTAAATAGTTGATATTGGATGGTACATCTTTTGTGTATCTGAGTTTGGCACGTTTGTGGCTGGACGTGTGTTTTGATATTGATGAGTCGCCTACCACTCTGACCGTAAATACATGGGCCGCTTGGTCTTTGTATTTTTGATTGTCAGACGGCCCTTCTCTTTCCCCCCCTGAGTGGTGCGGTAGAGTAAGTCGTTCAGTTGGCTGGCTTTCGTCGCTTGGTCCCTTTAGGACTGCACTGCCATCGTCGGGGTAATTGGGCACCTGTGACTTGGAATTAGAGTTAGATACATATTTTATGCGCAGTGCGGTACTAGAAGGGGTTGACTAGACAACGGCTACTGTAGCAGTGACGTCCAGCCCAAAGGCGTGCCATTGCTCGAAGCCTTATGTGGGCCCTACCAATCGTGTTTGGTGTTTTTTTTTTATGTTTCGTGCTTTGTCTCCTGCCCCCTCGCCCTCTCTCTTATTTCTTCCGGTGGCGCGGTGGTTTTGGTGCGTCATCGACGGACGACTATCAAACCTACCCGACGCCTGCGCGGCCAGATCTTCCCCAAAACCCACACCCACAAGCACTACGTTCAAGAGGTGAGCCGTGGAGACTTTCGGCGGGGGGGGGGGTGCGTCGGGCGATTTAGCGCCGGCTTCCCGCGGTCCGCATGATGTTTTGTGCTGCGACACCGTTTTTGTTTTTGTTGGACAAGTGCTAGCTATTTCGATACGTAAGAGGTATTCTGCTGTGGCATTCTTCTGGCCGAAACATTTCTGGCTGACGGGGCCTCCTCAACCTCTTCAGGAGTGCAGTCCCGTTCACGGGACAAGTTACTTGAAATTTGAGTGGGTTTACCCCTGTACGGGACTGCAGTTCTAAATGGGTTAGCTGAAGAACTACACAATGTATACGTATGTGCGACCACGCCGCCATTTTTGTTTTTTCCCTCTTTTGGCAGAATCAAGTAATTTACACCTCTGGTAGCTCCTAAGTAATTAACTAATAAACCTCACCCAACCCTAGTCATCCCACATGACTTAATTGAGTCTGTGTTCTTTAATTGGGTGAGTTTGTCTGAATTAGTTCGTTGAGTAATTATTCTTATATATTCTTCTTATCTCGGTTATGAAATAGCTTCTTTTTTTCCCCAAGGAGACGACATCGTTGATCCCGTTTTTGTTTTGCAGTACGGATAATGAAAACATGATCGAACAATACATGCGGTAGACCCCCGAGGTTGAGCGTCCATGTTGTTCTCTCAAAACCGTTTTCTGGCAGGAGAGATTTTTGAGCTCCTCAAGTGAGGAGCCTCAGAAAACCGCAGTGGCGCATTTTTTTATTTTAATTTTTTGGTTTCGCTGGAGAGGCTGGAGAAGGGGAGGGGGGGGGCGTCGAGGACAAATGTACACCAGGTACCCCTCCCCCCCACATCTCATCCCACGCCATACCCGTCCCTACCATTGTAGTACAATCATTGCGGCTTTCGATCTCCGCGGCACTCACTCGTTCGCTCTTCTTCCCGCTTACTCCGCCGACACACCCGCTTATCGCGAATCGCGCATGCCCCGTCTGCTTGTATGGCCTTTTTCGCTTTTGGGACGGGACGGTGGATCGCCCGGGCAGGTGCAAAGCCGCACGGGGTGGTGTGTCGCCGAGGACGAGGTGATGGCGTTGGGGAGGCTGTCGCTGGTGATGCGGGCCCTGACCCCCCGCCACGTCGACGTCGTGGTGTGTCTGGCGAAAAAGCTTAGAGACAACCCGGAGTGTGGCGGTGAGATGTGACCCAGCGGCCGGTTGTGGCTAGTGGTGGTGGTGGTGGTGATTATGGGTGAGGTCTTGTGTGTGCGGGGGCGCGTTGGTGCGTGTGTGGGTGTGCGGAGACGTTGTGCGTTGCTGGTGTGCTGTTTTGTGGAATGAAGGACGGGACGGGGTTACTTATGTCATGCATGGCCGTAGTCTATGGTATGGGGGGTGGGGTGTACTCAAATCAATATCATGCTTGGCTGTAGCCGTATGACCATAGACCCTCGCATCCCAACAATACAGGGACGGAGCACGTCTGGTGATCACCGACCAGGCAGACATGGCTTGCACCAAGCGCGAAGTGCCGTGAGGTGTTGAACGAGTCGCATGAAGGGTGACCTGCATCCTACTAAGAACCGCTTTTGAGGCGGAGTTTCTTGGATATGCATGACAGCGTCAACGTATTGGTTTATTTTTTTGGTGTGGCCACTTCCAGAGACAGCAATGGGTCTACTATGTAGCTGCCTCGAGGGTGTTTCGCCATATACACACTATGTGATATGATCATTCACCTTGTGCGGAGTCAAGGTTCTCCACCCCGCACAAAAATGGTCTAACTCGACCGCCAGCCGTGGTGACCGCCACAAAAAAAAAGTGCCCTGGTTGTCTAGCTCACGGAGTGAGAGGCGTGTTTTGCATCATCGACGCCAACCGACGCCAACCCAACCTATGTATTTATAGGAGGGTAACATCGATTTGCTAGCCGTCGGGGCTACGCTTCGCCATGTGCTGTGTGTGTGTGTGTGTTTTTTTTGTTTTCGTTCCCAGGAAGATATTGTGTTGATCATGGAAATGAGGTATTGTGATACCAACAAAAATAACCGTAACCACATCAACAATAATGTAGACTCGTGTCAAATTGTGCCCTTTTTGTGTTGTTCATATTGCCGTGTCGACCTTCGCTCTCTTTCACTCGTTTCCCCCCCCCCCCCCCCCATCGCTCCTCCTGATCTTGCCCTATGACTCATAGATAAGTGGCTGTACAAGGACATCCTCCGCGAGCTGAAGAAGAACCTTTCAGCAGATACCAGCCAGATTCTAGACGGCCTGCTCGTCGAGCTGAAGGTGGGCCGTACGAACGAGATCATCCTAGCTTTTTTGTGTTATTTTTTTGCTTTGCCGCGAACCATTTGGTGCTGCCACACGGGGACTACGTAGAAGTACGAGGCGTTTTATTTCACGGGGGAGGGAGTGGTCGCTTTGCCGAGGGGTGTGCCGTAGAGCGGAAGGTAGGGCCTGACCCGTTTGGTTTTTATTTAGTTATTTCGTGTCCACCTTTCGGGCAAGGTAAGTCCAAACAGGCGAACTATCGCACCAGGTTTTGGCCATTCTTCCACAGTTTTGCCTCAAGGTATGGTGGCCATGAGTCACCTTTTTTTGGGTCGGTTCGCCCTTTTTTTGGTCGGTTTTGCGCAAAAGGGCGAACTATGCAATTACATCAGTTCTGTATAAGACTGCTGTAAGTGGGGTGTATCTAAACACATGAGCGGTGTGTGTCAACAGAAACTGCTGGAATGCGGGAGTCGTGCACGTATACGTCAACCGATTGTGATGCTGGTCGCACGGTTCCCAATGCCGACAGAGCGTTTTACCCGGGCTGTCCACGTACCCAACGCCCAAAACTTGAGGTGACATTTTCGCTTGTTATGCCACCCCTTGTACCACTTCCAGCTTATGGCTTTACGTTTAGCCCCTACCGCCAATTGTGACTGTTGTGCTCACCGAATGGGCCAGGGCCTTGCAGGAGGGGGAGGGGGGGAGATAACGTGGAATGGGATGTTATGTGCTTGTTTCAGCTGTTCGCTGGCCGTTGGATGAGATCCAGTATTGGTACAGTAGCTTCTTGGACCCCAGGCGCGCCTCCGTTCGTGCTTCGTGCTGTGACACCCTCGGAGATGCTTCGTGGTCGACTGATACTTGTCATCGAGGCCGACAAGACTTTAGCTTTTTCGTTGGTGTTGTTGGTATCGTTGGCGTTGGTGTTGCTGTTGCTGTCGGCGTTCGTGTTGCTGAGAAATGACAGTGTTGCTGCTGCTAGTACTGTTGTCGTTTCGTCGTTGTTGTTGTTTGTGCTGCCACATTTTCCCATAGCCATCATCTTGCCCCTTGATCGCAGGGTCACACCCTCCCGGCCCACGACCGACCGATACCCAAAAACTTGTTACAAAACTACGTGCGCGCGCCCCGCCCTCACCGCGCCCCCACCGCCGCCTCCCAATGATCTCCCTCCCGAACGCTCCACCCGCAGGACCATAACGTGGTGGTGGACGAGGACACCGACAACGACAGGTACCTCTCGATACCGGGCGGACCGGAGGTGCTTCACTTCTTGGCGGGATACTCGAAGTGACACATAGCACCGCGTGCTCTTCCCCTGTACTACGAAACCGATAGTGCTCCCTCCCCTCTCCCCGCCGTCAGGTGGCTGCGTGTCTGTTTCTTGTTTCTGCATCGGTAGGAGTGTTCGCAGTTGCGGTGCAGTTAGTTTCGAGCTTGAGGGTAAACTTCTCGGGGGGGTTCATCCGTACGAGTACAGAGTAAGAGTTTATGCGTTCCACACGGGGCGGGTTGCGGTATGCGCTTCGCTGATGATGCCGCCGGGCTTAAGCCGTCCACCCCCCCCCCCTCCCCCTTCCACTCATTGAAGCTGTCATCCATATGCAAGTCCGCCCCTCATAAGCGGTTTTTAGTAGGAGGCAGCTCGCCCTTCATGCGGCTCGCCGGACACGTTACGGCGCTTCGCGCTTGGTGCAAGCAATGTCTACCTGGTCGGTGAAAACCCGACATGCTCCCCCCCCGGCATTGTAGGGATGCGAGGGTCTGTTGTCATACGAGTACGGCCATGCATGCGATCGTGTACATCTCTCCTATTGAGTACACCCCCCTCCCCGGTGTCGTCCTTTTTCGGATCACGCCGCCGCGGTTTGTGTGATGTTTTTCGGCGTGTCGGGCCGCTGGTTTGTGGACGCTATATACGTTTCCGCTCTTTTGGCAAGGGATCGGTGGCGATGGTGGCGAAGAGAGTTTTTTATCCCCAAAAATGGTGTGTGTGGGGCATAGTTGGCCCCTGTTGTGTCTATCGAAAGAGCGCGGCCTTTTCGTTGCCCGGTACTCGTGCCGTGGAGTGTTTTTTTTGTGTTCGTGTAGCAAAACGATGCTGTGGAGATTGCGGTGCATTCAGTACCGCATCGGACTGGGCGAAACGTACCCGTAAGGCGTGTCACACCTTCGTGGTGTATACTAAAACCGATTTGGTGGTGAGCCCGCGCAAGTGGTGACCCCGCGCAAGTTTCGAGCTGGTGAACGAAACCGCCGCTTTCTGGCGCTTTGTGTTCGAGCTGTCTCCGCGCGCGAGTCTTTTAAGGTTCGCCGCAAGCTAGCGGCCAGCACTTGTGGCCTTCGCAGCATCAGTAGCACAGCAGTGCGCCATACCGGCGCCCTCTTTAGTGGCCTCGAAAAACAACGCCCACGAGGTGCCTAGGGCGTGGTTGCCTGCGGGCCTGAATCTGGACGGCATTTGGCGTCGTGGTTCGGCCATGGTCGTTCTCAATAAAGAAGAGTGTGCCATTTTTTACGTCCTGTCCCCCCGATAGTTGCCTCCTCCATCCACCATTGATCGGTTATTTCTGGGTTCTCCTATTTGGGGTCAACTTCGGCCTTAAGGTGTTGCCGTTCTCGGAGGGTGATGTGCAAAGTTTCAAAATATTTGCGATTTTAGTGCGTGCGTTGGTGGCGTGTGAATGCGTGTGGTAGTATTAATAGTGTTCTAATTTTTCAGAGGTTTTTGCGGTTGGTTGTGTTGCTTGCGATGGGTTCTGGCGAGAGGTCTTGTCTCGTGAGCGTCTGTGTTGGTGTTGTATTGGTATCTTGGCAACTTTTACTAAGCGTTGTGCTGCACGCACGAGCGTGCTGCCGCCGGTGCGTGCTCTCAGCGCCGAGGGGTGTGCCGTGTGGTCATGTGAGCCCCCCGAGGGATTTGGCTTCGCGCCGTCATGTGTTGCTGCGTACCATAGATAAAAAAGAGAGCAACAAAAACATATCGGAGGGTGAGGAATAGAGAGCCATGGGCTGGCGATATGGCAAAAATAATAAACATTATGGTTTGGGCTGATTCGCGCACCTGCTACGCCTGCTTCGAGTGTACGGTACGGGGTTTGGATGTTGTGAGCTTCGCTCGTTGAGCCTATTCTCCCTCGGGCTCCAAGCCTAATCTGGCTCGCATAGGGTGCCATATGTCCGGTGTGATACCTACCATAGCACCGCCGGGCGTGGCGTGTGAGCTGCAGCCCTCTAGGCGCACGCGCAACTTGCGCTAGTATTATCCCACAATTTACTGGGGTCTTCTGCGGCGGAAAAGTCCGCATGTGTCCTTCGGGTCAACTGTGTGTGTGTTTTGACTGTCCAATCCAGTTTCCGGGACATAATCGCCGCAAAATCTTTCTGCATCCTGATAATATGTAGCAGGTACTGGTCAGCAAATACGCGCGAAACGCAAGAGATTTTATCATATGTACCGGGGGCATATGATCCATGTCTTATCATATGTACCAGGGACATACGTACTATCCGCGTTTTATCACTTGCACCAGGGACATATGATGCATGCAGGAAACAGTGCAAAAAAAAAGTAAGAGGCGTTATATACCAGGTATGGTCAAAATCCAAATTTTCCCCGGAGCAACGAAGCACACTGTGCTGGGAGTAAGAAGAGTGGTTGTGTAAAAACCCAAAGACAACGTTAAAACGTTTGCCTTCAGGCGAACATGTATCTAAAGTAATGGCAATTTTTTCATCCGACTGTTGTTTTGTCTCTTGGTCGAATGATGGAAGCCGAAATCGTCGAAGCGAGACATTTTTTTACTGCACGGATTACTACTGTACATGTCAGGCGCCACAAGTCAAATCCCAGGTATTTGTTGTGGTAGGCTGTGGCCTTGCTATTCATAAGTCTCGTTCTACTACGGTACGCCTTGCTAATCATAAGTCTCGTTCTACTACGCCTTTCTCAGTCTGCAACTCCCGGCTGGGCAGAAGGAACGATTTCTCACGTCGGACGTATCTAGATCACCTACAGACACTAGCCCACCGTTCTAAAATGTAGTGCAAGATCTGTATAGCACAGATCCAACCCACAAAATCTCCCCTACGAGTAGATCATGCAGATTATCATACGGCACCCACGCGGCGACATGAGCTGCAGATCATACAGATCATGCAGGTCGGGAATCTATCTACCTATATATCTGCCCTGAAAGACCTAGACCATGAACTGTGGGAATGATCTGCAGATGATCTGTCCGAAGTGTAATGGACGATTTAAACGAATGTTGAGCTGGGCTGCTGTATCTAGATCCCGTCCAACCCTTCGGCGTGAAGCCCCTCGTAGCAGGTGAGGCCCTCGCCGTTCAACAAGGAGTCGTCTGCGCCCTTAAGTTTCAAGTACTCCGCTAGATCCTGATTTGATGCGCGGCCATGAACGAAAAAGAAAAGAAAACGAAAGGTTTTAGAGATTTCCACGGGTGGGTACGTTCGGTGGGTATTGAAAATGGTGCCATGACATGCCGGCTAGGACTGCGGAGTTGAGGGTCATTTCACAATAATTTAACTAAAACATGTCACGAATAATCTACCGCGACAAACAATAAAAAAAACGTGACAATTTCACGAATCGTGTTGCGAAGATGAGTTTTCAGGAAAAAACGATCTCATCGTGGCCTATGTTTTTTTGTTTTTGTTTTTATTTTTTCCACTACTCGTCACGAATACCCGTATTATTGATGCCAAGAAGAAGAAAACACGAGTGTCACGATTCGTGGTGAAAAAACTCGAAAACGTGACACAACGCCAATTAATTCTGAACGTGCATAAAAAAGACACGAAACGTGACTTTCTTTTTGCGTTCGTTAGAAAGAGCCCTTTTACCAATGACTGCTGGGTATAGGTAGATAGAGCGATGTTGGGAGCTCGCTACGCCCAAGGGCGTGAGGCAACCCAAGCACGCTATAAAATGCCACCACTGGCGTGCGACCAAGCCGCCACCTATGTGCACAGCCTACGACAGGAAGGACGTGCGATCGCCATGGGCGATGGCGTGGGGTGTGTTCCAGGCCGAGCTAAAAACAAATGTGGATGACGACTACCGTACAATCGGTCGCACGAGCCCCCCCCCCCCCGCCCACCGGGGGTGCTGCGGTACGCTGTCATGTGAGGGCCCGTGCAACACACGCACACCATGGCTATACATAATCGTCCTGTTGCACGCTCTTTTCCTCTGAACAAAAGCTTATTTGACAAAATCACGCGTCGTAGCTTTTTCTTTGTCTCTTTTCTCGGGGTGGGGGGGGGGGGGGGGGGGGTTAAACCATGTTTTTTTGGGAGAAACCACTTGGGATAATATGTGGGTACATTTCCCATTTCCGCAGGATGTCGTTCAAGGGGTAGCTTAAGACGTTGCCTTTTACACCGTCTCCTAAAAATAAAATACCAAATAAGAATACTAGTAATAATACTAACAGTAGACGAAAAAATAGAGAAAAACGGAGCCACACTCGCTATCATACTGAACTGAAAACCAATTGCGTACGAGAGAGGGGGTTGGGGGTTGAGGGGGTTAGTCAGAAATTAAATACAAGGTTTTTCTTTTCAAGTTTCACTCTACTTTTTTTTAGTAACCCCCCGCCTGCCTGATTAGAATTAACTCATTGACGATGCCATCCACGTGCTAGTCCGCATCACACACGGTTAAAAAGTAGGATGCAGCTCACCCTTCATGCGACTCGCCGGACACCTCACGGCGCTTCACGAAGCTTGGTGCAAGCAGTGTCTGCCTGGTCGGGGAAAACCCGACATGCTCCGTCCCGGCATTGTAGGGATGCGAGGGTCTATGTTCATACGACTACGGCCATCCATGAGATCGAGTACATCTCTCCTGTCCTGTCGAGTACACCCGGACTCGAAAAAAAAGCGTGGGTATCGATTTTTTTGTTTCGTGTACCGTTGACCCACTCAAGACATTTATTTACTATTTTTCACCCGCCCATCTATATATATATATCCCTCCCGTTATGTTAGTTTGCATACTATTAATACTACGGTCATTAGTTAGTGTGTCCCTCCGCTTGCCTCTCTGCCGGTGGAGTAGCAGAAATGAAGAACGCTGTTGCCGTCCATGTTTTGGTGGTTCATGGTCGCGCCTTTTCGTAGAAGGAACTTGACCATGCGCTTGTTCCCCTTCGGTGGCACAAATTAGCGGTGGCACAAAGTAGCGGTGGCGACGGCACCGAGATGAGGGGTCATCGGTTCACAAGTACTTTTACCGTAGTTCGCAAGTACTTTTACCGCAGTTTAGCCGCGCAGCTGCAAACCGTTGTGACACTCCAAATGGTGTGGACCAAGGGCTTGTCCGGTCGGTATTTTGTTGTTTTTCTCTGATCATGGGTTTTCCTGTTCATGGATCTCGGGGCCATTATTTATTATTGGCCGATTTTTTTTCCGCCTGGTTTTTGCCTCTTTGATTTCTTGTCAAGAGAAACAAGAGAAATATCGTAGGGGGGTGGGGTCCTGCATCAGATTTTTTAACAGAGAGGAAAAAACATCTGGAAACGCTTACGGAGCATTTCTCTTCTAGGGAAGAAAACGGGAAACACAAGGAAAGCAACCCAAAAGCTGGAAAACAATAAATCTGAAAAATCAATAGTCTTCAGGACGAAAGTTACTTCAACGATAACGGCCTTCAGTCCCATCCATATTGTTGGGTTTACGCCGCTATTCATTCGGCGGTGTACGGAAAGGCATGAGCGTCTACTGGTATTGTAGCAGGTTCGTCTAAGCCTGAGCTGCCCCGCGTGAAACTGGTTGTGGTCGTACCCAGGGTGTTCCCGGCCTCTTACGTGTCTGTATCTCTCTTCAAATGTCTTCAAAGGTGTTCTATTATTTTTTGTTGTTGGGCTACTAAACTTCCGGCATGATGAATGACACAACAGGTAAAATAGGTCTTTGTTTTTCGGATGCTGTTTGCCTTGGGTGGGTGTGTGCTACAAAGAGCAACAAGAGGCTGACACCAAGTCTGACTGTAAGATGGTCCATGCCTTGCAAAATAACTCGACTGCCCTTTTGGCTAATTGTACTACTAATACAACAGGCAGTGCTGGGTCAACCGTTTCATTCCCGCAAAACTTATCCCACACTACTTTAAAAAAAAGTTCACACAAACGTGGGTACAAGCAATTCCAAAGGGACCTTGTCATCTCTTAACGCACGTTCAAGTTTACCGTAGGGTCTTCCACAATAAGCTGCATTCCAAGCGTGTCCGAAACCGGCTAAAACCGCCATAAAACGGTACACCGGTGGTTTTTACGCCAGTTGACGGTAGAGAATCAGCTCAAGGCCCAAACGAAACCAAAAAAAGGAGATATACCGTTTTCAGTTTTCTGCCAAACGAGTCCAAGACCCCGAAGTCTACTGGGATAATACCTATGAACAGGGTAACCGCGTCCGTCAGCCTTTGAGGGCGCGTGGGAGACGGAAGCAACATAAAAAAACTTCGTACCTGTTGGGAGGCGAGAAGAAGCAGAGAATTGCCGTTCGAGTCCTTCGTGTCCGGGGGCACGTCGTCGTATAGCAGGACTTCCAGCTCCTGGTGATTGGCCAAACGGTTGCGCGCTGTTAGAAGGTTTGGTTCGGGTAGCCGGTCGGTTAACCTTCTACTGGCACCAGCAGCCCAACAGACTTTCCGGTATATCTTATCAAATGGCGTCGGCGGCGGATGTGGCCATACGGGGGACTCAGTATTTTTTACCGATGTCAAAGCGTGACTAAAAACCGCAGAAGGCGTGGCGGCTACCCTTAATACTATCGTACGTGCTTGCTCTTCACGCTTGATCGCTAGTCGCGATAGCGAGGCGATTGGGCCACGAACAACCACTTGGCTTGAGTTTTCCGCGCGTTTGTCAATCAAGCGTCGAGTATTCCCCGAGTCTGCTCGGTGATTCTCTCTGGCGCAAAAGCTTTACTAATGTGTCCTTCCGATGGCCGGTGAAAAATACCGGATGAATCACTGCCACGGCTTTAACACAACGAAACAATACGAAACGCATGTCAGGTCAAATGGAAGAGTGACGCCTATATACGAGTGTACTCCTGGGTTTTCCCTCTCGACTAAAGAAACACACTTGGTACGTACGTATATAATAGAACTTTGCGCCTCGAATGTTTAGACCCATGTTTCGTAACAACGTCGTACCATTCCATTATAGACATCTACCTGCGTGTGGCGCTTGTTCCGATTATACCATCCGCACAAAAATGCAATCCAGAACCCAGGGACTTCAGACACGGAAGACACTATCAATCTCAATCAGATATGAATACGTATCATACTTCAAGTCCAATCGAATAGTCATTATCCTTCTTGGCGGTTTCGACCGACTCCGGCATCTTCGCGCACGCTACGCATGCAGCACTCACGGCATAAGGTTAACACTTGCGGCAAGGTCGAAACTCACGGCAAGGTTGCCCGTTTTAGCCGCAACGACGGCTTTCGAGTTGGCTTCTTCCCCCTGTACTTCTCCCTTGTTTCGGCCGCCGCCGCCGCCGCCGTCTTCCGCCAGCACCATCAAGCGTCGCTCCGTGGTGGTGAATTGCTTGTTGGTTGTTGTCCGATTTGTTTTCGACACGCGAAAGAAGGGAAAACGGAGAAGGGAATTAATTGTAAAGGACACGGGGTCACGCATAAAGCACGTGCAGACGTCAGAGTTTTTTTTTGTCGACGACGGACGCGAAACGGAGACGGAAGCAGAGGACGGAATCGTCGCGCAAGAAAGGCTGCACATTGTCGGATGGCCAAAACGCAATACCAGGCACGAACACAATCATACCTGGTACTCGTTTTCACCTTATACCGGCCCCATACCCCTACGTCCCACTAAAACAAACATATAATTTCATGTTACTAGTAATATTTCAAGCCATCGATTGTTGAATATCGCCCGAAAATCCCCCCCACCCCCCCCCCCACCCGTGGGCCGCTCAGTCTCGAAAGGGATGCGTGGTTAACGGTCAAATGACGAAGGCAAGCAACGAATGAACAAATGAGTACGCCCCCCTCCCCCCCCCCCGCCCCTCCATACCATATCACACGTGTCATATGATAACACCCCCCGCTCGGCCGAAGTTCAATGCTACTTTTCTCGGCGACGGAAGGAGGGAAAGAACGACGAGCGGCGCGACGGCAGTAATACCTCGGCGAAGTCTACCCAAAAACCGGCAATTTTCGTTGTCCGCGCCCCGCCCCCCCCGGCCCGATCGTGTGGAGAAAATCGGCGCTGAAACTCATCGCAGGGGGTGTGTTTATCGCTAGCGTGTTTCCTAAGCACGGCGTTGCTGCCGTATCTCCTACCGGTAAGAAAAACGATTAAATGTGATCTATACGTAGGAGGGGGTACTGATCTCGGGGAAGACAAAAATTGCCGTAGAGTGGTACCTGGTACCTGGTATGCATCGTAACGTTTCGCTCTTGATATACTAGTATCAAGTATTTGAAGATTGAAGTGTGTGTGTGTGTTTTTTCCGTTGATATTTTTTACCTGGGGTCCATCGGCCGCGAATTTGTCGGCGTCGAATGCGGCCGAAGAATCGTCTTCGGCGAGCAACTCTTCCCGCTTCATGCGCCTCTCCGCCTCCTGCAACACCCGGGCGTGCTCCTCCACGACGTCCGCGACGAACATGGAGCCCACCGGCACGGTGAAGTTCTCGAGCTGTTTGGTGGCCTTGACGGGGTCCACGGTGAACATGGGGCGCGGCTCGGGGCGCGTGTTGACGGCCTCCGGTCTCGGACCCTGCATCCTGTCGTGGTGGTGGTGGTGGTGATGGTGGTGGTGGTGGTGGTGGTGGTGGTGGTGTATAGTTAGTTGGGCCGTGAGTTGGGCTGACTGTAAGCCGCCGGTTAGTATTTTAGTTGGCGAGGTGTGTTCGAGTTGGTTGGGTTTCACGTATTGTGTTAGGCCAGTCGTGCGCAGCAGTTGGCGGAGTTCTGCGCTTTGTTTTGTATGCGTGTATCTGACTGACGCTTTTTTTTTCACGAGTGGCCAGAGTAGCTGCGTTGTATATTAGTTATTATTTAAAAAAAAAAAACTAAAACCAACGTGAAGGTTATTCAATTGGCTTGCTTACTTTCGCCAGCCAACCGACAACTACTGCGGTCAATTCCAGCCCAAGGCACGCCTTATAGCACAGCGAAGGCGTGTCTTAAATCACAGCCCTAGTAAAAAGAGCCAAGGCATGCATACCTCACTGACACCCCTGGTATCTAACCTTACGGTGTCGATCCAAATCGTGCCGGGCATCATGACAGATATGATACGCACTTGTGGTGTACGTTTTTGCTGCCATGTAAACAATACCTGGTATCGGGGGAACTACATGCTTGTGATATTACGGGGGGGGGCATAGTAAATAGGACCAAATATATTTAGTAAGAACAGGTAAATGTACAGGTTTTTGTGTGTACCATAGGTCCTATTTACTATGGCCCCCCGCAATAGTAAAAGGGGCTGCCACGCGCTTCTCAACAAACAGTGTTGTTGTCGGACGAAACCAGGTATACCCCGCCCTGCTTGTGAATACAATGCTCGTTTAGACTCTGAAACGAACATCAAACGGAGGTTACATTCCAGGGCAGGGGGATACATACCAGATACTGGTACACGGTATGGACCAGGTGCATATGCGATCAAAAACGAGCGAAGCACACGTCGTGACTTAATCCCCCCCGTCTTTACGTTACGACGTACCAGGTCTTTAAGTAGCCAGTATTCACGGAATACCTGGTCCCGCCAACGACCGCTGTCCAGCTGCAAGCTACCGTCCTGTATGTTCGCGTGTTCTACCAGCCTGCCAGCACCGTTCCGCGCGGTATCCACTTAGTACTCCTCCAAGCGCGATCAACCGAACAATGCCAGTTGCTGCTGTCAAAGTGAGCTACGTGCTAGTAGTAATACGTACTCAGCCGAAGAATATGAAACCATAGCGCCGAATTCTCTCTGCAACAAATATACTTCAGACTTTTTGTCATATCGGTTCCCGATCCCTGATAATGTTTTCCTTTGCGCTACGACTTATATGTACCTGCAGTAGCAAGTACGTAACCTCCGCGGCTTCCTGCTTTCTATCGGGAAATCACTTAGATACATGGCACTAATCGAAGAGTACACGAAAAAAAAACGACACCCCACTTTTTTTTTTTTAGCTTGTTTTCTTTATCTTGTTTCTGACAAAAATCCCGCAAGTTTGTTTTCACTTCCGACATGGTGGCGAATTTGACTCCGTTTGTTCTTTTTTTTCGTTCTCCCCTGCACTAACTCCAAGAGATATGCCACCCAAAACGGAGGCTAATACATACCCGCCTAAAGATAAGCAATCTACGAGTAAGTATGTTAATACTGAATCCAAACGATTAATATATTTTCGGGACAGAATCGAGGGGCTTTTTTTTTTCAACTCTCGCCTTGGGTTCTTAACCTTGTCCAAAAACTTTTCCACGAGATTGGTCCTCGCCAGGCGCCGCCACCCCAGGCCCCCGATCTGAGCCTCCAAGCTCTCGGCGGCCGCTAGCCCCCTCGGCGGCAGCGAAGAAAACACACCTTCCTCGCCCCCCCGGGATGCCTCGGCGAGAGGTAGCGGAGGCACGCCACGCTGATGCGGTTGCTTGTGCCCGTGTCCTTTCTCTGCCTATGTCCGGGTAGCGGAAGGCGGGGAGGGGGGGGGGGTACTATTGTCATGCATGGCCATAGTCGTATGCACATAGACACTCGCAGCACTGCAATGCCGGGACAGGGCATGTCGGGTTTTCACCGAACAAGTGGTGAGAGGCCCGGGGGCGGGGGTGCACTCGATATCATGCATGGCCGTAGTCGTATGATCGTAGGCCCGTGCATCCCTATAATGCCGGGACGGAGCACGGTGGATTTCCACCGACCAGGCAGACAATGCTTGTACCAAGCGCGAAGCGCCGTGATGCGTTCGGCGGGGGGATATGGGATGCTGGGACATGTGGGCGGGGACATGAGAGGATTGGGATGGAAGAGGGGGGAGAGTTCGAGGTAAACAATATAGTCCTTTTGTGCTTTTCCCAAGACAAGCACTTCGCCTTGCCGTGTTGCTGAAAGGCGGCAGGTGTGGGGTGTCATCGACCTTCTAGGGTGGGCGGGGGGAGGAAGGGGAAGGGAAGGGTGAAGCCTTTGCCGTCTCGTACCGGAAATACAAGGTCTCGCCGCACAGCTAGCTATGAGTCTCTCACTTCTCAATGAATTGCAAACAACGTGCGGCGAAACCAAACAAAACATAAAACGTTTTCACACACCAGACAGACAGATTACCATCTACAGATAGATAATCTAGATCCTCACCTACCGTTATTCTGATACTGTGCAGAATCTGTGACAGTACAGCACATATCCAACCCAGAAAACAACATGCCGCGTCGTGCGGATTTTTTTTCGTGACGGCTTCCCACCGGGCGGAAACATGGGCTGTCGTGCGTACGTAGATCATACACGTTTGGCAAGAACGCATACCCTAAAACCAGGGTCGATACGCACGGGTCAGGAAATCTACCTGGCCTGAAATATCTCCCTGGTATAGTAGACCACGAACTGGGGATTCATCTGGTGTGTCTGTCCGACGTTGCGAACCTTTATTCTCCTTCTCCGTTGCGCCACCCGTATTCGGCGAAGGTCGGAGTGGTCTTGAGGCAGAGGGCCCGGAGGACCGCTCGCGTCGCCCCGCTCACCATCGCTGTCGGACAACTCGTCGAGCTCTCCGAGCTACTCGTAAACGCCAGGGCGTCGTTTACATCGGCGTGGTGGGGCGCGATGACAAAATCAGCAGAAACAAAGCGAAGAGAAATGAGCGCACGTCACCAGGAGGAAAGTAGACACCAGCTTGGCGGGCGAACCATTACTTGTAGCAGGCGCGCGCTACTCGTACAACAGAGGTCTACGAGTACAGCACTTTTTGTTTTTTCAACTGATGGAAAGCAACCGGCATATCCCATTAGTGTTGCACCCTACGAGGCCATGGGACTGTTCCACATGTTTATTTATAAAAAAGCCAGTTCTGACTTTACGAATAGTATGGACCTCCTCCAGCGAGGACCCTCACAAAATATTAGGTTCGCCGCCCCTGCCCTGTTGTGGCAGGAGTCAGCAGAGCGCAAGCGAAGGAGAACGAATTCACGCGTTAAATCAGGGAAAACGTTTATTTAGCGCCTTGATGTCACCAGGGGGCAGAGGGACGGAACCCCAGGGCGAGAGAGAGCGTGGGGGGGGGGGGGTTAGTCATGCCTACAAGCGCAGAAGTATTTTTTTTTATAAGGGCCCGTGGTGCGGTAGGAGTTGCCACTCTCGCCGAAAATATAATAACCATTCAGGCATTAAGATTAATACTGAACGGTCCTAATACTTACGACCAAATTGGTACTGTAGATCCGATGCTGTGTTTCACAGCATGTTTCGTTCGATACTTACGTAGCCCATACGAATTGAGGCTGAGTACCAGACTTAGCTCACCATTTTCTCTCAAAAGCCCGGCGGTTGGGCGAGAAGTTGTACGTGGGAGCTCCTCATCGTAACACACGAGGAGCGTCATGAAATTTGGTACCGTAATATACATCTTGCTGCACCCCTAGCGTGCGTCTATACACTGTAGGCTGTGTGTGCACCACTTCTTCCATTCCTCTTAATAGTTGCGTTTCAGAACCCTTCCCGAAACAAAGCATCTACAAGAGCATAGCTCCATCCGGTGCTCTCTATAAATAGTCCATGCCCTGTCTCAAGCAGACCCCCCCCTTCAAACATTCCCAAAAACGCCTCATCCTCTGCCAACAAATGCCTCTAACATTCGAGGAAACAGGAAAAAAAAATGCTGAACCATAACCATCCATCCCCCGTCCTCTGCTAAAGAATGAAAAATACCTCGATCTGCCCCTTGTTTTCCTCCAGCTCTTCGTCGTCATCTTCACTGCCCCCCGCATCCGCCACCCCGCCCTCTCCACCATTGCATCCACCACCAGCACCCCGTGCCCGCGCCAGGGGAGGTTCTCGCCCGTTAGGCCTGACGTTGGCCAGCGGTATCCCCAATCGCCAGGCCAATGCCCCCAAGAGCTTCTCGTTTTGCGCGAGCTGTGCCACCGCCAGCGAAATTTTCTCCTCCTCTGTGTATTGTCGGGGCAGGATGGGAGAACTCTCGTCGGAACCACCACCACCACCACCATCACCACCACCACCATCCTCGTTGTTATCAGGCTCCACGGTTGCGCCTACTTCTCGGAGGCTTTGTGAAAGAAAAAAACAAGAAGAGAGGGTTGGTTAGTTGCGCAAAAAAAGGGGGGAGGGGGGGGTATGGGGAGTGTTACTGATGGCTACATATATACCAGGTATATACTAGGTACACGTTTCGGCGTACGATTGGCGCTTTTTTTTACGTTTTTTGGGTGAGAAGCAGCCGTCGGTTGCCTCCTGTGTTTCGGCGTTCGATGTGTTTTTTTCGGCGCAAGGCACCCGTCGGTCGCCTCTTTCTGTTTCGCATTCGATACAGCAGGTCATTCTCGGCCGGCGTGCAAAGCCGTCAGTATTTTTTTTAACTTGTTGTCTCGAAAAAACACGATTGAAAAAACACGACGCAGTACTCCAGTGTATTAAAGACGTGTACGTAGCGCGCACACGGTCATGCGATAAACCCGGTCGTCCCCACGATCGAGACGTAACGCCAACTTTGATATGTTGTGGTTGTCGCTTATGGAGGAACTCGTGCAGCAACTACATGACATTTGTAACCGTAGGCAACTTGTGTGCGTTGGAGGGCCCGTGATGGCGGCGGACGCCTCAGGCAACTCGGAAGGGGCTGCCCCTACTATTTTGGCGGCTTTGGAAACATTGAAGTTCGCATCGTACTAAATATCCGTTTTCACTCCGAGATATGACTATTCATTTCTATACACCTACCTAGAGAGTTCAGTGCTATCGCCACGGGCTGCGACGCTGTCGGCGATAGGCTCGCTCCCATCTCCTACGGACAGGCCACCCGTCTCCATCGAGGCTGCGACTGGATCCGGCACATCCCAACAGTCAGGAGGATCCCAGCTAAACGGAGGAGGCGGTGGCAAAAGAGACGATAGCGGGGGGGTGCACTCATTATCATGTACCTGGTATGGCCGTAGTCGTATGACCACAGACCCTCGAATCCCGACAATGCAGGGACGGAACACGTCGTGTTTTCACCGGCTAGGCAGGCCTCGCTTGCACCAAGCGCGAATCGCTGTGCGGTGTTGGGCGAGTCGCATGAAGGGTGAGCTGCATCCTACCAGGAACCGATTTTTGAGGCGGATTTTCTTGCATATGGATGACAGCGTCAATGAATCGATTTCATTTCAGAGGGGGCGGCGGGGGGACGAGTGCGGCGGCGGCGGCGGTATGTCGGAAAACCATACTCGATGTAAATGTGGTGCACGCTTGCTTGCTTGCTTCCGTTCAGTTGTTATCCCCAAGGGCTCTCAACATTCTGCGACAAAGTTGCGAGTGTGTACGGCAACCCCGAGACATAGCCAACGTTGCTCTTATCTGTAGGGGGTGTGAATCGGAGCCGATTCGCCCATTAAATCGGAGCGATTTAAATCGGAATCGGAATCGGAGCCAATGCGCCCAGTTGATCGGACCGGTTTAAAACGGAATCGGAATCGGCAGCAAATCGAGACGATGTTTTTTTCACCGGCAAAACGGCAAAAACATCGGCAAAACACCAGAAAAAAACAAATCGTGCCAATTTTTGTGACTACGAATGTTAAGATTCCCACACATTTGTCGTAAAAACAAGGATTCAAAACAAGGATTCAAAACAAGGATTCACCAACACGCGTCGGACTCGCCGATAGATCTACATCGGATATCTCGCCTGCGTCGAAAAATCGTCGTTTTAAAACATCGGTAAAACCCAGCCGATTCACAGCCTTATTCAAAATATTTGTATTCCAGATTTTAGAGTAAGCGGGACATGACCCATGCTATCTACCCTATGGCAGGGATCACCTAATTGCTGTTAGGCTCCTTTCATTCGGGCGGTCTCCACCCTTTCCCCCTAACACCGGCTTTGAGCAATAACAACAAAAGAAAGGGCGACCCGAATAAACAACGCCAAGCCCCATTCGTCATATGACACAGCCTGATGTAGAGCCAAGGGGTTGTGGGCATCTCCAGTTCCTTCTCTTATTCAGCTTGCGGGGTGAGACGCAGATATATTCTCAAGTGGGTACTACCTACTGCCGGGTGGGTGGGTGGGTGGGTGGGTAGGTGGGATGGTCTCTCAAGATTTTCGTGCCCGACTCTGCTCGCGAGGGGGTTAGGGGGCGAAAAGAAGAACCGTACATCTCTACGATACAAATCCCCAAGAATCCGCGGTTCCATTATTTGTGCCCAGTTTTGGCCCTCTGATGATGACATCGGCACTTCACCTAAATAGTAAAATTGATGAATTCGTACTTCGTATAGGTTTTTGTATATGTGATGGGTCCTGATTACTAGCCCTTCCCCCCCCCCCGAAATCGCAGCCTGAGGAAAGTCAGGTGCGCCCCTGTCGCAGGGTGCGTCACCTCCTATGCCAGATCAACAACAGATCATCGTACAGATCATCCGACAGATCATCCGACAGATCATCCGACAGATCGTCCGACAGATCATCAACAGATCATCGGATATATCATCGTACAGATCATCAACAGATCATCGGACAGATCATCAACAGATCATCGGACAGATCATCAACAGATCATCGGACAGATTGTCGTACATACCATCAAACAGATCATCGGATACATCATCGTACAGATCATTAACATGTCATCAACAGATTATCGATTCTCACTTCATGATACAGAGACATTTCAAGGGAGATCCATGTTCTCGATGTTGTACAATCTACAGCAATAGCTCCATCCATCATGCCGCCGGGTGGGGACCCGTACCCAATCTGCATGATCTACTACAGTAATGTAGCACATGTTTTCTGGGTTGGATGTGTGCTATGCATGCAGATTCTGTACAATCTCTCGTAACGGTAGGTAGCCGAGGAACTAGATGATCTACTGTAGATAGATAGATAGATCATAAACTGTCGCAAGAGAGTTGGATAGAAACAAAATCAAGAACGAAAACACACGCACACACACCTGAACGGCTCCGGTACGGTCTTGTCTCCCGCGTGGCAGTAAAATACGCTTCCCCCCGAGTCCTTGCGCTTTTCCCAAGAACCCCGAGTCTCCACCACTCGCGAATCCTCCACTCGCAGCTCCCACTTGTGACGATTTCGATCAGCACCAGCTGAAATTTTGAGGTTTCGAGCGTCGTCCTGCGGATTAACGAAAATGCACATCATCACATTTTATGTCGTATAAATTGGGAACTTGAGTACGGATTAATTGGTTGTTTTGTCCGAGGAACACGGTGCAATTAACTATGAATACATGACACACAGCAGTATCGGGTATTATATGTGTGTGTTCGGACTTAATTAAGTAGGCAATTGCTTGAGCAGCGGTGCACAGGTTGGGGGAAAAAAAAACGATCCCCCACTATCCCTTGTGGAGACCCAGACAGGCGGAGCGGGGGGGTATACCAATGCCAAGTGAAACAATCTTTGAACAAAAAAAAGGGTTTCGTAAATTTCATTGTGTCTTTCTCCTTTTAGGGGTGTGGTGCCGCTCGCCCCTGAGGCGTGCTTGTGCGCCCCTGGCTTGAGATAACCCTTTTGGGACTGCAGTCCCGTTTGGGGGGGCAAACTACTTGGAATTAGAGTGGTTTGGCCCCATAACGGGACTGTAGTTCTAAAAGAGTCAAAGCGTGAAATAAAGAGTTTTTTTTTTTAGGAGGCGGTACGTATACGTAAAAAATCGCCCCTCAGTCGTGCACCCCTCCCTGGCTTGACTTGAGTGTGAGCTAATTATTTACCGGTAGTGTTTTTCAGGAGACGGCGCAGTAAAATGGGACGAGAGAGCTACATAGGGAGGCTATTCACTACCGCCGTACGTATACAAACACAGGTTTCGTGGGACATACACATATGTATGTTTTCAAATGCACATAAAAACAACAGAAAAGTCATGAGACCGTAGTACTGGGTAGTATAGGTCGCTCATACGTATAACATGGTTCGGAGCGCCGCCTTAAGGGCGTTGCACGGGGTGGGGGGGGGGTGGAGGAGAACAAAACGTCGCCCTTTCAACTTGGCATTACTGTAACTCAGAACGATCGCATATGCAGAAAAAGTCGCGGAGTCCAGTTTTGATGGCATGCCGCGTCGACGTCCTGCGGTTCCGTTTCTGGGCATGCTGTTGTTGTCATAAGAATCCTTCGACACGAGAAGCCACACCAGGACTCCACAGGTATGCATGAAATGAAAAAAAACAAGCCATACCCCAAGCGGGCTCTACACGTTCGTTTGCTTCGCTCGCCGTGGCCATAGGTAGCACCCAAGTAGCGCCCTCGTTAGCCTATGAGATGACCCTTGCATCGCGTTGTGGACGAACCTTTCTGGCCAATGATCTAGCCGCGGCATCCTCTCTCGCACGCCGGGTGGCTAGCTGCGCTTTGCCGATATCGACCTTGGCCTGATCCGAACACCGACACAGGGAAGAAGGGAGGGAGGGAGGGAGGGAGGGAGCAAAAGGCATATTAAGCGGGTAGGGGGGGGGGGGGGGGGGGGGGTCTGCTTGAGCAATGACCTCCCCAATTCGTCGTGGCGAATGCTTTGCTTTGATCGTGAACCACATTGCTCTCATCTTTCGATTCGTTCCGTGGTGGCGTCGTTCCCTGACCCCAGGCAGAGTGTCTGCTCGTTCCACTATGTAGTCCCCCAACCCAGCTGTGGCGAAACAACCCAGGCAGAGTGCCTGCTCGTTGTTCACTTCATCACGCGTCTAAGGTAGGCTACGTGGTGGGTGGGTAGTAGGCGCTAATGATATAAAACGAACAGAGAGTGTATCGTCAATGCGATTCTCGCCGATTTTCACAACAACAACAACAACAAAATCGGTGAGGGGGAGGGGGTGCCCTAGAAATCGATGTTCACGATTTTTTGGCGAGATCCCGAAATATATATATATATATATATATATATATATATATATATATATATATATATATACAAAAGTATGTGTTTTGTAGTTTCTAAAGCATACAACCAACAAAAGAGCTCCAACAGCCCACCCCACAATAAACGACTCTGAGAAACATTGTGAGTGTTAGAACGACACACACTCAAGGAGGCTTGCAAATAGTGGATGTGCAGTACGTGTAACATCGCATGAAAAATATGTTGGGTATATGAAATATCTCCTCAGGTGAGGAACCCCCCTCCCCTCCGTCAGTCGAAATACGTGCAACTCCCATTTGCAACCCTTAAATGCGACCCCTAACCGCAACCCCTAGACGCGTTCTACGATAGAGGTAGCACGTTTCCGTTAAAATGTTTTCTGAATGACGGAGTTCCTTAACCCAAAAATCGTCGGAATGTTAATCTTGCTATGAGGAATGACATGTTTTTGTATACTTGGGCCATGAGATTATTCATCGGGATGGAATTTGATTTTAGCTGAAGTCAGTTTTCGGGGTTAGGTATTGAGCTCCTCAAATGAGGATCCTCAGAAAAATTACGGTGAACCTCTATCGTAGAACGCCTCCCTATTTGAAACTCCTGTTTGCAACCCCTTCCAGACATGCAACCCCCCAACTGCGACCCCTTCCGTAGCACGCGTCAGCCATTGCACTATTTTTATTTACCATCCTCAACAACTTGTTATTAGTAGCATGGGCTTCAGCGTTGATCAATCATAAGCAATAACATTCCCCGAAAAGAAGGAAAAGAAGGAAAAGAAGAGGAAGAAAAAACCAGGGATTGGAAAACCCAAACGAAACAAAAAGGAAACGTATCCATCTATCTTGTACAGGATGCACGCAGTCTTCTACTCTCTACGAACGCGAGATACTATCATATTTATGTAGCCGTCGACACAAAGCATGCCTGCAACGCGGCGTCCTTGGCCTGCCGCTCTCTCTCCGCCGCCACTCTGGCCATCTCAGCGTTGTACCGCTCCAGGCCCGTGCGAAGCAACGCCCTCATCCGCTCGTGTGTGCAGGAGACCGAGTAGCTTCCGGGGTCGCTTGGGCCTCGGTGGTACAAGTTCGCAGACACGTAAGCGTAGTCTTTGGCCGTCCTCTGCGCAGCATCGACACGTTGGAATGGTAACATTGCCAACATCGGGGTGATTTGTTTTTCGTCAAGCCGGTGGCCAAAATTAACATTGCGGGTGTATTTTGTGTTTTCGTTTCCCCATCAAGCTCAGGCCTCAGTGGTATGAGCAAGTTTGCGGCATACGTACCTCGCAGGCGTCAAGTACTGTAGTTTGCTAACCTTTCTCCGCGCAGCAAAAACACTCGTTTCATTTTTAGATTATTCACCCGTGACAAGAATATGTGGCGTCTAAAACGAAAACAAACAAAATGAGGTGAGCGAAACAAACAGCGACGAGCGACAACGAAACTACCGGCCTGGCAGACCCGTTTCCGTTTTCGCAAAAAAAGGCCGTGAGAACTGCACCCCCACGTGTTTTCGGAAACAAATACTTGGAATTAGTTCGGGTTCGTTTCCGCAACTGTGTTTTAACTTTCGAGGGTTAAGGGCCGACGTATCCGTCACCATTTTCAAGGGTCAACGTTTTAGAGAGGTGGTTATACATCACCAGAAAAAAACGCGCGGAGACAAGCGCTTGACTTACCCTCTTTTGGGGGGCTTCAGAGAGAGAAAAAACGACGGGGAAAAAATAAGCACCGTGTTTTGGCATCGATACGAAGATTCAACCACCGTCTTTACATTTTCGGCCGGAGTGGTGCCCCCGTATCACACGTGTGATAAGCTAACACACCCCCTCCGACGATTGTTTTGGTTGAATTTCTCGACAACGGGAATAGCGAAAAACAAAAAGCCGACGCGGCTCGTCTGTCCATGATATGATATGATATGATATGATATTATATGATATGATATGATATGATATGATATGATATGATATGATATGATATGATATGATATGATATGATATGATATGATATGATATGATATGATATGATATGATATGATATGATATGATATGATATGATATGATATGATATGATATGATATGATATTATATGATATAATATTTCAGAAGCCACCATTTTCGTTGTGTGCGCTCTCTCCCCGCGGTTGGCGTTGGAGAAAACTCAGCTCTGGAATTCGTCCCAGGGGGTGTGTTATCTTATCACCCCGGTGATAGGGGGGGGGGGGGGTGCTATCTTATCACACGGGTGATGAGGGGGGGTGTCGTCTTATCACCCGGGTGATAGGGGGGGTTGTTATCCTATCACTTAGGTGATACGGAAAATGGTAGTGGTGCCTGAGTCACAATGCAAGGACTCGTATATACAGCGTACAGCGCGGGCGCAGCTTGATGATACCCTTCCTGTTGCCCTCCCACCCTGGCCGTAGTTTAGTCTCTTTGTTTTCAGTAGTCTCTATCGAGGGGTTACAAAGGGGTTTTGTAATAACCCCAGAGGCAAAGCGCACCCAACTTATTTGTTGGTGGAAACCGCTTGGGAGTTTTTGAGTAGGATAAAAATTGCCCGTGGGTTCGAATGATTCTCGCTACGTACGTACGCACGCAAGCAATTATCTCCGGGACTCTCTCTATCTCTCTCCCGTCGCCGCTTTTATGCTACTACTCTGTCTGGTACTCTTAGATCTACTATCAATAAAAACTTCGAGCCTTTTTCGTTCAACCTAGAACATGTGATCGTGCTATGAATAGTGTTGAAGGTATTGGTCTGTTGTCGGGCTACTACTGTAGTAGTAACAGGTTTCACCAATTGCCTACCCCAAGCTAAGCCCTTACAACACTCTCCACTCTCCAACCCTGAGACGGACCGGACATTCAGGTCCAGGCGGCATATACTGGTCGACGCGTCATCAAAGCCAGACGGTTACAATGTCTGCCGACCAGGACACTGGATATCGAACCCACGCATACCCTGCTCAGACAGCGGGAGATCTACCGACCAAGCTACATACCAGGTAGTCACTGAGCGAAGTAGTTGGGTAGTGCAATACTTCGTACATACCAACAACAACAACAACAACAACAATAACAACAATAACAACAGCAGCAACAACAACAAAAAGTCCGTGAGCTTGGTGGTACAGGAGAAAATAAGCGGACTGTTTTTGCCTTGCCTGTCTGCACAGCTGCTCCGTACAGCGTTGCTCCGAGTGAAACGTACTCCGCCCACACACCGCCGAAGTGTTGGGCAGGGCCGCGCGCTTGGTCACTCCGAAACCCAGCGTCTGCAGGTGCCCGTCGGGCTTCAACAGCCGGTATATGGCATACCTTCGGTTCCATTGTGTCGACGAGGAAGGAAAAAGACGCGCAAATGAGGAAGTCAGCCGAGGGTGAGCGGGGGAGGGAGTGGCAGATGCAACGATTTTTCTTGGTCAAGTTGGCGGGATGGGGGGGGGGCTACTCGTTGTCATGCATGGTCGCGGTCGTATAACCATAGACCTTCGCATCCCTGCAATGCTACTGACGGAGCGCGTCGGGTTTTCACCGACCAGACGGATATTGACGTGTTATTTCGGCGAGTCGCACGAAGGGTGGGCTACATCCTACTAAGAACCTCTTGTGAGGCGAGAGCTTCGGCACCTTGTGCGTACGTTTCTTGCATGCGGACGACAGCGTCGAATGAGGGTGGCAGATCCAAGGAGAGTTTTCGTGGGTCGACCTGAAGCCCGGTGGTTAGTGGTCGTGGGCTTGTCGGGTGTCGGCACGAGGGTTGGACGGCGCGCATTATCTTGTTTTCCTGTACATAATCTACAAACTAATACAGCTACAGTAGTACATGCCCTTCTTTTTATTGCTGCTGATGAAAAATCCTAGCGTCTCATCATCAAGAATCCGGGTGACTCGACCTGTTCCTCACACCTTTCACGCGCAAGGTCTGACGCCCCCCACCTTGCTGCCAACCTTGCAAACATTGCCACCCCGCGAGGAAAACGTTTCCATATTCCATTCACAAGAAACAGCACATCGATCACCAAGCAGAGTAGCCAACCAACTATCCCCGCCTCCCGTCCCCCCGCCGCCCGACCTCGGCTACCCAACCCACAATCGGGAACCCTTTTTCCAATCTCTCAGATATCGTCAAGCCACAACACCCCAGACAGGTGTACTCTATAACCCCCCCCCCCCCCCCCCTCCTAGTAGCTTACACTTCCTCCCTGTTTTCCTCCCACTACGAGTGGTACCCGATTTGGTTTTGGAAGTGTGGCGAGCTTGACCGTTTTTTGTTTTGTTCCCGTCCACCCGAGGAAAACACTAACCCCGTAATTTTACGAATGAGCCAACCAGTTCCATTGTAATGCGGCATTCCCTCCCGACTTCATACTTCATAAAGCACCAAATTATATGGAAACGGCCATTTCTCCCCTTCAAGGACCACCCGAATTCCGTCTAAACGACCGTTTTTCCTATCCCATATCCAACGTCCAACCCGCCCTCCTGCCCTCTCTCTCTCTCTCTCTCTCTCTCTCTCTCTCTCTCTCTCTCTCTCTTTTCCCCCCCCTCCCTCCTACCTTCGAAAACCTTGCTCGTCCATCTCTTTCATGAATCTGCGGTGTCGAACCCCTTTTTGTGGCTGGCCCTTTTGCGCGCTGCCTGCCGCCATCGCCGCGGTGACGCGGCCATCACCTCTACCCCCTGCCGCCGGCTCTGGCTGGCAGAAGCAGTAGTCGAGGCTTCGCTCGGCGTCGGTAAGGATGAGGGCATCAGGCGCAAGTGTCCCCCCGAGCTCAGAAACCACCCGCTCGCGGAGAACGGTCCCGGCCGATATCATCACCCCCGGAACGATCCCGAGAACGTTCTGTGTATTTTTTGGGTTCGTTCCGTTTCGTGTGCGTGACGTGAGGTGAGAAGGGCGCGTTAGCAGATTGAAAACAATATTTTCATCAGTTGAAATGATTGTTTCTTGGTGAATAAATTGTGGGTGACCAACGTTGAAGCTAATACTGCATGCAAATTGTCGGGTGGCGAACATAACATATTAATAATAATAATTTCAATAATACCATCGAAGACAAGGATAAGAAGAAAAACTGAATACTTTTTGGTGGTAGCTCTACATCGCCTGTTCCTAAGGCACTGCCAGGTGCTGGGGTGACTGCGTACGTAGCGACGCGTTTTTTTCGCTCGGCACGAGTGCTACGATAAACAGCACGGTTGTGTATCACTTTAGGCCCATTTTTTGTCCCTGACGCTGACGGGGCTGGCCTCCTCAAGTGAGGTACTCTTAACAGGTACTTGGTACTCAACAGCAGGGTTTTGTTTCACAGATTTTTCTGCGCATACTCCATACGTAGGCCTGGGGGGTCGGTCATCGCGTCTGTCTTCTCAATATTTCTGAAAAACACAAAAAAAAAGTAGAAGAATTCTACGGCAGGGGTATTAACCATTCTGGCCGTAAATATAATCACCGACTGGTATTCATATTTAGTGTATAGACGGTCCGTATATTTTCACCCAGATCGCTCCACTCTGGGCGATAACATAATAATCGTTTAGACACTAACATGAATACCAATTGGTTCTTATATTTTCGGTCAGAGTGGTGTGTACCTCTTTTACCGTAGAATTCGTCATTTTTTTTTTTTAAAGTAGTTTCAGCACCCCATTATATGATATCGCCATTTTTTTTGTGATTCGGCTTTTTTCACGTGAAGGAAGCAACCGATAGCTTCTTCCGCTGACAAATGAATGACTGCAGAAAGAACCTCAAGGTAATGTAGCGTGAGTTACGCACGCGCAATCCGGTCGCTCGAGTCGACGCGGTGACGCGGGGAAAAAACTGGTTGAATTGTTGCTCCCGCGATCTAGATGGAGGCTTGCAACCGTAGTGGGGAGGGCGGAGGAGTGCCCGCTATCTTTTTAACCCGTTTTTAGTACTGCAGTCCCGTTTAGGGGGCAAAACACTTAGAATTTGAGTGGTTTGTCCCCCAAAACGGGTCCGCAGTACTAACAGGGTTAAGGGACTGAATTTACGAAAAAGAAGAGAGCCGAGATAGTCAAGAGGTATTGGTAGATGGGATGGAAAAACAAAAACGAACAAAAACTGCCGACAACAACACCAGCAGTGGTGGATGTAGGCTGAATACGTACCGCCTTGCGCTTGTGGACACAGAAGGTGGCAGTCGTTTCGTGTCCGTCTATTCGTCAAACTTTGTCCCCCCCCCATTGGTTTCTTTCGTTCACCTCGTCAGGAGCAGTCTCCGGCTCGGCTGACTCCCTCTCCCATGCCGTCACCGAAGGGGACAGCCTCGGAGTGTCGAGGGCCAGGGCAACTGTCACCATCACCGAATCGCTCGAGGACAGTGACGCGTCGCGAAAGAACGAGGCCACCGCTCGCGTGCGCTCGACCCCCTAAGGCGGACCGCAAAAAAACACGGGCGACATGAAAAAACGCATTCAGTGGGATGTCTGCCGGAAAGCGTTTTGTCGGCAGGGGGGGAGGTGTACTTATGTCAGGCACGGCAGCAGGCGTATGACCATCGACCCCCGCATCCCAACAATGCCGGGGCGGAGAACGTCGGGTTTTCATCGACCACGCAGACGTTGCGTGCACGAAGCGCGAAGCGTCGTGAGGGGCTCGGCAAGTCGCATGAAGGGAGAGCTGCATCCCACTGAGAACCGCTTGACAGGCGGGCTTGCTCATGGATGACAGCTTCAATGGGTTAGTTTAGTTTCCGGTGTGGCCGCTTCCAGAGACAGTACTTGAGGTACTACGTAACTGCCTCGTGGGTGCCTTAACATCACCTCAACATCAACACCACGTGGTGCGATAATTCCCCTTGTGCGGAGCAAAGACTCTCCACTCCGCACGATCGCCAGCTATATATGACCGACCGTCAAAAAACATACAGTACCCTGGTTGGCTAGCTAACGTAGTGAGGGGCATGCTATACAGTGTCGTGTGGCGGGGGGAGTCAGCGGCAAGGGGGAAGCCGGGAGGACTGGGCTGGGCGGGTTCTGTACGGTGTTGCGCTACTTGTGTTTATGGTTCACTCTTGTAGCCCCCTCGTGCACCAACCCGGGGCGAAACATTGAGTCATTATCCTCTCCCGCTTCTGGATCACGCAGACGTACCTGTGCCATGCGGCCCGTCGCGCTCTACTCTATGCACTCGTAGAAAGGGACTTGAAGAACTCGCGATTTTTATGTCGAGTAAGATATGCTCAAGAAAGTACGACAGCTCTTGAAACGGGTTCCCTGGACATTGTGTACGATATGCTGCCCAGGGGGCGTGGGTATGGAATGATGAGCTACGATTCCCTCGAGATTTTCCTGGGTGAAACCAGGAGTACCCAGGTACCCGTGAGCACCCGGGTGTTTTGGCGTAAAAGGTAACGCCCCTACTGTGGAATTGCTTCCTAAAGAGTAGCCCCGATGCCGATATTCGAAAGCTAACACTGAACGCTCAAGAAAATACCACAAGGCTACGGCTTGGGGGCAGTTGAAGCTATCGCGTTTTGAACACCCGAACGTTCGACCCGTGAAGCCACTAGACTAGCTTGGGCGTGCAATATGTTCGAAAACGATTGGCGTCGGTGAAAATCGCGTCTCGAAGACCTCTCATCGCATCACAAATGCGGTGTCAAGCTCACGAGTACGTGTTTTGTCGGTGAGCCACCAGCATCCTGCTACTCTTCTTCCACTCTGGAGATGAGTTCATGAGAGTACAACAACAGCAACAACAACAGCCAGAACAACAACAATAACAACAATCGCGACAGCAGCAACAGCAACAGCAACAACAACGACTGCGTTCATACCTGGGGGTAGGTAAAGGTAACCCCCATTCTCCCGACGCAGCAAGTGCCGGGAACCTCTCGGGTGTAAGCTCGTCGCCCGGACACTCGCATGGAAAGCGGCTCCACCCTGCAAAAATGTGATGCGTTAGACAGTTACCGACGGAGGTACCGACGGATAGTGTCAACCAACACCGACAAACAGTATTAACTCCTTCAAACGTGGTACCCCTATCGTTGAACGTTTCAACACAATGTGCCGTTTCATGTATTTAATCGTCGTCTCAAAATGAAACCGTCACTTCTGGGCAGTGCATATGGAAGAAATCACCTCCATGCAAATAAGCGAAGGCGATCGAAATGGTGCGTACGGTATGCTGCAGGTGATATTGCTCGCATCTGGTCGAGTGCGTACGGTTTATGCGCCCGGTTGTGTGCTTGCGATGCTTGCGGTGAGCGAACTGTGCCTCCCTATATAGCTAACTAGGTAATGTAGTCCTCGATTCGGCCTTTCAATCGATCAACAACGCTCTTCTTGTCGGATCTCTCTAGAGGATAGACCAACACCGTTGGTTTATCCTGGTCGAGTTTTTCGCACTCGACAAGGGATGGGTAGGAGCGTACATACAGATATGGGCTCGACAGTTACTTCAAGCCGAGGTTTGTGCCCGTGGGAAATGTCGTCTCGGCGGAACTACTGTGTGCGTCAGATCTGCATCATAAAAAAAATACAGATTAAGTTATAAACTTAGGAAAAGGCGGTATGGACACAGGCGGGGGGAGGGATGTATTCGTTGTCACGCATGGCCGCAGTCATGCGTATGACGATAGACCCTCGCGTCCCTACAATCTCGGGACGGAGCACGTCGGATTTTCACTGACCAGACAGACGTTGCCTGCACCAAGCTTTGCGAAGTGCCGCGAGGTGTTCCGCGAGTCGGACACGGGGGAGGAAACGGGGGTGCAGTATAGTCAAGTGGTGGCAAGTTTGTTGTAACGCTTAGAAAATTAACGCATACCAGGTGTCAGATATCCCACACTTGGCGCATGAAATGAACTGCGAAATCGAGCGCTGAACGCAGGCCGATTGGCGTTTGCAAGCGACAAAGTATCCCGTTGTCCGGTTTGACCCACAAAAGTATGACACACTGAAAATGTTTTAAAAATGAAAAATCAAAGTCTTCAGATTTTCACCTGTCAGCTTCCTTTTCCCACGCTTGAGCCCGATCTTGCCCGGAGCTGTCGACGATCGATGAGCTAGCGATGCCATCGATAATGATCGCTGGATTCCGCCTGCTGGGGGACAGCCGCGAAGGGGACAACTAAGACGCACATGTGATATACTCCTCAAAAATATGTTGCTTGTGGGATGCTATTTGACGTACTGTTGCTAACAAAGTTGAGAAGCAGGCGCCGCACAGAGCGTCATCCGCCAACCTACATGGTACTCACTTAGTTTTGCAGAACGATCAAGAACAAACAGGAAACACTTCGGAGGAAGACAAGTAAGGTAGCATGAAGTTTTTCACCCCCCGAGTCAAGGTCGTCCTCACTGCTCACCCTCTCCCGCTAGCTCCCAGGCGCACAAGAGACAGGAGCACCTCCGCCCGGCTCTCGTCCGTTAGCGTGGCGACCCCTCCTGGTAAAGGATACTTGTTTACCAAACTTGTGGCCATGTCCGCTGCTGCTGCCCCTACCGTCGCTTTTTGGGCAACTAACCCGACGCTTTGGGCTGGTTGAAGGAGAAGCGGCATTGACCTAGACCCCCTACCTGGAAGAAAAATGAGGGCGGCAAAAATAGATTGTGTTTTACACGCTGATCAAAATTGTAGAATAGGTTTTGCCGCAGACCGCCCGGGTTGGCTATTGGTCGCGTCCGAGGGAAAGCGCGAAGATTCGGGGAGAGTATCCAGGTTGTTTCTTCCCTGGGAACCAACAAGACGTTTAACTAGTTCGACATCTGGGATTCGCAGACAATTAGGTTCGTATCAACGGCTTAATGCGACTAGGGAGGCTGCTCCTCCCTCCATGTTTTGGGCATCACTCAAACCGTATCGACACATAATACCGACCTACCATCGCCGTCGGCGACGCCGGGCGGTCCAAAGGCCACCATGCCCACAAGGTCGCCAAGAGCCTCGTGCACACCCCCTCTCCCCCACTCTCGACCGCCTCCCTCGCCGACCTCCGTTCCGAAGTCGCCGAGTATATCTCCTCCCCGCTGACCCTCCCGTCCGTCTGCTCGCGCGGCTTCTCCATCTTCTCCCCCATCCTCGGCCCCCGCCCGCGTTGTTTCCGCGGAAAGGCTCCTGCCTCTTAACCAGCCCGCTAGATCTGTGGGGGGTTTGTCGAAAAGCATAAGCTCTGGGTGCAGGGATCGCCTCCGTTGCCACAAGCTCTCCGCTGTGAGGATTACGCGCTGCCTCTCTGTGTGTCGAGGGCCTTGCGACGGGCAGAGCACCGCCAACGCTGGGTAGGCGGTAACCTCAAGAGCGGCGTTGTCGGCGACTATCGCTGCTACCCGCGCATCTCCGCCGCCGCTGCTGTTCTCTCCCACACCCACGATCC
Source organism: Nereocystis luetkeana (assembly GCA_031213475.1). NCBI lineage: Eukaryota > Phaeophyceae > Laminariales > Laminariaceae > Nereocystis > Nereocystis luetkeana. Next base: position 5,006,033 of record JARUPZ010000008.1, read on the forward strand.
CTCCCGAGGGTTTTTTGTCCGACGCTTCCCCAGGTGGAGGAGGGGATGTCGACAAGAACACCTTGGGTCGGGTGGTGAGGGGCAACCGACCGGGACGAGCGCGTTCAACAGAAAAATAAAAGGGGCGCGTAAGAATAATAGCAAACTATAAATATCGTAGTGTCGTGCTTACGGCAGTACATGGGTACGTCGTAGACACCAGTTGTGGTGGAAATAGGTCCAGTAGGATACGTACATCTCGGTTCCCGTTATGTGGTGATCAACTAATGGCGATGGCTTTTTCGCGGGCACAGCTGTGTGCAGTTAAGAAAATATCACCACGGGAGATAAAAAGCTCAACAAGTTTGGTGCGTGAGCTGACCCTTTAGTTGGCTGTTGCTAGCACCCTCTGCACGAACAAACAAATAAGCGTACGGTTTTTCGTTCTCTAACCCACACTCTTCCCACAGGGACTACGATCAACTGGTCTAGATCGGCACGAGTACAAGTAATGCGCCAATCAAATTATCCCAGCGAGAACTATCGAACGACCTGATGACTCTCGCTCGTGTTTTTCTCTCGGTTTTCACGACGGTATTCGGCGGTCGCCTCTGCATCAACCCCCGCGAACCCGATCACGAACACACTCGCTCACCTCTACCACGGACAACACTTTGCCCACGACATGACCGTCGACCGCCAGCGCTGGAACTCGCACGCCCTTTCGCAGCAACCGCAGCCTCCCTCCTGCTCCCCAATTATCTCCGGCCGGCTCCCGTGCCTCGTTTCTCGAGGCTGTAAATCCCGTCGCTGTCGTCAGAGGAGTAAGTGCTGACAATGCCTCGCCTACTCGCTTGGCGACTACCTCGTGGTCGACGAGGATTCCAGTTTCTGATCCATCATACGGACAGAAACTCGATATCAGCCACGTTGCTTCCGGCGTCGGTTGCGGCTGCGACTGCGGGAGCGTCGTCTGCGTTTCCTCGACAACGTTAGACGGCACTGACGACGCCACCGATATCGCCACCGTTGTTTCCTCTTCATTCCCACCCCTCCGGGTGTTCGCTGAGGTCGCGGCAACCACGGCCACCACTTGCGACGAATCGCTGGGCGGAGTGTTGCTGTTACCAACATTATTAGAAGCCACTTCCGCAGCACTGCAGCCGATTATATCCGAATCCGCAACCTGTAAGACCCCCGAGGTACGGCTTGCTGTGTCAGTGCTGACGACGTCGGAAGCTGAAGCCAACACCAGTGGCGGCGGAGGCGGTGGCCGTGAAGGAGCGAAGCGAAGCACGCGAAGCAACACTGTGCGCGCCGCTAACGATGAGTTATCTTCCCTGCCCCCCCCACCGACGCCTCCACCTATACTTCTTCGGACACCCCCACCTCCTCCAATGCTCCTCCGACTACTACCGGCCGTGGAAACCGGTCCAGTTCGATGCCGCTCGCACGCCAAGACCGCTAACGTAGGCGCAATGACCGCGGGGGCAGGAAGCTCGGGCGATTCTCCCCCCTCATTTTCCATCCGGTTGCGGCCATCTTGAGCGTTTTCTGCTGATTCTTGGAGTGAGCCTCGCCCTGGCTGCCCTCCTAGTTCATCCCGGTCACCATTGGCCTCGGTTCTTGGAGACGGCTCCGCGGACTTGGAGGGGTAGTAGAAAGCTTCTCGAAACGCGCGCTTCGGCTGGACAGACTGTATCTGTGACTGCGACGCGGCAATTGCGGTGCTATCGCGCCCGCCATCGAGCCCTCTCCTCCCCGGCGTAGATTCTTCCTGGTTGACGTTGTCGCTTTCATCGCCGTTGCAGTGTTTTTCTCCGCCGGCAAAAACACCCTTGACCGTCCGGCGGAACTCGGGGTGGTGCGCGAGGTTGGTGAGCCAGACCGTGTGCACGTCTGTGATGAAGCGCTTCATCTTGTTTCGGGCGCTCGCGCGCAGCAGGCATCGGGTGTTTTCGCGCTCTAGCTGCGCGTAGTACGCGACGTACAGCGGGTGACGGTCAACTTCGGGCACAGCGACAACCTATGCTTGCGATAAACCGGCGGGACCGAGGATAGAGAGCGTGGTATTAGGTAGTTAGGATATGGTGGGCCAAGAGGATAAGAAAGGCACCTATTTTCGTTTTTGTAATTGCGTACGTAGAAATAAATCATCGATACGTATGCGACATGCCGCGCACGTTGCGTGAAAGCTACGATAGATATATGTTTGCTACTCTAGAGCACGTGCCAAGCATGGCAACGTGCGGACACCCCCGTAACCCACTGTTCGGTGTAAGAGGGATCATGCAAGTCAGCGTGGTGAATGTCGGCCAAGCCCCAGGGCCTTATGGTGGACCCTCCCAGCATAGCACCATACACATCGTATGTAAATACCTGAAATGTGTATATGCCTCGAGGCATTTTTATACTCTAGACCGCATCGCGCCCCGCCGGCCCCCTAGCCTGAATTATCAATGTGGGCCCGTAGTAGCCCACTATTTCCAAACTCGGCCCCATAACGCACAGATCCCCTAAATCAGCAAACTACAGGAGCCAACAGTCGCGGTGCAGCACAGGGATATCCTATCAACAGCATATCAGCTCATTTTACCTGTCCGTAGTCCCTTTCAAGTGCGTCTGCCACTTGCTCCTCGAGGCGGAACGCTTGGTACGCTTCCTCCCTGTCCCTCTCGGCCCGGTACTTCACCCTCAAGTCGTCCGAGGACCAGGATGTGACGCCTTGGGCCTCGGTTTCGGCCCGCTGCCTTTTCGGCTTTCTGGATACTGGGCGGTTGTTGGCACCGTTCCCACCGATGATCTTGTAAGCCGGGGAGGGGGGGGTTGACATCGTGCGGCGAGGGGGATTATGGGCGTGCGGGGGGGGGGGGGGGGGGTAGTATCGATCACAGAATGCACGTCTGTATGATACTAGTCTGTAGATACCGGCAAGCACGGATCTAAGTGCCGGGTGGAGCAGGTTCCTGCGTTGATACGGGTGATAATCACCGCAAGCTCCAGTTCAAGAGCGGAGGACCTAATTGGTCGCTAAAACGCAATGTCAAAAGCGGGGCAATCCGAACCAATGGTTTTCATTCAACACATATAATATCTGACGGGGAGGAAGGTGATGTGTCTTGTATGTCGGGAGGAGTGTGACGTCGCCGGGCGATGGAGGAGGGGCGAGGTGAGTTGTGTGTACGTATGTACGCTTCGATTGGTGTGATTCGGCTTGGGGAGAGGATGGAGGATAGGCTCTACAGTACTCCTTCTTCAAGTCGTGTTTGGTCTGTTCGTACCCGTGCTGTCGTGCTTCTAGAGGGTATACTGCCGAGAATGTGGTAATTTTCACGCCGGGAACATGGATCGACGTTTAGTGGAGCACTACCGAAGAGGGGGCGAAAAATGTGCGACAGGGCTCGTGCTCGTGCAGAAAAAAAACATATACCTCTGGAAGTTGATGTCTCGAGAACAGTGCTGGCGAGAGAACTTTGCCTTTTTTGTCGGGCATGCCGGTAAGCTGATTTCGTGCCGACCCTCGGGTGAAAGGGGCAAATCGTGCGTATGGCGTACAGTGGAAAATGCAAAATTCCATCTTTCGCTCGGGTAGGAATTTAGCTCGTAGTTACTGTTTCCCACATTTAACTTCCTCAGATTGTGGATGACCGCGGGTGAAAGATAAACAGACCGCCAACGTGGCAACGGAACACAGCCCGTATATGCTGCAGTGCTGTTCCACAGGTTTCCTGAACGACAACGCGGTGCCATGTTTTTCTTTCATTTTTTATGGGGGGGTTCCGAGGGAAGCTTCGCAACGGAATATAATAGCACCCGCGAGGCAGGCCCTTCACCTTCGAAGCGTTCACAACTCGCATGTTGGCGATGCCCCCTGGTGCCTCCTCCTCATCATCCCCGTCGCCGTTTAGGGAGTCCTTGTTGCGCCCCGCTGCAGCACTTCTTGATGGCTTAGTGAGCTCCATCATGGAGGCCGTAAACAGAGGGCTGTTGCAAAAACGAGGAATGAAGAAACAGCAGCAAGTGTTTTTGTTCGCCTTTCAACAAGAAGGGGACGAAAACGGCGTTGTTTGGGATGAAACACACCTGCAAAATAGCTGTGTGTCAGGCCTGTCTGCATGAAATGCTGTAAATGCTTCCGTTGGGGGAGCGACAACGATCAGCGCTTCTTCCTGCACGGGGTGTTTTGATGACCAGACCAGCAGCTTCTAATACGCTCTTCGCCGCCCGTGTACAAGCTGATCCCGTGGGTACACCATCCCCGGGCTATTGCAAAAGATGCTCGCTACCTACAGAATAAAGACCTGCTACCTAGCGCAATGGCCGGTTTCTGCTTCATCCACACGGCAAGCGAAGCGTTTCTTATGTGTAGATACGTATCGTTGCCTTGTTACAACATCTCGAGAATGAAAAAAAACAATCACCCTGCATAGATGCTTGACTTACTTGGACGTCAAACGCCCGTCGATCTTGGCAACTGGTATAGCCCCCCTCGCCACTTTGGTCCCTCTCGTTCCGCCGCCACCGCCGCCCCCGCCGCCATCGTCAAGTGTCCCACGTACGCGGCCATTTTCGGCGGTGGTTGCTCTCGATGGTGTCCTGCCGCTGACGTATGTCGCACGAGGGGGCCGTGGCCAACACCGTATGGACGTGTGTTTGAATCGGTTGCTTTTTTTTATGAGTACGTCTGTGGGAGGTAGTTTGAACCACCGGTACAGTCCGCCTTTATTTGTCCCGGTGCGTAACCAGAAAGTCGAGGGTACTGGCACCACGACGCGCTACGTACCCATCGAGACGGACGCTTGGCAGTTATCCTACCCGAGAGTGAAACTCAGTTTTGAGCATGGTGGACTGCTCCGAGCGAGAAGGCTCACATGTTGCCGGAAACTGTGGAAACCATCTGTTGGCGTACAAGCTTAGCCTTACCGTCGGTGACACCTTTAGCTCGAAAAAAAGCGTTGTAACGGTGTGTTCGGTAGGGTACATACCAAAGTATCCTGGCGGATATTTTCCAGTAAATTTCTCACCGGATTTCCTCGGTAAGGTTCAGTACGGCATTAATACCTACCGAGCACTCGACGATGGTTCGGTACGAACTCGATGTCGGTCTCCGACACTTTGGCAACTTCGGTGGGCCCACCAAAAGTACTCCGGATACCAGTGCACCCTACCAAACATACTGTTGTACCATCGCGTCGTACGTTAATTCGTATATAGGTTGGGATCAATGAGGCCTCCTGCTGCGACCAGCCGGGGATTCTCACCCAGGGATACTTCTTCCGCGTTGATTGCCTGGCAATCAACGCGGCACCTCGTCGCAGAGAGTAGGTACCCCGGTAAAAAAACACTAGCAACACTGATGTCTTTGTCGACGGTACACCTCGCTATCAACGATGGGCGGGCGGGATGGTCTGTTCTTTCCGAGTCTCTTTCTACTTTCTCGTGCTGTTGTAGAGCTGCGATATCGCTCACGGAGTGATGCTCAATCACTGTCTCCCCATACAATAATGAGGCTTTCCCGAAAAGGGATCCACCCTGCTGGCGTCCCCTCTTTTCTGTTCCAGATTACTGTTGTAACATCGCGTCGTACGTTCACTCGTACCTGGTATATAATTTGGGGTCAATGAGGCCTCCTTCTGCTGCGGCATGAGATCACACCCATACTTGGTGACCCTTCTCTTATCTCAATGTCGTCGATCACTTCATGCGTATTCTTTTTGCGGGTTCCTTTTATTCCTTGTTGTCCCCTAACTTGTGGCTGAGTTGATTAGGGGTTCTGCTACCGTTGGTTATCCCGTGGGAACGTCGTGTACGATTTTCCATACCCTTCCGACGGTGATACGGCGCTGGGGTATGCGATTACGGTGTGATGCACCCGGAACGCGTTTACCTGGTTGTCGGCACGCAGTCTTGTGGCGTGTCTCCGTGCGGTTCTCCCGGAACCAACATACGCTCATGTTTTTAATTCATAACGTCATACTATTCCTCTCCCGCCGATTTGTTCACCTGCCAATCTTCAGGGCGCGCAAACTGTGACTGCAATATTCATCACACCCCCTCCACCACTACTAGATGGCGGGTTGGATATATATATATATATATATATATATATATATATATATATCCGGACATGCTGCTCTCTCACCTAAACGTTAGGCTGCCGGCGCTCCGGCTAATGCGCGGTAGCTTCCGGGCATCGAATACTCCTCGCGCACTAGCGGCTCCTCCGGCGGCGTTCGTCCCGCCTCCGCCAAGCGATGGCAAACCCGACCCTGTGGATATTTCATGCGGGCAAGGTGCCGGCGCATCAATATACTGTACTTGTATTTAAGCGGTTTGTAACCCTTTTCGGACCACCGGTGTGTGTATTATCACCAGGGTGTGATCGTGCAGCCATCACATTTATACTTTGTAGGCTAAACGCGTGTTGCGCATGCTCTTTGCATGGGAGTCCGGATTTGAAAGCATCATCCCATAACCCTCTTGGGAATTTCACAGGGGAAAGGTAACCATAAAAGCTGATGATTACAGCGATGACCACTGCGTGATTGGGGGATGATACAATGGTTGGTGTCCGAGTTAAAATGGTTGATGCAAGGAGTCGTACGACACGGGCGCAATATGATCCAGTTGTAACATCGTGTCGTAGGTGAATTCGTAGATAGTTTGAGATCAATGAGGCCTCCTGCTGCGACCAGCAGGAGACTTTCACCCAGGGTACTCCCGCGTTAATTGTCTGGCAATCGACGCGGCACCTTGTCCCAGAGAGTAGGTACCCCGTTCGAATAACGCTTCCAAAACTGATGCCGTTGTCGACGGTAGACCTCGTTACCAACGATGGGTGGGCGGGAGGGTCTGTTTTTTCGTAGCCTCTTTCTGCTTTGTCGTGCTGTTGTAGAGCTGCGATATCGCTCACGGAGTGATACTTGATCACTGTCTCCCAGTACAACAATGAGGCTTCCCCGAAAGGAGATCCACCCTGCTGGCGTCCCCTCTTTTCTGTTTCAGACTTCTGTAGTAACACCTCGTCGTCGATGAATAATTCGTATATAGTTTGGGATCAATTAGGCCTCCCTGTTGCGGCATGAGATCACACCCATACTTGTTGACCCTTCTCTCATCTCGATGTCGTCGTTCGCTTGACTCGTATCCTTTCTGCGGCTTCGTTCTCTTCCTTTTCGCCCGCAAACTTCTAGTCTAATTGACTAGGGGTTCTGCTGCCGTTGGTTGACCCGTGGGAACGTCGTGTACGATTTTCCATACCCCTCCGACAGTGATAAAGGCGGTTAGATGTGCGATTGCTGTGTGAGGCACCCAGGAACGCATCTACCTGACGATCAGTACGGAGCCTTTGGTGGCGTGTCTCCTTGTGGTCCTTCCTGAACTAACATACGCTCACGTCGTGCTCGAGGGGCGATAAACGCGGGAATTTCTTGTGGGTGGTCTCCCAACACTACCTTTTCCATCGCAGTAACCTCGTTCGTGGTCACAATACACGCTCAGAAGCCAAGAAACGAATATCGACTCCACCGGGGTCTCGCGAGGCGCTGCGTTCTTCGTGTTGCCATTTGACTTCGACGTCGGACGCCGGCGCCCTGCTCCATTTGGCGCGGGCCGATGTTCTTGCGGCACTCCACAGCATCACATTGGATAGATCCGGATTTTTACGGTTCAGGCCTTCCCCCTTTCTTTGTGCATTTCAGTCAGTTCCGTACCCGACGAAAAAGGGAGCGGGGTCGCCGCCGTAGCGTTCGCTGCGTTCGACATAAGCTCTGTTGTCTCCAGCCTCTCTGCTTTGTCGCGCTGTCGTAGAGCTCCGCTACCGCTTACGGAGTGATACTCACTGTATTCCGGTACAACAATGAGGCTTTCCCGAAAAGGGATCCACCCTGCGGGTGTCCCCTCTTTTCTGCTTCAGAATACTACCCGTACTGCATGGTGCTCACGCTGCTCGTAGACGGTCACAATATTTTTAACCCTTTTAGGACTGCAGTCCTAAAAGGGTTAACACCCGAAGGGGTTAACATGTAATAGCAGCCCGCGTGGCTCCGTGCGGGGCAGGTGATGCTGCACTCGTCATTTTCGATCCTCGCTTTCTTTTTTTCCCCCTCTGACGTATCGAAAAAAACATTCTACCTGCTCGCTGTGTGCGTGAAGCAAGATAGCAATGATCGCATGCACACCAACCATGAACGGCAGACAAGGAGAGAAGAAAAAAACACGTTTTTGTCCCTGGCCACCAAAGACGCTACCTACGTCAAGGCCTATTTGGGCCGGATTATATTGCTCTTTATTGACAGAGAACGGTATTTTCGGGCGCGCCTTTGAGGCATACTTAGACCTTAGCATACGAAATTGGCCGTAGGTGCACCTGTTTTTTTCCCATGGCGCCTAACATGACAAGCTCCAGCGCCTTGCTGAAAAGACATCCCTGAAAATAAATCAAGAGCGCGACCCGATAGACAACCAATCCCATGGCCTACTATGGGTATAACAAAAACACAAATGGATGGGTATTCCAGCGATAAGTCATGCCTTATTGGGATAGTCCCTCGGTGCGCTAATCCCTGTTAGGACCGCAGTTCCGTTTAGGGGGAAAACTACTTATAATTTGACTGGTTTGCCCCCTAAACGGGACTGCAGGTCTGAAAGGGTTGAGGAGCCTCGTCAGTCCCAGTGACAAACAAATTTGACCCAAAAGTACTACCAGGTACAAGACATACCCTATCGTATATAGAAGCACGCATCTGGTTTTAGTCCGGGGGGGGGGGGCAATCAGAAAGCTATAAACCACGGCCTCCTACGTACCAGCAGCATATTTGCTGGCCGCACGAACAAGTCGTGGGCCGTGGGAAGCTGCAACTTTTTTTTTGCTTCTTGCAGGAGCGGGAGGGGAACCCCGGGTGACACGTCAACCTGCCTATACACGACCTACAGATAAACACTCTGCGATCGTGTTTTTCCGTGACATAGGTACGGACGTACGTACGTCCGGCGGGGAGTTATGAAGACACACGTAGTAGGCAGGTTTCTGGCGGGCTTGCAGTAGTTTGGCTGTTGTTCTACGGTACCAAACCGAGTTGAATCGACGAGACGACACGGGTGGGTGTAGAAAAGTGGTGAACTTGAGTTTTACGTACTCTTCTTACCCATCCGCAGCAGGATTATTAAAATGAAACAGCAAGTCACATATGCACTGCCGAGCTTGTGTTCACCTTGAGCCCCCGCTGCGTCCATCACATCGAGCGAATGATGTTTCGCAGGTCGCGTCGGCCTCACTCCCACCGTCAACCCTGTACATGCAATTTCCATCGTTTTTGACGCGAGTTGATCGCCCCAGTCCTTGACCCCAGGCGGTACCTTCGTGTTTGGCCGGCGGCAGGTGGGGTAGGGAGGGAGAGGGTGGACAGGAGGGGGAAAGAGAGGATAGGGGGGGGTTGGTGTACTCATTATCATGCATGGCCGTAGTCGTATGAGGGGGGGGGGAAGGGGGGGCGTTATGTGTGGAACAGCGGAAGACTGCCAGATGAAACCGCTGATGATCCGTTGCGTTGCGTTGCAGCTTCATTCTGTTGCGGAGTCGAACGACGAATAAACACAGGAGTTACAGTACGTCGCATGACCGTTTACATCGCCGAGACTAGGTCAGTTGCGGCTGTGCGGTTTTATAGCAGCCTCATCGTCACAACAAGCGGTATGGTCTATCCGCACTCGGCTCATCCCGCCGACCCGAGATGGTGTAAGGTTGCGAGCGCTACAAGAGTGACACATTGGGAGAATACAGAACTTCTCAATCGGTTTCGTCAGAAGCATGCTTGCACGATCTGATCAAGAATCGTGTCCTTCAAGACGAATCGCAGCAGTAGTGGTACTGCTGTACGAAGGCATGAGAGACATGAGGGTAACGGTCACTTCGTGTTCCTCCAGTTGGAGTCGCCTCTTGTCGGAGCTCCTTGTCTCATTTGCGGCATGCTAAGACAGAAAAATTATGCGTGGAGGTTGGCACCAGAGCCTAAACTTGTTTCACTTCACTGTGGCAGCTCTGCAAGTAGGGCCGGTCTATACCTGCGTCTACACGCAGAGCTATTGAAACCTCGGTGGGCATGGTGAGCTCAAAACTTTTCGTGACGAGAGTATGACACCCGCCACAAAACAGATAAATCGCGTTGTGGAAAAAATGGGTTTGATAGTTGTTGCGCCGCGAGATCTGGGCAAGCACAGGATCGTTTACCGATGCACGAACCTTGCACGCTAACATCACACCGAAGACACACTCGACGTATCAGATCGGTGAAAAGTTCTTGTGAAGGCGTCGATGTCGGCTCTCCGGAAAAAGCGGCCACCCCGAGCCTCTCTAGGATGCGAAAGTGGCAACACGAAGCGCTAGAGCAGAGCCACCAACATCAACATTTCTAAGCCTAATTTATTCACCAACATCAGCATTTCCAAGCCTATTTTATTCAAAATTGGGCGTGGAAATGTTGATGTTGGTGGCTCTGTACGTACTTGGTACGGCATCTGGTATCATGGTACGAGTGTAGTTTTGTTGTGCCCTCCGACAATGTATCGTAAATGTTCCAGTCCGGCTTGAATCGACCATCCTCTAGCACCGCATGAGCACAGACTGGATCACGGTCTCTCTTCTTTATCACTCTGAACCAACAAATATCCCACTTTCCCCTCTCAAAGGCTCATTTTACCGCCTGTACTCACACTTCCCTACCCTTCCTCGGTATCATTCGATGAGTAAAGCCGAAGTTTACCGCTCTGTGCGTAAATATAAGGACTAATGTATATTTGTACTATTGTACAAGGGGTCCTTATATTTACGACCAAAGTGGAGTACGAGACCGCCGCAACAGAGCAAACGTGGCGGCTTCTGCATGCGTACACGTGTACTCGTACATACCAGGTACGCGCACTCTGTATGAACAAAACAGCAGAACTTTGCCAGGATGAGCCAGAGTCAGGACGTTTGCCTCACCTCGACCACGAACTTCACAGGGGGATCGTCGACCTCAGCACCCGCACCCATTCTTCTCGCCATACACTGCTGCCGATGCAGTTCCTCCAAGCGTCGTTTGTTGGCGTTAGTGAGGACCTTGCAAAAGCAGCAAGCAGTGAGATACACAAGATCACTACCTAGTAATCTGATAATACGAAGGAGGTGCTGGTGTATGGTACAAGGAGTCAGATACTATCCGACTCGTGAGATAAGAGAGCCAGCACAAACACGTGCTCAAAGCGTTTCCGCCAGGTTGTGTGAACGTTCCAGTCAAGGCATACTGGACGAGGAAACGAACGTGCCTTTTTACTGTGCATCATACCTTCCGTGCGGTCATCTCCAGCCCCCGGATAAACTCTCTCGTATCATCATGCGCCGTCTGGATTTTTGACCCAGTTGCGGCCATCGCTGATGACATGCCCAACCCGCCAGAAGACGGCGAGGGTGATTCGACCAGTAAAAGCCGCCGGGGGGGCTCAAGCAGCTCCTCCGGGATGTGGTGGCACTAAAGCGAAATACCCGTGCGTCAATAGGCAACCTTCATGCGCGTGCCTCCTTCCCCCGTCGAGCTTGACGGTGGCAGTGCTGCCATAGTATCACAACGTGCTACGATATGAGTTGGCACCTGGTAAGTCGCAACGGGATTCCGCGGCCCTCAGATGTGCAAGTGCCGGTTCGGGTGAAACCGTTCAAAACATGCGGCGAGATTTCGATGTTTCGCCGCTTGCCCGCAAGGTGCCAACCGTGCCGGCGTACGTACTCGAAGCTCGAAGCACAGCCGTCAGAGATCAAACACAGCACACGAACCATGTCAAGAACCAGTAGCAGCCTGGAAAGGTCTGACCTAGGGCGGGGCCAGCGAAGACGACGACCACCTTCCGCAGTACAAGCAAGGGTAGGCTCGCGAGATGGGGCAAGATCTAGCAGCCGTTCCACTACCACTGCTGGTACAGGCACCTCTTCTTGTTGGACTACAATGCAAGGCCGTGAACAATGGCCTCCGACGTATAAACCTCCTTACATGGACGTGCAGACGGTGAAGGCGAACCTCACCATTGATCAGGCGGCTAGGCTGGAGGTAAGCCCTTGGTGTTGTGGGACCCCCAGCCTTAGCCCCTCTAGAACTGTACCCGTGCACACTACTTGGACTTAAAGTAACATCATTGTTGCAGTAGGAAACGCCTGTTGTTCTTGTCAACGAACCCTATTTAGTTCAAAGCTCTCAACATGAGATTCACAACCGACTGGCATTTTTTAGTACGATACGCCAGTATAAATAGTGGCCCCTCTATAGTGCCGGTTGCGTAGTGCCGACTGCCCGCTAGACGAGTAGTGCTGGTGGAATCGCTCGGCACAGATGGGATGAACCAGAGCGGCAGTGTGCGGAGTAGTACCGGTTGCCGCTATACTGCTGTAGTGCCGGTATTGTTGGCTGGCGCATACCGGTCCTACGTATACGAAGAGGAACTATTACTGTATACAAGCACCACTGCCGCACAGGTATACAGTTCATCACTGCAACTCTCTCATGCCTGGAAAAGTGCGTATTACGTGGTACGTACCGTAAGCAGTCGCCGTTTTACCTTCCAGGTATGTATATGTATCGATTTCTACGATACACAACGCTGTAGACTACTAGGATACAGTATGGGATCGCCAACCAGAAACACGTAATCTGAGCAAGCTGTATGTTCTTGTTGTGACAGCACCCGTGTTTAACCTTGCGATTAGACTATTATATACCTTCGTATTACGATTACGGGGGACCATAGTAAATAGGACTTACGGTACACACAAAAACCTACATATTTCCCTATTTTTACTACGTAGCAATATCTGGTCCTATTTTCTATGATCCCCCGAAATAGTAGGATATAGTATAGCGTTCGCCGCTGAGCATTTCTAATGAACCCAGCCGATCCATTCTTCTTAGTGTCCGCCAAAAAGTGGGCCTTCAGTTTGTGTTGCTACTATTAATAAGTTTTATCTTTTTCTTGGGCCCATACTGTACGTGGTATAGACAAAGTGCACCAGGTGTTTTCTTACTCATACGCAGCGCGGGCGTGAAGCAGCTGCAACCTTCAACGCTGCATCGCAACAGCTTGCGGTCGAAAAGCTGCGAGTTGTGTGTGCTCCGTAGCGTTCGCACTCATTTTTAGTATTAAATAGTATCCCTTCAGAGTAGCACCGTGTCGCAACAACTCTCACATCATTTGTAGGGGCCATATACGAGTACGAGCATCGTTTCATGCTGCGTCCTTGGGCGGGGTGAATGCGAGCCGCGCCCTCAAGGTGCAACCAAGAAACGCGATCGAAGGCATGTGTTTCCTTTACGAATAGATCGCCGGAGAGTTCTTCATGCACCAGGCATCCCGTTGTTCGCTGTATACGTACGGCCGAACCCTCGCCTTGTAGCAGAGGGGGAGCATCAAAGTGTACAACACAGAGTACTAGGACACGTATGGCATTTACGGGGTATGATAGCGTGAACTGTTTTCGTGTTATGCTGACAGTACAACGGTCACAAGGAGTAAAAAGGGCGCGCATTAAACACGTATTTACCGGTAAACTATTGTAGTAACCCCTCGAACGTGTTCCCTATGCCTTTTTATCTGCTGCGCGAACCCCAGGGGCAGTCTCATTGCCTACTTCTCGTCGAGCCCGTGCTTCTCCCAGACCTCGGTCATACAGGAGTGACTCGAGAATCGCTGCCGGGCGACCGCCCTCTCTTCTACCCGAATGGGTGCAAGAACCGCGGCCTGGGCGCCATAGTCCGCAACTCGCTTTATCAGTCCGATTCAGCTCCAAGACTCACCGCAGAGAGCAGCAAGGCATTCGACCCAAGGCAGCAGCTAACCACCCCTTCAGATTGGGCAGCTCGAAGAAGACTCTCAAGCTCGCGCGGCAGTTCCCTCGCCGAAAGCCGCACCGAAACGCCGATATCAACGAATCCCGTCGGACAATGCGGAAGCTTGAGCTTACCCCCCGAAATGTGGGACAACCCGCGGGTGGCGGGCACGGAAGGTGGTCGTCGCAAACCAGGAGGAACCGTGAGAACGCTATCGAGAGGCGTGGCTGACAGAAGAGCAACGGTAAAACGCGGACGAGCTGAAGAGCGTGGTGGGGGGACTGCTCCAAAGGGGTTCTTGGCAGCGCGGGCAGCACGAGCTAACCGGGCGCGGGATCAGGAGCAGCAGCAGCAGCAGCAGGAGCAGCCTTTGCAGCACAGCAAGTGGAGCAACCTGCCGCTTGCAGATCCTAAACACTCCGCCGCTACGAGTGGCACTATTACTGCTCCCATCAGTGACTGCTTTGACTGTGATCGGACTGGTCCTGCCGGACTTGACGCTGCTGGGCGGGACTCCGAGTGGGTAGCGGAGCGGCGAGCAGCGGACGCAGAAGCGCGGGAGCTTCTCGGCACTCTGAAGCGCAACAGCAGCCGCCTCTGGTTCCTGGTAGGCGGAGGGGTTTAGTGTTGAAGGCATGGGTATGGCAGACGACGATATCCGCACTAAACTAAGGCCTCGCAGTATCCCGATGTTTGTGGTGCGCCAGTATCTCTTGCTAAATGTCTCGCTGCATGGATGGTGCCGAGGGTGCTCGTGGATGGGAGCGGGAGCTACACCGAGGCCGTAGTACCTCTGTGCGCGGGTGCATATGTTTCTATAGGAGGAGTGAGGGCTGTTGACGTTTGGTCATTTGCTTGATTCAACAGTTTGATTGGGAATGCCCCTACTGCTGTACCATGGCACAGTGCCCGTCCGGGGGGTTACGTTTCGCGCTTGGTTGTCGTTTCACCTCGCCTTCAGTCGTTGACATTAACGCTTGCTGTGCTACACAAAGAAAGGTTGGCGGGTACTTGGAGTACGTCAATGTTTTTACGCGCGCATCGTCCAGCAGTCTCTACGGTAGCGCCGTGTCTTGGCGTCTTTCGCCGGTTTCAATTATTTCGCTGGTGTTGCGGGTTTGCCCGAGGGAAAGGCAGGAGTGAAAGAAACAAACGACGCGACGACCTAAAGCCATACCATTGCCACCTGTCGGGATACACACATGGAAGCTCGTTTCATGGCATAAAGCAACCCCAATAATCAGACGCAATTTTTCTCATGCGGTTGCTGTTGCGGACGAGAGCTTGGGGGAGTTCTCGCCGCAGAAAAAAGGATTCAGACGCGCCAAACTTATGCACCGGGACCCCGTGCAAAACTCATGTCGGACGGAGCTTCCCTAACCTCACCAGGAGGTACCAAAACTCTCCCGGGAGTGATCACTCCGCCAGCTAGGACCCTTGCGACCCATCAACTTTGCATACCAAGTCTCCTCAGGATACTTGGACCCAACCACCTTCTGAAAGTATCGCGACCTTGTCGGACTGCCGGCGTTAGGACCGGGGCAGCAAAAACGTGCAAGTATAATAGACTTAGTAACACAAACAAACTCTGGGTGGAAATGTAAGGACCGTTGTGATGTAAATATCAAGACCAAACGTCTCTTGCATATCCGCCCGGAGCGGTGAAAATGGCAATGCCAAAATGTGTTCTCAGGCCTACATTTATCTTTTTGATAATACGCCCCGGGCGGACATCACTCTCCATGCTCCTCTCCACTCTTTCGCGCCTTTCTTCCAGCCGACTTCTATTACGGGGGACCATAGTTAATAGGACCAAATATTGTTAGTAGAAATTGTTAAATATATAGGTTTTTATGTATACCACAGGTCCTATTAACTATGGTCCCCCGTAATAACACAAACGTGATTCCAACCTCGTTGAGCTCTCACACGCACGCGTTGAAATCTTGAAAAAAAAAAAAACTTCCTCTTCGTGCTCGGCATTCGGACAACAGCAACAGCAACAACAAAAAAGAAGGGTAAAGCGAGTGAAAAAGCTACGTGCCACTCTAGAAGTGCATAAAAGGACCATTCATGCATTAATATGAGACCAAGCGGTCCTTGTATGTACGGCCATAGTGGCATACACGATTATAGCTCCGTCTTGCTACGAGAATACCATCGCCTGGAGCCCCGACGAGGGGGAAACAACCCCCACGGGAGTGCAGGGACGAGAGAAAATGGTAGAAGCTAGTCGCGCCAAGGTCTGAGCGAATCGGCTACGCCTGTTGAGAAAAGAGGGCGTGGGTTCGCCCCTATCCCTACCCTGCTCTACGCCCTCCACCCCCCCACAAACATGCCTGCTTAAGTACCTTGCTCAGGCTGACGCATTGCTTTCGAGGAAACGTTTGCGTGTCGCAGTCGAATCACGAGCGCTAAATTCCGTGTCAAATAACTCCTTGGTGGGAAGCTCTTGTACGGCTAAAGAGGGAGTCCATCACTAAATAATTTTCATAGAGCTGTTGGGGCTGTCGATGCGGAAAGCAAGGAACCACCATGCCCGAAAAAAAAAATACATGAAGGGTGAGGAGCAAAGCAGCAACACGCCTACGATGGGTCCTCTGCCTTTCCCCCCCCCCCGGACCCCGAAAGGCCGAGAGTCTGTGGGGTGAGCTTGCTTGCCAAAACCACATCGAGCCACACCCACCAACCCACCCACCCACCCACCCACCCACCCACCCACATGAATCAATTAAACTCCCCTCAAGTCAATAGTCCGCCCCACCGTCCTCCCCCTCCACCTCCCCCCACAACGCCGAGTCGCCTAGTCCCACTTCCTCCGGCCCCGGATCTCGCGACCGCAAGACGGCCACCGCCGCCGCCTCCGCCGCCCACTGCTCCTCCGGCGCACCCCACTCGGCCGTGGTGTGCGGCTTCGTGTGCCGTCGGTACCAAGTCTTCTCCTCGTTGAAAGAGTCGGGATCAGCGAGCCTGGCGTCACGAACAAGCAACGCTACCTCCTCCTGGTTAAAGCAAATGGGGGGAAGTTGGGGGCCGGGGCGGGGCGGGGAAGAACGGGGGAGGACAATGCGGAGCGACGCGACGCGACGCGGAACGGGGTGGGGCAAGGCAGGGCAGGGCATGGTGAGAGGGGGGGGAGCGGGGGTGTACTCGGTATTATGCATGGCCGTAGTCGTGAGACTTTAGACCCTTGCATCCCTAAAATACCGGGACAGAGCGCGTCGGGTTTTCACCAACCAGGAAGGGGGGGCGTAAATTTGGTGCGCTATATTGGTCGACGGGTGCGAAATGTGAAGTGGTTCTCGGGTAAAGGCGGCGGCAGCGGCATCGGCGGTGGCGGTGGCTACTGTATGTTAGCGACTGCTGGATTCATCGCTAGGAGCGCCGTTTTACTGTTTACCCGTCTACAGTAGAACGCGGCGAGTACCGGCACGTTCAGCCTCGAGCCGGTGTGCAACTGCGCCGACGTTTCCGGGACGAGCTACGTACTCGGACTCAAGAGTTGAAAAACACGAAGAAAACGCGCACAGCGTGCGCGGCGCGATATATGGCAGGGCCAACCAAGGCGGTTCTCGCCGAGATCAAAACCTACGGCGAACTTAAGGGCGAACTTAAGGGACTTGCGTCATGCATAAACCGCACGGTTCATGACAGCATCGGTGACTCGCTGTGTTGATATCACCGCGCGGGCGGACTCTAATTTTACGACTCGTTTTTCGTTCTCGACATGTTTTTTTTTTCAAATCGCAATTTATACAGAATACGCACACCAGCCAGCCGTTCCCCCGTGTAAGCGTAGAAAGGAGAACGAATTATGGAAAGCAAAAAAAAAAAAAAACGCGCGCACTTCAATTTTTCTACTCGGCGCATATCTCCATCTGCACAAAAGCACGCGACGTCAGCGGCCAGTGATTCATCCCTTGGGCATACACAACCCACACACACAAGGGGGGGGGGGGGGGGCAAGGGGAGAGGGGATAGAGCACATGTGATGATGTGATGTACGGCCGTAGTCGTATGACTATAGACCCGCACACCCCCACAATGCCGGGACGGAGCATGCCGGGATTTCTCTGACCAGGCAGACTTTGCTTGCACCAAGCGCGAAGCGCCGTGCAGGGTGTTCGGCGAGAGTCGCATGAAGGGCAAGCTGCATCCTACTTAGAGCCGCTCGCGAGGCACACTTTCTGTGCATTTGGACGACAGCATGGAATGAATTCGTTTTTTTTTCTGGTGTGGCCACTTGCGGAGGGGGACGGCGGGGAGGGAGGGGTGGGGGGGGGTGGGGGGGGGGGTGGCGGGCACGCACGCACAGACGTCAAACGACGAAGGGACACAGCGGACAAAAGAACGCCACACACAGGCACGCACGCACGCACGAACGAACGAACGAACCATTTCTTCCACTGTGCGGGCCTTGGTGAGCCTCGCCCTTAAGTCCGTCCGGATAGCCATCGCCGTGAAGAGGCACTTGAACAGGTGCCCGCGGAGGCAAGGCACGCTCGTCCGGCCTCTCGAATGCGGCGGCGACTGCTTCACCAGCGCCAGGTACTCCAGCACCAGCTCGTCCTGGCAAGGAGGAGAAGGGCAAAGACAAAAAAAAAACAAAAAAAAACGGAGGTGTCACAGGGGATATCACACGGGCTGTGGGGTCCATTCGTGAAGCGCTCATCATCCATAAATTCTTCAAAAATTGGCTGACCCCTTAACCCTTTTAGAACCGCAGTCCCATTTTGGGGACAAACTACTCAAATTTCAAGTAGTTTGTCCCCAAAACGGGACTGCGGTTCTAAAGGGGTTAAGGAACGTACTCGTATTTCGGGGATACACGTACCACTCTGACCGAGAATACAACATCCGTTTGACACTGATATCAGAGTCCAAATGGTTCTTTTATTACCGGCCGGCCATAGGTACTGAAAGGGTTAGGCATTCCTTACACCACATCATCGTTCCGGCGGGAAGGAGCAGCGGCAGCAGGATTCGTCCTACACGGTATGGGCTGTTACGGTTGATTCGTGAAGGACTCCCCACCGTCTGCTTGAGATATGGGTTGGGTACGCCAGCACCGGATCGTCCCGGCGAGAGCGAGCAGCAGCATCAGCATCAGGGCTCTTCACGGGGGGTGTGGGGTCGATTCGCGAAGGGTTAATCATCACCTCCTACGGCAGTATGGGTCTTCACGCTCAAGTGGGCGTGTGGGTCCGGGTCGCAGTTGCAGGAGGGTGCATAGCAACACCCGTTGGTTGGGTGCGCACTTTCGTAGAAAACCGTGGGAAAACATATGCTGCGCTAGGTTGGGCACGCGAGGAGGACACCGAGGAGGATCTCCCGAGTTTTTTTGGCCGTTCGCTCGATCGTTCTGTCGCTCCATCGTTCAATCGACGCGTGTCACAGATAGGGCTTGGCACGTATTTTTATCCGAGGCTCGTTCCTCACTTGGAGGAGAGATTTTTATATATAAACCCTAAGAAAACGGGTTTTTTAATTAGTACAAAACCTTAGCCCGGTATACGACGTATCAATATAGGAAAACGCGAAAACGCCGGCTGTGTTTCCAACAAAGTTAGTGTAGTTTCTCAGTCGGGGAGCCCTCGCCACTCAGTTTTTTGGGCAATAAAAGGTACAGTACCTCTCCTCAGAAAAGGTACAATATCCCCACTTAGAAACGGCTGGCCAAAAAAAGGTACAGTACGAGTACCCCTATCGTAGAGGGCGTGTATCGCTCAATAGGTCGTTCGTTCTTTCCGAACGGTACCACCCACCTGGGATACTCTCAGTCCGGAAACGGAGGAGATGTTGCCCGAGAAGAGACCGGGGCGTTCGAGCACGGCTTCCGACGACATCACGCCGTCACATCCCGTTTCTCGCAGGCACCTGTTTTTACCAGGCCAGAGGGAGGGGGGGAGGGAGGAAGCGAGGGGGGGGGGTGTACTCATGTCACTCACGGCCGTAGTCATGTGACCATAGACCCTCGCGTCCCTGTGTACAATATCGGGACGGAGCACGTCGGTTTTCACCGACCAGGCAGACATTGCTTGCACCAAGCGGAAAGCGCCGTGAGGTGTCCGGCGGGTCGCATGAAGGGTGAGCTGGGAAGGTCAATGGCGTCCCAGCTCCATCCGACCAATCAGCAGCGTGGGCGGCGAAGGCATCAGGTAACGGTCACGCATTTACGGGAAAAGCGGGGCATTGCCAGCCCACAGGCGACTTTGGGGCTTTGGGGGGTCTGGGGCGAGGTCCGATGCTGAAAAAAGAGAATGGCCGGTGCAGGGCTGGCGCACGGGCCGGGTAAAAAAAAACAAACCGTTAGTCAGGCAAGGCCCTCATACTATGATACCGCGGGCAGAGCGACTTCGCAACCCGAAAAAGCCACAACAACACCAATACCAACCAAACCAACAACAACACCCAGCACAACACAACAGGGGCTGGGCCGCGCGAATATATAAACATATACGAAGTAGGTACCAGGTATAATATATATTGTTGTTGTTGTTGTTCTCACATTAACTCTCTGACGAAGGAGTCCGTGGTCACACAAAGGTGCTGGAGCCCTAGGAAGATCCGAAAAACAAAAAAACCCCCGAAAATTCGGCTGCCTCAAAATACACGAGACGGAAAAAGCGCACACAAGATAAAACCAATGTGCAAAACTGAACTAACATGGCCGCGGGTATATCCTCTCAACTATAATATAGAAGAGTACCCCCGTTCCCACCACTAACCAACTCGTGGCTGCTGACTACAGCGGATGCTGTCTGAAGTGCTGCCTGCACCGTACGAAACGCACGGTAGTCGTGAAAACGAAAGAGGAACACACCTGCCTGCTATCTGGAGTGCTGTCAGAGTGAAGACTCGCGGATATGCAGTGAAAAAAGGAGCAATCGAACCTTACTGCCACACGAATATCAACGATCGCCATCTCTTCCTGGACTGTCTGACACAAAAAGGTGCAGCACAGTTATGATACCACGTCCCTGATAATTGCGTAGGTTATTCCCCATGAAGGGTATACAACTCGTTAAACTACAAAAACCAGTGACGAGTACCGGTAGATACTATTCTGCCTCGTGAAAAACAAAACCAGGAAAAAACAAACTATGACTGCTTCTCTCGTGATGATAGTGTGCGCGCAAATCATGGGTCTCCATGCACCGTCTTCCTGCCGCTCTTCATGGCCGCATCATCGCCTTGGCCCAATCCACCCGCTCCTTTGCGCGTGCACTCGTTGCCATTCCCTTCCAGTCGTTTCCCTTTCTCCGTCATCCTGAAAAACAAAATGCTCCTCGCACTTGCGGTTCTGATCTGGGAAATAAAAATTCTCGCGCAGGGGGAGGTCAATCCGTCTCTTCTCCGCACGTCGACGCTCAGTCTCCCTCCTCCCTCGTCGTCGAATCCAGCCTCCTACCGGCGCAATAGACTGTGCCGTAGTGTGGCCTGTGGTGGCGCCTGCCTCCGCGCATGGACACCCCGATTGAGCATTGCTGCTCTGCCGCAGCTGCCTAAAAAGACGCGCGAATCGTAGGTCTCCGTGCCTGACGCACCACGTACCACCCAACTCTACTGCCGCCTGAGCCTCGCGGCCACAGGCAGCAGCAAGAAGGTATCACTCCTTGAGGGTGAGTCCGGCCTTACACCCGCCAGAAAGACCTACCCCACTCGCTATTAGCCTGATAGGGCATGCCTCGCAGCATTCCTTGCCGAGGCAGCGAGGGGAACGGAAGTATATATATATATCAGCGGTCACGCCTCACAACACAACAGGGGCTGGGCCGCGCGAATATATAAAAATATACGAAGTAGGTATAATATATATTTATATATATATATATATCAGCGGTCACGCCTCCCACCGAATCTACGAAACACAGCGCCAAACCTGTTCAAGCGTGAGCGAGCAGGTACGGTAAATGTGAATGAGTGACACCATTGTGACGCGTTTTCCCGACCCGCGAACCGTCCTCCCCTTACAGTCGCCGACACCCACCACCACGACCATCACCCACCATCACCACCACGCACACCACCACCTGTAACACACACCACCACCACCACCACCACCACCGCTAAAGCCGCAGCTAGCTCCCCACCCGCCGCGCGCTTGTCCTGTCGTGGCAAAATTATCTGCAAGAGTGAGAAACCGCCGAGTGGACCTTTCTCACCGACCGAGGTCTTCCATGGAGGCGATGCCCCCGTTGGAGAAGACGGGCACCGGAAGGGCCTCCTTTATCCTCCGGATCGCCTCCCAGTCGCAACTGGCGACTGCCCTCCCCTTCTGTTCCTTCGTTCGCCCGTGGACCGTGATAATCCTGGCCCCAACGAGAACAAGGACTAAATCATGGGTTATCACGGTCTAAATCATGGAACGAAGGAAAGTGCTGCGGTACAAAACAGTACCATTATTGGCGTAAATAGAAGGGCATCTTAGTACTAGTTTTAATGTCGAAACGGTCCTTATGTTTCGGCCCGGAGTAATATGTACGATACATACGTACGGACGAACGGAATAACGAAACCACCCAACAGAAAAAAAAAGCATGGAACCAACGAAGTTATGTGTAGCAGGTATGACAATACGAACGAACGCACGAAAAAGAACGAACCGACGAACAAATATCGTGAAACCAACGAAATTGCGTACGAACACACCAACGAGTATGGATCAAACAAACGACCAACGATCAGAGCGCAAGGCAGGGAGAAGCAGCAGCAGCAGCAGCGGCGGCGGTGGCACGGGTGGCGGCGGCATTGGTTGATGCGCCTTGCGCGGCAGCGTGGCCGCCCGGCAGAAGGAAAAAGCCGACGGGTGCCTGAAACGATTCCTCGAAGGCGCAAATGCTTTCGCCGTACATACGACTCCCCCCGCACCGCCTGCGCTTTTAGAGAAACGAAAACCCACCCCCACGTTCTGACTACACAGATAACACGCAGCCAACAAATTATCATGAGTGGGGGGGGGGAGCGGGAGAAGGGTCCGGCTGCGCCCCCCGACACACACGCCTTTTCTTGCCCCTCCGAAACAAAACAATAGACAAAAAATTCAAGCGGGCGACCCTACGCGGCAGCCGGTGGCCGGGTATGTTTTATTTCCGCTCCCAAGCGGCGGAATAAAGCCCCAAGTGATGGGAATAAATTCCACGCCGGCGGTAGAACAAAATCCAAGGGGCGGAAAGACATTTCAAGCGGTGGAAAACCCCACCTGGCTCCAGCGGCGACCAGCATCTTGCACATGACGATTGTGTCGTCCACCGAGTCCAGCAGCCGCACCTTGCACGTCACCGGCACCGACAAGTTTCTGCCGCAGCCCGAGAAACAAAAGGAGCGGCCGAGGCGCCGATCACGGCCTCCTGTCAGCGCGACGATCGTCACAACCATTGGCGACAAAAAAAAACAAAAAACACGAACAAGAAAAAAGCGCCAACATTGGTGACCGCGTCGCGGTTGTCCCCCCCCTCCCCCTCCACCGTTGCCGCCGCTTTTATCCAACATACACCACATACACAAAACCCAAAACACGCAAAACACACAGGACACGTTTTTCCAAGTCTGCTCGAGATCTCCCCCCCCCCCCCCCAATGTCTGCCTGGTCGGTGAAAACCCGACATGCTCCCTCCCGGCATTGTAGGGATGCGAGAGCCTATGGTCGTACGACTACGGCCATGCATGAGATCGAGTACATCTCTCCTATCGAGTACAACCCCCCCCCCCCCCCCCCTCCCCCCGCCAAGCCGCCATTAGCTGTGTGTAAATCCCATCGTTCGCCGACGATCAAAACACTTGTTCGCCGGGACGTACCTCGTGAGAGTGCTGACAATGTCCCTCAGCAGCGTCCACTCCTCAAGCAAGTACGCACCGTATCGGCCCCTCTTCGCGATTCCTTGCGGGCACCCCTTACGATGGCGAGCGCGAGGGATAACGGGAACGGTTTGAGTCTTGACGTGCGGTAACCCCTTTCTTGCGTGCAAACACTGTCTGCCTGGTCGGTGAAAACCCGACGTGCTTCGTTCCGGCATTGTAGGGATGCGAGGGTCTTATGGTCATACGATTACGGCCATGCATGATATCGAGTTCACCCCCCGACCCAGTCCCTCTCGGCCATGCATGATGTCGAGTAACACCCCCCCCCCCCACCCCCTCCGTCCCTCTCCGTATATCACTATGTCTGGAAATGTAAGGTCGTGTGGGTATTCATATCAATACCCGAACGGTCGTTATAAATTCGGACAAAGTGCCACGAGAGGAGAGCATTGTCGAGGAGGCGCTCGGAGGAAATACACCGAACACTGCACGCACGCAGTATACTATTTTCGTTCCGTCCTACGTTGTCAATGTCTTGGCAAGGAAAACGCGGTTGTTTTGGGAGGTGCACCCAGTTGATGCATCTGGGGAAGGCTGCCGTGGGGCTGGCAAGCCGTGGGATGAGGGGGTGAGGGGGGGGGGGGGGGGGGGGGCGCAAGGCCGAGGCTTCTCGCTGAGCCCCCCGCAACTCAATTGCCAGCGTATAGGCAGCGCATCTTCGGTTGGAAGTTACGATTGAAACACTCGCGATAAGCCCCCTTTCGTCATACTCGCCCCCCATCCTCCTTCATTGAGGCCAAGGTGTCGCCGAAGTGACGGGCAATAACCGACGCACTACCGGCGCCTTGGGGCGCGGGTGAGCGGTGCGGGTGAAGGGGTGGCGGGGGCGTGGGGGCGTGAACGGAGCAGCGCGCCTTCGTCGCCGCGGCACCGACAAGCCTTGGACACGGACAAGCCGCGGCACCGTCGACAAGCCCTAACACCGGCGTGACGCGAGCGACTCGAAGCGAAGCCCCTCGCCCCCCCCGTGCGGAAAAACAAGCCAACTCGGGCGTACAAAACCTCACCAGGTTCAAGTCCACGGCGTCGCAGTCCTTCTCGACGAACTTGGCGGACGCCAGCAGCAGCGCGGGGTCGTGGCCGCAGAACTGCACGATGAGCGGCCGGTCTTCCGGATGAGGGTCGAAGTTGCTCTTGCGATACGTGCTTCAATGCAAACGAGTTTGTTATGCCGCAGGGTTTCAATGTAGACGGGCGGGCGCGCGGATGGGGCGGTGGGGGGAAGGGGGGGGGAAAGGGGTGTGTGTGTGGGGGGGGGGGGGGGAGGGGGTAGTATTCACGGGAGTAAACCCTCCATTGATGTTGCATGTGAGCAACAGATACTCGTACATGATGTTGAGCGCCGTGTTGCAGCCGACGCAGGAGCACCAGCACTAAAGGTGCGTTGTCCACTGCCTCTCTCGCCCACGCCCATGCGTTCCACGCCACGGGGAAGCGGTATGCAGGGATTCCTTCAGCCCAGCCCACTAATAGCATATTGCGTATCCGCCAACACGGCGTCAAGGTCGAAATCGGAAATAGTTGTGGCCATTCTAATCTGGGCGAAACCGGGATTTTCCGCCAATCTGATTGGTCGAAACTAGAACTGTCGCCAAATCTGATTGGTCGAAACCGGAGTCGTCACCAATCTGCTTGGTCGGCCCCGAAACAGCCGCCAATCCGTCTACTAACATCATCCATCATAAAATACATAAGGAGGAGGCAAGGCACGCAAGCAGTGGATTCCTCTCACGACAACAGAACCGAGCGCCGACAACCGAAGTTGCGGTCGAGACGGCGGTATGACCCCCTTGACTGACCGCCCTCCGCACTAATACTAGATAACAAGACCAGAAGAGACGGACTTGACACGTCCCAAAAAATACCGGTCTCCTAAACATACCATTCTCGGGACGGAAAGGTAAGGACCGTTTGGTATTTGTGTTTAGGATTCAGCGGTCCTTACGTTTCCGTTGAGAGTGGGAGCATATTGTGCCGACAACGTGCAAGTGAGCCATAAAAACGAATAGGTTCGCAGTCGTACGTACCAAACTATTAATAGTAGACGGGGACACTAACTATAACGGAGGACCATGAGTAAATAGGACCAGACATTGTTAGTAAAAATAGGTGAATATATAAGTTTTCGTTTGTAACATAGGTCCTATTTACTATGGTTCCCCGCACTATTACAGTATGCAGGAACCAAATGCGGTGTTCAAACACATAGGGGGAATACGTGGTTTTGGTGTCCATCGTGGACTATACCGGGTGCTACCGCGGGGTGTAGTAGACGTTAGTGAAGCACAGATTGCTCGGCCACGGCGGCGGGTTTCATGCATGTACTGTTCTCAGCGAACTATTTCATTTACACCGCGCCTAGCAGTAGGGACCCCTATCAAGGTGGCTGAAGCCGATTTTCTACGACCGCCCCCACCGAGATTCATCGAGACGTGTGTGTATATATATATATATTTACAGTTCTCCAAATTTTCGACCACACGCGCAACAGAAGCTGGGTGACGAAAGCTACGAACACCCTTCCGCCACGACTGCCTAGCGACAGCTACGTGTACAGCACTAGGTATCCCGACTTCAAGAGCACCCGAGATGAGATAATCCGGGGACTTGAGCGCGGTCAAACCGGCATGTCCCGCCTATGTATACTAAAAAATCTCACTCAAAATAAGAGCAACCTTTTAGGGGAAACCGCAGTCCCGTTCTGGTGACAAACCACTCAAACTCTAAGTAGCTTGCCCCCAAAACGGGACCGCAGTCCTAGGCGGCGCTTACCGTATATCATGCCTTAAGACAGCACACACCCCGGGGACGAATTTCCGAGCCTAGCTTCTCCAAAGCAGGGGGAGGGGGCACACAAAAAAGGAAATGGTGGGCTTGGAAATATCTCGGCGAAACGTTTCTTTCGACAGACTCACTCGTGCATCGCTCGGCATTTACATCTTCCCCCTCATGCATCGCTCGGCGTTCGCATCTTCCCCATTGTCGAAAGACACAACCAGCTTCGAAATTCGCCCGAGGGGGTGTGTTATCTTATCACCCGGTGTGTCATGCGGTATTTAGGCCTGCCACGAGGCGTTTTTCTACCGGGGAACCCGCTGCTGTTGTTGTATTATCTTACCTGCTGACCGCGAAGGACTTGCTGTTGTACATGGGCGTGTAGCACAGCTCGCTTCCGTAGCGCCGGCATAGGCGCCGAAACGCAAGCTCGGACTGATCCACCATCGGGGCGACGATGCGAGAGGGAGATCCCATGGACCTGTCGTGTGTTGTGTGTGCGTGTTGTTGTTGTTCTCGTCGTTGTTTCCCATCATTTAGCAGCAGCAGCAGCAGCAGCAACAGCAGTCAGTAGCAACAGCAGTAGCAACAGCAGTAGCAACAACAGTAGCAGCAACAACGGCAGCAACCACGGCAGTACTCGTAGAAGCAGCAGCAGCACCACCACCACCACCAACAGCAGCACCTGCAGACAGGCAGTCTGTCAACTTGGTCAGTCGGGGGCAGAGGGAACACTGCAGTGCTTGCAGGAGCTTCCACCTCTCGCCCTCCGCGTTGCGTGGTATTTTTGTGGCACTTGCTGGACTGCAGAGAGAGCCCCATCCAATGCCTTCATCCTTCTTGGATAATTCTAGTTCGCGTGTCACACTGTTGCTGCTGCTGCTGCCATCAATGAAAGCAGCCGCGAACATCAGCGTTCGCTTTTATAGCTGGCGATAGACGATGGACCTAAATAACAAGTAACAAACGACCCTGGGGGTCATGTGGTAGCAGTAGATGCCGGGAGGCCCGTCCCGTCAGGGCTTTCAGGCTCTATTAATAGTATACGGTACCAACAGCATGTCGTGGTATACATGGAGTAGCACTACTATCACAACATGAACCGGTGAGGCGGTGCTAACGTTTGAGGTGCCAGAGGCAAAGGGGCATACGATGCCAATTCCACGCACGATGGAGATAATTGTGTGTACGTACCCCCCCTTCGCTCCTGTGAGGATGTGGTGGGACAATGAAAGAATGCGGCGCAACCGTCGTGTGCGTATGTACAATGTACAAGATTCAAAGGATGAGAGAAACTCTTGCCTGTAGAATTCATAGCCCAGTCGACCGCTCTCATCCATAGCCTCCGCGCTAACGTACTTCTCATCGATCTCCCTCATGGCTCCGTGAAAGGGTATTGCGGCACCGGGATGTGAACCACAGCCCACAGCAGCCAGCCAGCAGCCAGCATCAAAATCTGCCAGTGGTTTGTTTTTGAATTTTCCCTATTGCAAAAAGCCTCTGAACATCTAAAAAACTCCAGATGCTCTTTCTTCCTACTCAGGGACGGGCGGTCTGTCCGATACCGCTGGCGTTGTGTGCTTTGGAGTTGTGTGTGACACCCTACACGCTCTCTCGCTCTAGGAGGGAAGGATACACACGAGAGGTACGCGATTGACTTGTTTTTGCAACCCTTCCTTAGAAAAAAAAGCATGGCGTCAAATAAGCCGAATGTCGAATGTCATTACAAAGTAGCCTACTGATACTCTACTGGACCTACTTACTGACGATCGCGAGTCTAATGCGCTGCGGACTGCTTCCTGGCTGCATTGTAGGCTCGCCAAGTTCGTTGACGTCCGAGGTCTTGCGCTTTCGTTGGACGTGGCATGCATACCGTTTCTCGGTGCTAGCAACGACCGCAGATTCTGCCTTCGCGCTATAAGATTACGAACAATGTTCGAGCTCGTCGAAGAGAGCCGACGATTTCTTCCTTCGCGCATCTCTGATGGATGCCGTCAATGCTACAACAGCAGTGTAGTACGCGTACAAGACCCATCAGACTTCGTAAAGCGTTACACCTGGTCTACAACACAGCAGGAGTGTAATACACTAGTACCAGAGGTATAACGTTCGAAACATAAAAACAATCAGCTGCGAGATCACCGTATACCAGGCATCAGGTACCGACCGGTAATAACAGGAGAAGCAGTGACTGGCACCTGGTGGCTATTAATAGCAGTGGAGTACCGACATCCATACGTACGAGTTACGAGTGCTGCACAGCTATAATCCAGGTGACCTTCTCAGACCGTCGTCGTACTTTCGCCGTACCCGACCAACCTTGCGGCGCGAGAGGACGTTATAGACTAGCTCTACTTGTCCCAAAGGGGCGTCTTGCTCGCCAGTGGGCTACTCTGCATCATGGTTTGCTGTCGATGATGACTCGCACTCGAACATCACTGGTACGGTGTCATCACGCATGGTTGTAGAGTAGACCTCGAATATATCCATTTTCGGGTCCGAACATTCTAAAAAGGACATTTCTAACGACACCTATTTAGCAAGTTTCTTTCGCCTCGTTGACAATGTTTATAGAAAGCGATATTTGCTATTTTATTTGCCATTTTATGTGGCCCTACAACGCCAACGCAAGGTTGCGAAAACCAGACCACCCCACGACGCCCCAAGCTAGACTCGCTCTAACTTGTGTAAGAGAGGGAGATACGAGGATACAGGGTGGCATTGACAACAGCGATGATAGGGCTGGCGACATTGGCCGTGAGCCCGGTGTGAACAATGCGACAGGAGTGTCATTTTGTACGGGGGCTAACAAATAATCACAAACAGCGGCCGTATTGGCCGGGCTGGAAGGACTGCCGACCTCTGAGGTGCATGGACTGTGCCTGGAGTCGCGACCTTAACCCTGATACGTAACCCTAACCCTGATCGCGTTGAAGTTTATGGGAATGAAGGCTGTCAAGCCCCGTTTCAGACTACTGAATCTGGAATCTGGAATCTGGAATCTGGAATCTTGATTGTTAAATCACACAAACGCGACTTTCCCCCGCGCAATCCCTTTTGTGGAAGCGTTAGACTTCGGGTGCATATATATCTACAGTAGTCGACATGAGAGTTCAATGTAAGCTTTGAATAATCTCGCCCCCTACAGAGGGGGGGGGCGAGATTCCAGAAGCCAGATTCCGAAAACCTACCATGAACAGAGCTAAGAGTTAGGGTTGATTTATCAACCATGCTGTCGGAGCTGGGGTCGTATTCACTACCTGGTACCTGATATAATAGTGCGTATTCGATACCCTCCCAGCTGCCTGCTGACATCATGGCCGTGCAGCTGCGGTAACGCTTACGATACATAACACCCCACCGTGCCTGTATGCGTGTTTTTTCGTGCTCGTTGTGGTTCCTTCTCTCTCGCCAGGTCGGGGCCATGCAACCGCAGAATATGGAGGAGGTGGACAAGGGAGAGGCAGAGAAGGAAGTGGGGAAGGAGAAGGAGAACGAGGACGGGGAGGGTATTGTAGTGGACGTATCAGAGAAGGAGGAGGAAAAGGAGATTTTTGTTGTGGACGTATCCGAGGATAAGGAGGAGGAAGAAGAAGAGAATGCGGCTATGAAGGTAGAGGAGGAGGAGGAGGAGGAGGAGGAGGAGGAGGAAGAAGAAATCGACATCATGAATGAAAAACAGGAGGAGGAAGCGGATGGGAACGAGCAGGAGGGGGAGGAAGAAGAAGAAGATGAAGAAGAAGAAGAGGAAGAAGAAGAAAGTTTCATCCCCCTCGGGGGCGCCAAGCCCAAGGGCAGCAGTGGGTGAGAACCGCCGCCCCCTGAATTGTCTTTGCCGCGGCCTCTGCAGGTTGTTGTCCTAAGTGTGTGTTTCCTTCGCATTAGACCGTTCTTTCTACTCGTCGACATCCAGCACAACCAGTGGCCGTGCCGATTCTTCAACCCTAGAGAGATACAAGCTCTGTGGTCACAAAACTGCGCCACATAGATGCTACAGCAGTGTTGGCTGGTATACAGTAAGCAGAGTAGACAATGCAATGCCATGTCATCATACTGAATACGACAGGCACGACATACACACTATAGGAAAGAGAGAAAACAAAAAAAAACACACACACACACAAAAACGAAAGACAGAAAATAAAGAAACAATTCGAAAGAGAAGAAGCAAAAAAAAAAGAGAAAACTCTGTCGTGCCTCCCCTCAGGAGATTTGGCAGGCACTTGAAAATAACGAGTTACAGAAACAGCACCACTGCATATAAGTATAGTAAGACCAAGAACCAAAGGAAAGAACAGACAAACCGAAGCACGAAACACCCTCCAGATAGCCGTAGCAGATTGTGGTACGAGTAGCATAGTCAGGTTCTCCCTGCTAGTCGGTCTGGCACCTTGCTACCCTGTCTGCCGTCTCCGTCCTGCGTTCGTCAACTATGCCCCACCCCCGGAGAGGATGTGTCAGACAATACGAAACAAGCAAAGCAGTGTCGTCATCCACCCACGCCACAGGAGCCCTTTCTTCAGGACAGGAACAAAAAAAGATGAGGTAATAAAATGTAAATCACGGAGGATCAAGCGCAAAAAGAAAAAGATGACAAAGGAATACCACGTTCGAACCAGCTGCATGCAGCACTTGGCGGCACGGGTAGCATAGACACCTCCGGACGGCACAGATCGTGTCCTTCCAGACAAAACTATGCGAGCAACGCTGGTGCAAGCGGCTACCAGAGGCTGCCTGAAACTACGACCGCTGTGCAGTTTTGAGGGAGAGCACGGTGTGCCCTCGAGCTGTTGCCGATTAACTATTTATAGCGGACCACCCGAAATGACTCTGAGCCGCCTGGAGTCCCGCTCGCGCAAATGTTCAGCTGCCAATACCGCCACCGGCTCGTAATGAACCCCGACCGGGGCTACGTAGTCAACCCGTAGGAGCGTCTATTCTGGCGGGAACGAAGATAGCTCAAGGAGAACCTAGGCCGCCATGTTAGAGTGACTCAGAGTTGTTTTTTTGTACCTTGCTCTGTGAAAGCTTATTCGCAGCAGCGGCAGGCGTGTTGCCCGTGTGTAGCTCCAGGGCAACGAGATGGTTGGTATAGCACGCACCGGCAACTGTCCCCCGTGGCACTCCCACGCTGCGGTGACACCCCACCTCCAACCGACCCCACCCCCCCCCGCTCCCTCTCCGATGCCACCCCCTCCCTCCGTTCCTGGCGCACACATGCTGTCGGCACAGCCATGCCGTTGTGTCCTCTATCTCCCAGCCGGCCCTGCTCTTTCTCTTCGCTTTCGCCCCCGCCCCGCTGACTTTTCGGTGCCCAACTTCCCTCCCTGCCTCCCTCCCGCCGCCCCTCCCTTCCCCCCTCCCTACCTCCCTACCTCCCTCCCTCCCTCCCTCCCTTCCTCCACCCTTCCCTCCCTCGGCAGGCTTGGCGGTGATGAGCTTCCGCCGTGGCATCGCGAAGGAAACGACGCGCCGGGCTTCCCGCTCAGGACTCTGCACAACGAGATACTGGACCTGTGCGACCTGCTGATGCCAACCGCGGCCGAGAAGGCCCGAACGTGGGTTTCTATGATATGGTAGCCGCGCTCGCCGCGCTCGGAGTTTGTCCGTGCGCTCGAGGTTCAATAGCTATAGGGCTGTGATGAGTTGAGTGGCTTGACTATAAGTGACCAACTAGTTACTAGTCTGCGTGGGTGTTACAGGTAGTTAGTTGCGTGTGGTTAATTCGCGGGATTTTTGCGTTGTGTCTGACTTGTCGCGTTCGTGGTTCGATGTGCGTTGTGAACGATGATGAATACTACCAGTTACCTGGTAAGTCAGTTTGTTGCCTAATTTCGCGACCTAACTATAAATATTACCTTAACCCTTTTAGGAATGCAGTCCCGCTCCGCTATGGGGACGAACCACTCAAATTATGAGTCGTTTGTCCCCAAAACGGTGACTGCAGTCCTAAAAGGGTGCAAGATCGTTGAGCTCGCACAGGGGCGCCGTCGTTTTTCGGCGATCGTTTTCTCTCAACCATGGCAGCAAGGGTGCCTAAAGTCGAACTATTTCCGTTTCCGCAAGGCTGCTCGACCAAATGTTTTCCGAAAAACACGTTTGGTTCGGTATTGGCACCTTTTTCTGGAAAAACCGAGTGCGGAACAACCATCGCACCCCTGCCCGAACTCAACCCTCTTTTTACGGTAACTATCGGTAGTCCTGCCTACTGTAACTACTATCTTAATTTTCGTTTGTGATTTTTTTATTGGATACGACTACTGTCACTTTGATCAGAAATATAAGCCCCGTTTGGACTCTGATAAGTAGAGTATCGAACGGATACTATTGTATTCCCGGTAAGAGTTGTCAGTTGGTTGGCTCAGTTCGCCAGCCTAGACATGCCTTAGTGACAGTCCTACCGATAACGCTAACAAAATATACGTGGGAATAGTGTGGAACCGTTACTATTGACTGAATCGCTTTCCGAGATTTTCTTGATGTTTCCGCCAAACAGTGTGCGTAAGTATCATATTTTTCAATATGTTCAAATGCATAGCTTTGTTGTGACGCTAAGGGCGAAGAAGGCCTCTCCCGGACAAAACCGGGGACTGCGGACGAAAAAAAAGTTTGAAGGCATTCCACGCGTGACACACGGCACACGCCGCACACGCACGCGTGACACACGGAACACGGCAGTACAATACTATCAATGGGATAATGTTGACATAAATAGAAAGGGATGCACGGAAGAAGAGGCAAATCTCGACCACGCTCGCCTGCCCACAAAAATCGCACTGCAGCAGCATGCCTGTATCACACAACAGCAGAGACCCGCAGCTCTACAGATCGCAGGGTCCGATAAAAAAACACCACAGAGTAGGAAGCCACAGCAATACAGCGCGGACAGACTACCGTGCATGCGTGATGTTGCTTCCTGCTCTGCTGGCGGGTGGCCGACGTGTATAGCGTTGTAGGCAGCTGGTTGTAGCACGCACCCTGCACTGCTCGTGGGCTGTTTGTTGTCCGTGGTGTCTGGGTTTACGTTCATAATATGAAAATAAATTTGAAGAAAAAAACATGATCTCTATGAGGATCGAACTCGCGCCTTCAAGTCCAAAATCGGGCATCGTGACCTTGTGACCATACTTAGTAATACCAAAGATCCGTATTATTGTTTCTAGCGACGCGCGACACACCGGACTCACATGCACGGCACAGCAGAAAAGAAAGAGGTGGTGATGACGGAGAACGGATCGCAGCCTCCGATAAAGCAACCAGCCACAGCAGTGCACCGCACGGGCGTTGTGTTTCTGGCCGCTGCTTGTGCTGTTGGGCGGGGTTGTAACGTTGTATGTGTTCTCTGTGTTGTATCTGCTGTCTACTGCAGTGGATGTCTGGTGTGTGCTCGGGGCAAGAAACACAGAACATCGGAAATAGAAGGCCCGTCGGCGTATTCATATTTAGTCCAAACGGTGCTTACATTTCCGTCCGGAGTTAGCGTGGGTCTGTCACACACACAGCAGCAGCAAAGATAGGTGGATGGTGTAACACGGACCGCAGGCTCCGATAAACACAACTAGCCACGGCAGCACAACGCGGGTGGGTGTGTCGCACACGCACGGTGTTGCCTGCTGGTGCTGGGGCGGCAGCGTTGTAACGCTGTGCTCTCTGTCTGTTGTCTGTTGTCTACCTGGTACCTGTCTGGGCCGTGCGCTCGTGAAAGGGTAAAAAGCTGACGACATTTTACCGGTGCGTACGTTGCAAGTATGGCCTCTCGTCCTGAAACCAGCGAAATCTTGTCCACTCCTGCTGGCAAAAAAACTTCAAGGGCTTGCCACGCGCTCCAGAGGGCACGGATCGCGCACGGACCTCGACCGATGTGTCCGGACGGGCTTCCCGTGTCGACTACTTAACCTTTTGCCAAATTGTGCTCGTGCGAACAGATAGGTTCGAAGAAGTACGAAAAAAACACCAACATCACTATTCATATATCCCGTTTTTCGATGAGATATATCCCGTTTGTCGATGGGGGGGGTGGTTGCGTGTGTATGTCTTCTGTGCGTGTTTCGGGGGCAATTGCTGATATTTGATAGAAGCGGTGCTCTACGCCGCCGTTACGCCGCACACGCAGGCGGGATCGAGCCTAGGAACGCCGACCCCTTTGCCCCCTTACACGCAATGCCCTCTGCTTCTTGGTCAGCGCACGCCGTAGCCCGCGCTGTATTGAGACTTGATCTCCTTGTCTTGCCCATGCCTCGCTGTTGAAACGACATGGTTTGCGGTTGGCGGAGCGCTTTTGCCGAGATCGCGTAATTCAGCGAGCAGCCCTCTCTGTCTCCGCCTCGCTCTGCCTTTCTCCTCCTTGCTCTGTCTTCCTTTGGCATAGGTTTTTCTGACATGTTTTTCTCTTGGTGCACTGCGTTGCCTTGCTCCCTCTAGTTTTCTCGCAGCTTCTGCTCTTTGGCGAAATCTGGGCGCTCGGCCTCTTCACTCCTCACACCACGTCACTGACGGTGTGTCCCCTTTCCGCGCTAAAATAACCTACCGGTATTACGGAGGCCCCTAACGAATACACCTGGTCTTACACGCAACTCGCGCTTCTTATTTCTTCGGCCAAGAGTAAACAGCAGCCGCCCTTTCACTGCTGTGTCCTTGATCCCTGTCCGTCCGTCCGTCCGTCCGTCCGCCCCCCCCCCCCCTTCCTCCGTGTACGGTGCAAAACCGTATGTCTGAACAGCGCTATGGCTATCACGTACGTCAAGCGGGTGGTCGCAGAAACTCTAGGCGCCAACGCCAAAGTGGAAGTGTTCGGCTCGCAGCTTACAGGTGGGGGTTGGGTAACCATCGATAAGGCATCTCCCTCTACTTCCGCGTAATTTGCCCCACTAAAAACGACGGAGTTTTTAGAGTCACCGTAAAAAAGGGGCCTAAATCGAGTCGTAAGAAGAGACGGCCAGTTTTTCTGGGTTCTCCAAGTTATAAATGCAGGTCAATACTCTGTGAGACCGAGAAATTCGTCGATGCTCGTATTT
Source organism: Nereocystis luetkeana (assembly GCA_031213475.1). Lineage (NCBI taxonomy): Eukaryota > Phaeophyceae > Laminariales > Laminariaceae > Nereocystis > Nereocystis luetkeana. The sequence goes on from JARUPZ010000008.1 coordinate 5,041,512, forward strand.
GCAAGCTGCGTGTAATACTTACGATCGCGCGTGCTATTTTTTGTCTTGTTTTGTGCAGTAGTCAGTGCTACGATATGTAAAACATATATTCAGCCAAATAATGTAAACCATAACACCGAGTTATCTCTTCGACAACAAGCTGCAGATTATTATCGTATCGGTTCCCGATTCCCAGTAGTATAGTAATATATTCCTATTGTAGAGTACGGAATCGACGCCGCGGGCGTCCGCTCTTGTGGACGGCACGTCACATGCCACGCTCCTTCGGGGCAGGCGTGTGTAGGGTGGCCAGGGGTCGCTCACCCCCCTCGCCCAGAGAAACGCTCTTGGCAGGTTTCCAGTTATACTCGTGTAGTGTAACCCACGTTTGTGGGCCAAAACACTTGGAATTAGAGGGACATATGCTCCGCAATAGTGAAAAGGGGTGGAGGGCGAATGTGGTCTTCGTTCAGTTTAGTTGCTGCTCTAGAATGCAACAATACAATACGGAACACTTTTTGTTGTTGCATCCGCTGGCGGATGGTTAGCGCCACGACGGGAACCCGGGCGGGGTAACTCTGATTGGTTGATTGTGCCGGTTCGGCTCCCTGAAATAGACGCCCCTCCAGTGTGGCTTCTGATTGTTGGATGAGGCTGATTCGGCGCCCTGAACAACCGTTGCGCAAACTATTTTTTGGGCGGCGTGTGTGACACCAGCGCGCAACCTCGACTGGCAATCTGCCAGACAGAAACAAGTTTTTGGTGGGACACGGCCAATTTGCTGTCATAGATGCTTGGCCTTCGCGAAGATGGACGTCTTTCCGATGTCCTGTGAGAGAGGAGGTGCTCTCGACGGTTACCGACGCATTATGAGTGTAGCGCTTCGACCGTCTTGGGATGCCCGAGAAACTGCCACCAGTTTTTTCCCCCCGTGCATGAGCGTGAGATTGCACTTGTATCACTAGTATAATGCCGTGCACCAAAAGTAGACCCAACCTGCGATGAAACCCGGGGACACCCCCAGAACACCCCCGTCCGGTAATTTTCTCGTTTTGTCCCGTCTCATGGCTGCTCGATATGCTCATCTCCTCCCGCCGATGCGGCTACGTCTTTTCTCGGCCGAACGGCGCTCGCAACAACAGGCTTAGTATTACCGAACAGCGACATAGACATGGTCGTTATGGGGGGGCCTCCCGGCTCCATGGAGAGAATTGGACAGGCGATATTCCGACGGAAAAACAGGGAAGAGGTACGTAGGACGTGGAACGGGACGGGACGAGAACCGGACGACGAGACGATTGTCGCCTCAGGTTGCTGTTTTTTTTTTCATTTATTATTTCTTGGATTTTTTCCGATACCACCCACGGCAAGGACGGAACGAGCATGAACGCTTTAGCTTTTGTTAATAGTAGGGATGTTTGGCGATGTGGCTGTTTCATCCTCCAGCAGCCGCAGCCGTACCGATGGCGTGTTTATTCTTCTCGATATTTCCTGGTTTCAAACGGCGGCGGCGGCCACCTCATTTTGGGCTGTTTCGTGGGGGACGGGAGAAGGGGAAGTGCGAGCCTTAGGGCTGCGAGTGAGGCATTTGGCTGTGACCTCACGCGTCTAGTAATGTATGCACCTACAGTAGCCTACCATGAACGCAATAATCAGAACCAAGTATGGTGTGTAGGCATAGGGGGATTCATGTTTTTTGCGTCCATCGTGGGCTCTGATTACAACATTGGCCCCCCCCCCCCGTAATTGTTGGGGGGCGAAGATTCCATTAATTAAAAAAAAAAAAAACTCCAGCCACAAACGAACGCGCCCGGTGAGATACGAAAGACAGCAGAAGTAAGCCAACTGTAGCACCTGGCCAACGAATAACTACTGTAGTCGCCGACTTGAGTGGGTCGGCTATGTCGGCCACACTAGCGCTCAGCCCTTGCGAGCGGCCATTCGTTTTCTCTTCGCTGCCTGTGCCGCGTTTCTCGCGAGGACCAAAGTTTATGCCATCTCGCGCGTAGACAAGAAGTACGTGCCGTACTTCCGCGATGCTGTGGTCGTGGCTCGGCGTGTGTTAGTGGTCGACCTCCGTCGGCGAGGCACAAATTTTGTTTTTTTTTCTAGCCATCACTATTTCATTGATATGCAAACAACTAGTAAGTGTCTCCACGCGCGCTAGAACACGCTTGCCGCAAAATAGCGACCCCCCCCTCCCCCCGCGCGCGCGCTTGGCCCCAGAGCCTAGAGCTTCCAGCTTCATGAAGAAAAATCCGCGGTCTGGAAGGTGTCCCGTCGACAACGAGGTGGTCATACATGGGTTTTAACGCGCGGTGTTGTGGCCTTAGTTTCGCAGAGCATACGTCGCGATAAAAACGTTACTGATGGCTGGAACCGGGGCAGGGGAAGCGCACGTTTTGACACCAGGTCGAGTCTAAAAGAGACGACGCACTTATTTACAGTACACACCTTGGCAGCGCAGTCGATTTTGTGCGGCCTCTTGCCTACCAGGTACATTTATTGATCGTTACAGAGCATGCGCGAACGCAGGCGGGTATCAGCCCGTTGCGGCGAAGCCCCCCCCGGTATCTACTATTTTTACGAGCGAATGCGAGCTTCTAATCTTGACGACGCGCAAACTGTATACTATACGTGCCCCGATCGATTTGCCTGACGTGTGTCCGCCGTACGTTCGTCCGCCGTACCAACGCACAACATGTCGACGACAGTTGCTAAAGTATCCTGCTGCGCGAGCTCCTATACAGCGACAGCTATACTATACCGCGTGATGCAGTACGTGGCGGCTCCCTATTTTCATGAAAAAAAACATACTAGACCATCAGCCTTCAACGTATAGTAACTTAGGGGTTTATATCTTGCCTCGCCCCCCCCCCCCCCCCCTTTTTCCGTCCCGGCATTGAAGGGATGCGAGGGTCTACGGTCGTACGACTACGACCATGCATGACGCCCCCCCCCCCCCACCCGCCCCTCCCTCCCCTTCCTCCCGCCCTCACACAACGCCTCCTGTCGGTTTTCCCCCGCCCTCTGCCCTGAGGTGCGGGAAGTGACTGTGATCAAGAAGACGAAGGTCCCCCTGGTGAAGTTCGTGCACGTGTCGACAGGTGTCCAGGTCGACGTCTGCTTCGACCAGCCGTCCGGGTTGAAGTCGGGGCAGGCGGCGAAGGACCTGATGCGCCAGATGCAACCGGTAAACAGGAAATAGGAGACAGGCAGGCGCTAGAGGGAGGGAGGGAGAGAGAAAGAGAGAGAGAGAGAGAGAGAGAGAGAGAGAGAGAGAGAGACGCGTGCCTTCAACAACAGGGGTTTTGTAGCACTTTTGCTTAGTTTCAGGCCGAGGAAATAGCGGTCCCCAAGTTCTCTTAACGCTCTTGAGACTTTCGGAGGGGGGAGAAAAAAAATGTCGATAAAAAAGGCGATCACACAAGCAGCGGCCACCGCGTTATTTTGCGGATGGTATAAAAAGTGATGCCCCCGAGTTTCAATGCAAGCAGTCGTACGGCACACGGGGGGGGCGCAACGTGAGCCTAAGCTGACGTAATGGTGGGTACACACTCTGCTTGTGGACGATCGATAACACCGAAGCTACCAACCGTTGTTTTTCTTGCTCTCTCGGTGTCCCATAGGGGATTATAGGACTCCATGGCACTGTCGGTGATTCCCTTAAGGTAGCAGGCGTCGGGAGTGCGCGCGGTCGTAGGTCGGCGTCGTTGCAACACCGTGGCGTGCATCCTGAACGCTGTATACTTGAGCCGGCGGCATTTTCCTTAGTTGCGGAAAGTATAAAGAGGAGCCTATCGTCGGCTTACGTTCTCTTTTTTGTCATTTTTCTTTTTTTTTCGTTCTTCTTTTTTCTTTCTCTTTTTCGTGTCTCACGGCGGTTTCGAGCAGAGGGTGGTGTCTCTTGCAGAGCGAGATTTTATCGGCGAAAAAGTAGGGCGGACAGTACCGCCACCGCGTTCGAACTTTCGTTGAAGATGATATTACCCTTGCGTTTGCGCGTGCGCGTACGTCTCTGTGCCATCTCGTTGCGTCGGCGCCCGGAAGGAACAATTCGTCGCCTAGTGATTTTGCCCCTTCGTCGCCTGGTTGGTTAAGTCTATACCGATAGACCCCTGACCATTCTCGAAATGATAGTGGGGAGGTCGTCGGGGTTGATGCAGCGGCGATGGTGGTGGTGGTGGTGGTGGTGGTGATGGTGGTAGCAGTGACGACGGTGGTGTCACGCCACCTTGACTCCCTACGTTATCCCCCGAAACAGCGACGAAACACTTGTCCTGACCTTCCGCGCCTTTCGCCGGTCGTTTTGTTACAGGTGCGACCTTTGGTGATGGTCCTGAAGGCCTACATGGGGCAGCGGAAGCTCAACGAAACATACCAGGGAGGGATCGGCTCCTTCCTCCTTCAGGCGAGCTCCCTCACGGAGGCGTTTCCACGTGTCCCCGCCCCCGCCCCCCCCCCCCCCCCCGCCCTGTCCCCGTTCCCCCCTCGCTCCCGTTTCGGTCGTCTGGACGCCACGTGGTCAGCCAATTTTCGCTGTCGGCATCAGCGTGGAGTACAACTTATTCTACACCATGCAACCGCGCACACGCAAAGTCCACTCTGCCTCGGTTCGGTTCTGCGACACACTGGGCTTGATGCTCGGAAAAATATGCGCCACTATATCAACCGCCTCAAACCCCGTACCCGCCCCCTCCCGGGACATGTCGTATTCTTGCGATTAATACCGTTTGCTCCGAGGACAAACGGATTGCCCGGCCCTGCCGCTGCTTCGCCTGTTTTTTCCATCTGTGGTCGCCATATTATACCTCTCGAGACGGGAATATAATGAGCGCTTCTGCATTAGTGTTAATACCCAATGGTCCTTACAATTTCGTCCAGAGTTGCACATACGAAAGACAATCCTTAGTACACAACAAATACTATTATTACGGGGGACCGTAGTTAATAGGACCAAATATTGTTAGTAAAAATGGTTAAATATATGGGTTTTTATGTATATCATAGGTCCCATTAACTATGGTCCCCCGTAATAGTACGATACTCTGTGTGCTACGAACTGATTATCCTGCTCTTCGCTCGTGCTGCAGTTGATGGTCGTAGCTTTGGTGCAGAAGTGCGGGCGCGAGTACAGAGTATTGGGCCACGAACCCCCGACCAACCTGGGCTACTACCTGGACGAGTTCTTCGACTTCTACGGGAACCAGCTCAACTATGCATCCACGGGTGAGCCAGAGGGAGGGAAGGGTTACAATCTGGGAGGGTATATAGCTTCACCCACTTATGCGAGAAAGTCGTCGGCGAGACACTGCTGTGTACAATACGAACATAACTACTGTAAGCCTAACCCTTATCCCAAGCCGATCAACCAAAATCACAAGTCGGGCAGACCACGAGCTATCTGATCTCTCTGTAGATCATCTAGATCCTGTCCCGCCGTCACGTTTTATTGTGCAGGATCTATCTGTGAAAGCACAGATCCAATCCAGGAAGCATGCCCTAGATCGTGCGGCTTATACGGCTCCCGCCGGGGCAAACGTGAGCCACTGCTATAGATATTGGAGGTCCGGAATCTGCGTGCCCTGAAGCGGAAATGATCGGTAGATTATGTGTCTTCGAGAATGTCTTGGGGCTAGTACTCTTGGTCTCGTAAACAGAGTACATCAACCATTTTCTCGAATACCACTATGTCCCTAAACATAAGTACAGTTTGTATATTAAACTTCAATACAAACACTCCTTACATTTGACACAGTGGTAAGCGGTAAGCTCTACCGTATTATGGACGTAGCGTTGGGTTTCTCGGGTGTGTACGGTCCCCACCGAGCGTGCGCGGTTTCTTCAGAAGTTGAAAAAAGAAACAAAAGAAAACCACAGCTGTTGAGATAAAACAATTGGTCGAAAACCATCATTGCAAGCTGCTTGTGCTGCGTGTGTTTGTGGGACAATTGCTGTTGCAGTTGAGAGCGCGCCGGGTGGGGGGGCGGGGGCGACGGCGGGTTGGGGGACATCCGCGTAAAGAAAACACCAGATACATATTTAAAACAGCCTGTAACACCGCACAGCCGCCACGGGCCATTGAGTACGCCCCAATCCAACGCCAGGCGTTTCCCTTCGCAGCAATTCGTTTTCCTTTCGTTCTTTCTTTTTTTTCACACACCTGATGAGCGGAAAATCTCTGCCCGCCTGTTCGCGCCCCCCGTGTGCGTTGGCTTGGTTGACCAGGGATAACGCTCCTGGGAGAGGGAGGGGGAGGCTTCTACAGCAAGCAGCAGATTGGGTGGTTTGCTCCTGGGAGGCCGTACACGCTCAGCATGCAAAACCCGCACGAAACTGTAATAGACGTCGGTTCCAACTCCTTCAAGGTATGCACTGATGGATGAACCTGTCTCGTTACGATTGCCTCCAGACTGGTGATACGTGTATAAAACCGTACAGTAGCTCCCTGACTTTTCTGAGACTCCTCGCTTGAGGACCCCCTGTACCTCAGCAAAACCTGACGGAAAAACACACGAAAAGAGAAACAATTCCGTGCCCGCCCTGCTGCAGGTGTACAACAATCATAATGTTTACCTGGTAGTATGATATTTGACGTCATTTGTTATCGCCGGGCCTATGTGCGTGTGGTTGGCGTAACGGCCCTCCTATTACGGGGGACCATAGTTAACAGGACCTATGGTATACATAAAAACCTATATGTTTAACCATTTTTACTAACAATATTTGGTCCTGTTAACTATGGCCCCCCGTAATAGCAAGCAGGTGCCACCTGTGTCGTCGGGGACCGGTAAACATTCGTGGTAGCGAGGGGGGGGGGGGCGGGGGGGCGTACTCATTTGTTGCTTGCCTTAGTCATTTGACCATTGACCACGCATCCCTTTCAAGACGGAGCAAGGGGGGAAGAGTAAGACACCCGCGCTCGCCGATCGAAGATGCTTTTGCCATGGTATGGCAGCACCGTTGCGTATTGCTACAACCATGGTGTGCTATGATGTTGACAACAGAAGGACAACAGCGGTAAGTTGACACACTTGCACACACCTTTTTTTGTGTGTGGAAGTTTGTTGAACCTGACTCCTGTCAGATTGCCCTCCCGTTTTTCGGGATAAACTACTTGGAATTAGTGTAGGATATTTTTGCTGTGGGAAAAGGGTTACGCAGTATTTTCACCCAAAAATATTCCAAGACGTGGTCAACCCCCACCCCCCCCCCTACGTATTACATATGTTGGGTTGGCGTCGGTTGGAAATGACACTGCAAAACATGCCGCTTATTGCGAGCTAGACAACCCGGGTACCGTTTTGTTTGTTTTTGGCGATCGGTCACGGCTGGTGATCCAGTTGTAGATCGTTTGTGCGTGGTGGAAAACCTTTACTCCGCACAAGGGGGAATGATCGCATCACGTAATGGTTATGATAAGGCGCCCAAGAGGCAGTTCATATACTCCCATTGCTGTCTCTGGAAGTGGCCACACCGGAAATTAAACTAACTCCTTGAAGCTGTCATCCATTTGCAAGTCCGCCTCACAAGGGATTGTTGGTAGGGTGCGGCTCGCCCTTCATGCGATTCACCGAACACCTCACGGCGCTTCGCGCTTGGTGCAAGCAATGTCTGCCTGGTCGGTGAAATCCCGACGTGCTCCGTCCCGGCATTGTAGGGATGCGAGGGTCTATGGTCACACGACCACGGCCATGCATGATATCGAGTACTCCCCCCCACCCCCGCCCCTCCCCTCCGACGCCACCCCCACCTTCTGCGCAACTCGTCCCTTCTCTGCGTCGCGGCCAAACGATCAAGGTCGACGTGTGCAAGCAATCGTTCAAGGCGACGTCGTTGCGCCTCAAGTGCGCGATCCAAAGATCAATCGCCGCCAAGAAACAAGGCGGGGGAGAGCGGCCCAGGGGAGGTTTCCTCAAGTACGTCGTCGATCCCGGTGGGGAGCTCAAGGCTAGGATTCTACCGCCCCCTATTTTCTGCACGCGAGTTTTCGACGGTAACTCGGTGAGTCCCTTTTTTGTTGCCCGCGAGTCTAAGGCACAGCAACGAGGCGAGTGAGTTGAGAGACGGGAGGGGTAAGGGGGGGGGGTGTCGACCGACTTTTGTGTCCTCGGCCGTTCGATCGGCGCCCGCCCGTCCCAAAAAAGAAGGGTACTACGAAAAAAAATGTTTTGTAAAAAAAAAAAGACCCCAGCTGTTGTTGTAGCTATTGTTCGTTTTTGGCGATATCGTGTTTGTTCCAACAGGTGGACTCGGTGGAGAAAAGCGTGAAGTTTTGGACATTTGTTTTTCTGCGGTTGTAGTTGGGGGTGATTGGGCACGTTAGTTGACCGCTTTAGAAGCTCTCGCTTCGTCGACCGGGTGGACGCTATGGTCTACGGAGAGCAGCAAAGTGTCGACCATCTGCGCGAGTTTTCTCGTGTTGCCTCGTCGGCGGGTTGTGCTGGACACGTTTCGCGAGAGATTTTGCAGCTTGTTAGAGACACCGCGAGGCGCGTTTGGGGTCGGGTTCGAGGAGAGTTTTTTGCACCTTGTCACTGATTTGTCTAGCGGGTTCGAGCGGTGTCTCTTCGATGCCAATCGTAGTCGCTGGACTCGCTGGGCGTTCGGTGCGGGTGAAGACCAGGGCTATTCGTGGGTCAGGCCAAAACCTCGCAGGTCGGGTTGGGTCGGCGCATGGTGACCTGGCCCGACCCGTGATATGATGAAAACTCCCCGACCAGACCCGACCTGACCCGATCCAACCCGCGGGACTTTTGGAGACCTTCTGACCCGACCCGCGGGTCGCGTCATGGCCGACGAGGAGCCTTGGTGAATATACAGAGGGCGTTGGTTTCACGGCCGCCACGACGTACGAGCTCGCCGCATCCCACGTTTGCTTCCGTTATCTTCCTCTCTGTTGTCGCTTCGTCTCCCCGCAGCGGTGACCCTCTTCCTTCCCTTGGATCGCACGTTTCCGTTATTAATAGTGCACAAAAGAGTTGCGCGTGTGGCTCGTTTTGATCCCCTACATAACGCATTGACGATGGTACTTAGCCACTCTGTCGCTAAATGTAAGGACCCTGACATTTAGGGGAAAACGCTAAGGTGGTGCATGAAACATCTTGCTCCGGCGGGGGCTAGCGGTTACGACCTCTCGCTGGGGCTAAGGGTTATGACCTCTCACCTACATTCGGGTCGAACTAAATTTAAGCTCCCAGAGTCTCACAAGGTCTAATCTTGAAATAAAAACAGTTTGAAAAGACGCTCCGAGCATATACCGAGGCGGCGGTAGCGTTAGAACACCGGGAATGCCCGGCAACATGTACGTTACGAGCGGTTACGGCGTACACCTGTGTCGCACAGCTTATGCGGTGGGACTTAACCGCGGGGCACCTTTCCCCGTGGGTATAATTACGGCCCGACGCTAGCGAGCTGCCACTGTCGCCGGAGTTTGAGAAGGATTTCGCAAGCGTATTTTGCGGGAAAGGATTGAGGCAAGGTTACGGAAGTGTGGGTGAGACAACTCCTGTGCCTTGACCAGTGTTTAACTAACTATGAAGGCATCATGAAGTACGGGTAGGGCCGCGGGCGGGCGCAGGAGGCCTCATCCGAGTCCAATTCTTGCGATAAAATGATCTGCGGTAGTGAGACAGCATACATTTCGGTAGTGTTTAGTGCCACATCGGGCGGAATTATCAGGACCGCTTCGTCTTCATATTTGAGGTCTAAACGCTCCTTATGTTCACGCTCAGAGTTGTACAGACGGTCCTTATATTCCGCCTTGTATATACGAACCGAGTGGTTCGTCACGACTTTTTTCTTTTTTTTTCAATTGTGTTCCTTGTATTTGTGTTTGTTGTTATTGTTTGCGTGTTTTTCGTTTTGCCGCAGGGCGACGTGGAGGAGGAAGAGGACGATAGCGACGGCAGTGCTCAGGCCGTAAAGAAAGCGCTGCAAGAAAAGGCGAAGTCGATGATGGCGAAGCACGGGGGGGGGTCTTCGAAACGATCAGGGTCTTCAGGCAAGAGCAAGCGAAGAGGATCGGGTGAGAGCCTGGAGTGCCACCTTGCGGCTTTGCGGTGCGCGTTGAAATTCTTGGTGGATGCGGCTGCGGACTTCTCGCGTACACCGGTCGTCGCTTTAGATGTTTTATGAATCCTCATTTGACGGTATCATCCCATGCAAGAAAGTCCAACTCACAAGCGGTTCTTAGTAGGTTACAGCTCATCCTTCATGCGACTCGCCCAGCACCTAACGGCGTTTCGCGCTTGGTGCAAGCAATGTCTGGCTGGTCGATGAAAACCTGGCGTGCTCCGTCCCGGCTTTGTAGGGATGCGAGATTATATTTGTCATACGACCACGGCCTTGCATGGATTGAGTACACCCCCCAGCCCGCTCCCAGTCGGAACGGGCGGGCGTACTTGTTGCTCCCGTTTGCAACTCGTCTCGCAACAAGAGAAAAGCCTGCCGTTTGCCGTGCCTGCTTGGAGATTTTCGGTCGATACGCTTGTGTCAGCTGCACGAGTCCTTCTTGTGTCCACCTTGTCGGCAAATGGCGGGGTCTTGGCTCCATGTACACTACCCTGGATGACGCTTCCCCCCCAGTCTTTCGTTTCGCGTGGCAGTTTCGTCCGTCGTGTTTTCCGGTCCTTTTTTTGTCCGTGTCAACTTGAGCCTATCCTTGTGCCACTACACATTTTTTCCGACACTGAAATCCAAGTGGGTGTTGATTCAAAAGCGTGCATGCATTATTTAGTCCTTACTGGTGCCCACTTTCTCTCTGGCTGGATCATGTGCCGTTTTCAGGCTCCAAAGGACAAGGTACGCAGCAGCGCAACGCTAAGCGTCGTAAGCAGGCAAAGTAGAGAGGAGGGGAGCCACGCACGGAGCCGCCGTTTTTGTGGGCGCCACTCAATTGCCGCGGCGCGCCGGCTAGGGGCCTGGGGGCGGGGGGGGGGGGACAACGATGCACGTGGCATTGCGTGGACAATCTAATTATATTTCGTTTTTCTTTCCTTCAATATATCTGATTGCTGGCGTGTGTACTTGTGCCCTGCCGTGTCCAGTACGATGGCATGGCATTGCATCGCCTACTTTCCTTACGACATTACAATGTAGTATCTCTGCTGTGTCGTGGTTTTGTCACCACAAAGCCGGTATCTCTCTACAGGATGAACAATCGGCACGGACGCTGCTGGGCGTGCTGGATGTCGACGGGTAGAAAGAACGGTTGAACGTGAAGAAGACACCCAGCAAAGTAGAGTATAGCGGTCTATATTTGAGACCAGTCGGGGTGGATTTTAGGTGGTCGTCGGCGCCAAAAAAATGGCCCGTACTGTGGAGTAAGTATATGTATATATACCAGGTATACATTTTACCGGAGCAATCACTCTCTGCGGCGAGGTGCCGCGTTGATAACCGGCGATTCAACGCGGGGGCAGTAGCCCTGGTTTGTGAAAGTCTCCGGCTGATCACAGCAGAGAGGCTTCATTGATCCCAAACTACAGATCTGCTTCGTACGAGTGGAAGCGACGGCGGGAGGTTACGACAGCATAGTGGTGCGGAGGTCATTGCACGATGTGATTGTTATTACGGGGGGCCATAGTTAACAGGACCAAATATTGTTAGTAAAAATGGTTAAACATATAGTTTTTTATGTGTACCATAGGTCCTGTTAACTATGGCCCCCCGCAATAGCTCGTTTGCATGTCGAGAGAGGTTTGCACTCTTCTTAAGTTGCTCTCAAATACGCGGCGACGAGGTCGAAGCTTCCACGCATCTCGGGCAGACCATCGGTTCCTATAATAATAGTTGATGTTCTGTTGCCGGGGGACCATCGCAGCAATCAGGACCCATCATATACACAGAAACCTACGCGAATACCACTCTGTCCCTAAGTATAGTGACCGTTTTTGTTGATTATTAGTGTGAAAACGTTCCTAATATTTCGGGACAGAGTGCTATATTCTCCGATTGTCAAACTCAGTATCAGCTGCGGTAAATGCAAATCTGTCTGTCTGTCTGTCTGTCTGTCTGTCTGTCTGTCTGTCTGTCTTTCTGTCTGTCTTTCTGTCTGTCTTTCTGTCTGTCTTTCTGTTTGTCTGTCTGTCTGCCCGCATTGCTTATTTTTTTCGAACACTTTCCAATGGTCGATATATAAGGTCGTTACAGATGTTCGTACGACGTATTCGACCCACACGGACCTTATATACTGAAACATACCGTACCACGAGGCAAATTTAGCCATAAAATACATCCACGACACCGTACCATGGTACCATACCGCAAACGTACCATACCATATACTGTGTTTTTCCCGTATTATTCGAGAACGGGTTCTATGCGCTCTTGACTAACTCCAGCACAGTGACTCGATTTTTTTCCCCCCTGCAAATCTCGACCTTACCCTCTCCATGGTTGTTTTCTTCCTATTAACACTTATCCTGTCCTGTAGTCGGTAGATGGACAACAAATCGGTGTTAAGTTATCCCCGGGGGGGAGGGATCGACAACCATCGATCGGGGGGAGGGGGGGTGGGGACCAGTTTCTTGCCCGCCAAGCGGAGAGTTGCTGCCAGCACGGCCGCCACGAGTTGTTGCGCACTTATCAGGAATGACACATATTACAGCAGTATATAGTCAAGACTATCTACTGTAGTCGTTGCTTTACGACGTAGAGTCATCTGACGCGTGTAGCACGTACCCAAAGTGCGTCATCAGTAATGCGTAGCCAGTACCCATCTAGGAGTACGTGTAGGTGTCATTTTCCTCTGCTGTGGTCTTGAGATTTACTCCGGACGAAAAACCTGAGAGATAAAAAACTCCTAGGAATATCCAATCCAGCAGGAAACGTGTCCTAGATCATGCAGATTTTATGGGTCCCACCCGACAATGTGAGTTAGATCATACAGATCAGGGATCTATCTATCTGCCCTGAAGGATCTTCTGTAGATCATCCTGAATTGGGAATCGATTATCTGTCCGGGTGCACCATTTTGTCGAACACGTGCTCCTCGAAAATACAAGCAAAAAAACAAACACGTGCTTTCGTAGCAGCAGGAGGGATCCATGTATGTGTGCTACGCAGCGGCAGCAACACAGCCTCCCTCTCACAGCAAGTTCGTGACTCTCGATGCGTCTTTCGAGTGAGCGCTCTACCATGCAGGTAGGTGGTGGCGTGTAAGGGTATGTATGGTCTCGCTGTGGATACGAGTACACGGTAGCGTACGAAGACCTGGTGCTACTTGTTGCTTGCACCACATGAGAAGCCGTGATACCGAACATACAAATAGTTTTCTTGAGAAGCTAAACATTTGAAGCAAATTAACTTTTAAATCAAATTCTTGATCCCCTTTACTCAATTGTTATGATAATGCCTTAAATGATGTTGAAAGCCAGGTAGTTACCTAGGTTCAGGCACAGGGATCGTATGTTTAGTACTTGGCGTATCTTAGGAGGAAACTCAGGGGTTTTCCAGAGTCGGGGCTGGTCTGGGTAATCGGGCCACTCTTTTGTGGCACAGGACGCGTTTCCAGAGTTGTGGCCTGGGTTTAAGTGGTTCTTGACGTCTTCCGTGTTATTTTTTTTCTCGTTTTTGGTATTCGCTTTTCGCTTTTCCCTGCATCTTCCTCGCCCCCCCCCCTCGTTGCGGGTGGCGTGGCGATGACTCTCGTTGACGATTTCTTCCTGCTCCTTAAGGCTAGGTCTTCCAGTCATTTGTTTTTACGTGCTTTGTCGGCTTCGTTGCCTTGCCGTTCAGAGGTGTGGGAGTGGGTTTTGAGGAACTGCATCTTCGACTCATGTTCTAGTTCGTACTGTAGAATCGGGGTTTCCATTAATTTCCCATAATTCTGCATATACGGCTCATCAGAGTGGGCTAGTGTTATGATACTGCCTTGAATGAGGTTGAAAGCCGGTAATGAGCTGGATTCAGGCACTGGGATCGTATTTGTAGTACTTGGAAGGCGTATCATAGGTGGAAAACCCCTGGTTTTCCAGGGACGCACGAGCTTGATCTCAGTCTCCCCGTGCACGCAAGGAATAAAGCTGCTCTTCTATCTCTAGGCAAACAACACAAGTGAGCACCAACGAGTACCGACTTAATAGGCAAACCTGTTCAGGGATACAAAGTGCCCCGCCTGCTGATCTTAACAAGTGGCGTCGCCGGCAGGACTCGAACCTGCGCGTGAGAGCCACAATGGGCTTCTAATCCATTCAATCCACTATTATACCCCATCAGGCATGACTCATTCGCAAGAATCGGCGAGACGTTACGTAGCTTCGACGGTGCCGCCATAGGCAGGGATAGCTGAGACATAGAGGTTTCGGGGTTGTCGGCGACCACAGTGGATTGGTTTAAACTGGATGACGGACAGTCTATAAGTAATAGAAGCCTGCTGCTGCTCTTTTTCCTCACGTAGCTGGTTCAGAGACAAAAATTAAAACAATACCAGTCACGCTTGCAGAGGCAAAATGAAACCATCTAAATCGTGATCTTGCGAACTCGCGGCAAGCCTTCCAATCACGGAGCATGCGGAATCAAGGAGAAAGCGCGCGGGAGTCTAGTGGAACCAAAAAAGATGTGTATATACGTAGGGCACAGCTCTCGTTTGCTTGGTTCTCCTCTTTTCTTCTACCGATGCACCCTGCCGGTTCGCCGAAAACTGTTTCGCCTTCTTCTGGTTGATCGAACCGTCTTGATCGCGAATGGCTCCTAAATCGCGAACGACCGAGCACGAGATCAATCGCGACCTCTCGCTCCCATGTATACACTGTTCTAACCCCCCCCCCCCCCCCTCTCAGGCTGGCCCCGTAAGGGTGTTCTCGATGAAGATGAGCTGGTCGATAAGACTGTAGTAGTGGACCTGTCAATGGCAAGGGTTGTAGGAAGATACGGATGGCAGAGCATGGGATGACATTACGTTTGAGGGAGGACACGCAATGAAACAGGCAGGCTACGCAGGGGCACAGGAAGTGCTCGTAAGGCGCTGGTCTGAGCGTCTATCGCCGTTGTATCAAGGCTGTGTGATATGCAAAAACAAGATTGGGGCAATGATTGCACAACACGGTCGTATCCGAGCTCCGGATTGCACCCACGCAAAGCTCCAGCGCAACCTCGGAGCGCTCGTTTGCAGAGTACGCCCCGTTTAGGATAAACGGGACCTACTAACTGTGGGAGGAAGGTCGTATGTTCTACTCTCGCTTTATTGTGACCGAGGGCTACTATTAATAGCGATAGGAAGAAGGTCGTCAATACTTTATGCCCGCCTTACAGCGACCAGGGGCTACAAGAGCCATTCTAATGGAAGAGCGTGTTTTCCGCAGATTTTAATCTTTCTTGGGCCGAAAAAAGCAAGAAGAACAACGAGAAAACTCTATTTATTTCTAGAAAATCAGATTGAAGATAACAGGAACGTTTTTGTAGCGTTTCTCTTTCAGAAAAAAATACTGGAAAAACAACATAAAAAGGAGAAAAAAACGGGATGCATACAAACAGAGAAAACAGAATTTCGGTACAAAACAAAATCAGTAATGTCCTACCAGATAACAACCAGCCTTTCAGGGCAATACCGCAACGCTCAACCGTGGGAGGAAGGTAATATTTTCGTGTCTTCGTATTTTCGTATTTTCTACTCGCCTTGTTTTGCCCAAGGATGTCCGTTAGCCCCCTGACCAGGCGCTCTTCGCGGTCTTCTTCCACGGTGGCTTCAGCCCCCCAAGCCGAGGCGTCACTCTCCTCTTGCGCCTTTTGGGGTGTGAACATCATACGAAAACAAAGCATGTTGAGTGTTGCGCCATGGGCTGCCGCAGCGTCGAAAGCTTACGGTGTGATGCAGATGCACAGCAGCAGCAGGCAGCACAGCGAAACAGAAACATGGTATTGCTGGCATTGCATCTCGCTTCTTAAGACTGTGTTCCTGGTTCCTGCTGCTGCAGGACACACTCACGCAGACGCATCAGCGTTCACACGGTGAAACTTTGCGGCGTTAGCATGATCATATATGCACACCACGCCTGAAAGACGTTTGATGTGCATGGTGAAACCACCATGAGGGAGCTGTTCATCTCAGGTGTCTTTTGTCGTTGACGGCGTGTCATATTATGATGGCTGGGAAGGCTCGCCTTTTTCAGGACCACGGCGAAGCGGAGCGGAATATGGCCTCGCCAGACCCACGCGAATATCAAACGCCAAGCAGTACCATAACACGAAAACCTCACCAGGAGCCGGCATCTGCTTTCTCAATGTGTACCTTTTACTGGTCAATCTAAACCGCTTCCAAGAAATTCTGGGGGGCAGTGGTGCGAGCATAATTTTTATACACACGCTAAAAACGTTAACGTCATTCATGGTGAAACCACGCCACAAAACCTCACCACCAGTCGAACGAACTACTTGTACTCTCAACGCGTCTTTTACAGATGAAACGTTTATAAACACGCATGCAGTAATTTTTGGGAACGAATGGGTGAATGGTTTACCTCTCAGTCTGAGAATACCGCCGTAAAGAGCGCTGAGTTCGCACAGGGGTTTAGCACCCTTAAGACGGTTGTTGGGAGAACGAGTGCTGACAAAACGATCGCACCTACCCCTGTGTCAAATGAACTCAACGCTCTTTTGCAGTATTCTAACGAACACACACCCCTACCCTCCCCCCTCGCCATTAGCCTCCCACCTTCAAGTAGCGGTACGCCCTCTCAAACGTGCCTTCCCCAAGCCCCAGGCAGCAGCGCTCCCTGAGGGTCCGGATCCGATCGGCGAGCCTCCCGGCAGGGGCCGACGGCGGTGGCGACGGCGAGAAGTCAACCCTCCTCCTCCTCGGCGACCTGACGGCGGCGGCTGCAAGGCCGGCACGGCGACGCTCTTGCGACCTCCCGCGCTCAAGAACATCGCCGGCGCTGCCGGAGGCCGTTTGGCGAGAGAGCCGCTTGCTTTCTCGTGCGCTGCTGCCCCCGCTACTGCCACCCCGGGCGTGTTCGACAGCCCCTGGTCTAGCCGGTGCGGCCGGAGAGGGATAGGCCGGCGGGGCGCGTTGACCGCGCAACGACGAGTGCCGTCGGAGCGTTTTGGGCTGGGCGTAGTCGTCGTTGGGCGCGCCGTGGCCGCTCAGGGCTCGTGCTTCGTTCTTTTTTTGTTTTGGGAGGTTTTCGCACGTTTTTTTTAATCACACGCAGTTATATACAGCGGGCAGCAGCACCAGCAGCAGGGGCGGGGGGGGGGGGGGGGGTGGGGGGGGGGGGGGCGACTCGCGGATGAATGTATTGCGGATAGAGGGGGGTCGTTTCGTGTGCTTTCCGTGATCTACAACCACATCCTGGTGTGTCATCTGCTGTCCTCGGCAAAAAAAAAAGGTATGGTATGTGCTCGACACATCGGAGAGACTGAAGCTGGTCAGAGGAGGGAGTTCGTAGTAACAGAAGACAGGCTCGTGTGCTGACGGCTAGGTATACGGCTCCGCGACACGGTACGGCAGCACCGCACTCGACGCATGATAAGACTCGTGCTCCTCATGTGAAATGCGTTCGAAGCCCTTTCCACTATCTCGAAAAATATCCCCAGACTAATTCCAAGCAAATCCTTCCCGAAAAGCCCAGGTTTGGTTCTAAAGGGGTTGTTAGCGAATCAGCCGTGAAAAAACTCGGATTCACGGGAGGGGAAGGGGGGGATACCCATGTCATGTACGGGCGTAGTTGTGAGGCCATAGGCCCTCACATCCCTATAGGCGAATGCCGGGACGGAGCTGCATCGAGTTTTCACCGACCAGACAGACGTTTTTCCCACCTGGGAGCTACCTCTTACCTCGAGCTGGCCCTGGTCGTACGGATAGTAGCTATTTCGACTCTCTTCGGAGGAGTCAGTCGATCCTCCTCCGCCGACCTGCTGCGCCACTCTCCCCTCCTCAACCCCACCACCAGCTACTAATCGGCCTTGCCCTCCACCCGCCGCCGACGCCCCTGCCGGCGGCACCACTGCGACCCCACCACCAACGCCACCGTCGGCAGGATCTCCCCAAGCTCGAAGAACCCTACCTCGATCTGGCTTTTTCTCTACGTCACGATGTCTCCCCCGTCGAATATCGTTGTTGGAAACCCCCCCGCGGATGTCTCCCTGTAAGTAGTCGCCTCCCCGGTCAAGGCGAGCGGCAGGTTCACCCCCCGGCCTTATCAGCAGGGGGGGGACCTTCTCGTTGGTCCCCCTTGCACCTGCCCCCGCCGCCGCCTCCCCTTCTTCTTCCCGCTCTTCTTCGTCCTCCCCGGGATCATCTGCATGCGCGAGGCCCGGACGGGGAGGAGGGCGGCGATGGGGTGTGTCTGCCGCGGTGGCTGGCGGCGCGGCAGTGGTAGTACTTTTGCTGCGGCGGCCGACGAGGTCGTCGTGTCTACTCCCGTCGCCTTCCCCACCCCCCGCGACGAGAGAGGCCTCCTCCGTCGTCGGAATCAACGACTTGGTCTCCTGAGAAGAACGGTCAAAACAAAACAATCGAGGAGCTGTGAATACGGCATGCCTTGGATGGACATCGCGGTTAGCCGTCACTAATACGGGTGGAACGTAGTTTCAGAACCAGGTAGGGAGTGAGAACAAAGGGGAATACGTGGTTATTGGGTCGATCGTTGGTTTTAAATACTATGATATATCCCTCGCGTGATAGTTGGGTGGCGAATTTAAGCCGACAGTACTAACTGACTCACTTGTGGTACTGTAGTCGTGTACCAGGTATCAAACAATAAGCACACCTTGAGCAGTAACGAACGCACCAGATTCAGATACAAAAAACACCCTGAACAAACTTCGCAAAGTTGCCGCACGCAACGAAATCGTTGTTGCCTAGCCAACAAATAACTAGTCGGCGACCTACAGTAGTCAGCTGACTCGCAGCCCAGTCAGTTTCGCACTAGTAGGCATGGTATCGGTATTTTCATTTGACCGAAGCGACACAGCAGTCAATAGTGTGACGGATAATTTTTGTTTCTGTACAAATATTCCCTCCGAGTTCCTGTTAAATACGAGTATATACCGCGTCCGACCTGTAAGTTGTGCCTGAGCTCCCTGCAGCGTGTGGTCGCCGCTTGTAGCTCAACCTCAAGCAATTCCTCTCTGCGCACCGAGAAGAGGAGGGAGTGATCAACATACGCGGGAAGAGGCCTGGCGTAAGACTCGTCTCATTCCGCATGCTATTTCTCACGTGGGGTGCTGTACTGTCGGCTGCAGGGAGGCCGGACCCCCCCCCCCCCCCCTGCATGATGCCGGCGTAAACAAAAAGACCGTGGGGAGACATTGAACATTGTAGCCTTCGATTAGGCGTTGTGCCGCGCTCTGAGAGAGGTTTGTCGAGACACCTCGTGGGGTTTGCTATACGTTGTTTTCTATGACGCATGCTAGGGACGGTACGTGGGATTTGTCCCTCATTTTTTCTGAGGCTCCTGTCTCTCTCGAGATGGAGGAGCCCCATACCTCCGAAAAAAATGACTTCCGAAAATCATTGTTACGCTCATCTTCATGAAAGCAACCCCTTTTAGGGCATAAATATCTCACGAAAATTACAGTAGCAACACAAACGGTATTCCAGCGATAAGGCTCGCCTTATTGGGTAGCTCCTCGGTCCCCTTAACCCTTTCAGAACCGCAGTCCTGTTTTGGGGACAAACCACTCGAATTCTAAGTAATTTGTCCCCAAAACGGGGCTGCGGTTCTAAAGGGGCTAAGGAGCTCCGCCAGTCAAAAATATTTCGGCCAAAAGGGTGCTATAAGGTAGATGGGCACCATTTTTTTTCTGAGGTTCCTCGCTTGAGGTGCTTCGTACTATTGCTGAGTCATTACAAAGCCACCCGAAACCAATTTTAACGGAAAAAATAAAAGTGCAACCCGATGAACCATCACATGGCCAAAAAAAAACCCGGCATCATTCAGAAAATATTTTCAGCCCAAAAGCGCTATATACTCCTATCGTAGCACGCGCCCATATTGTGCAAGGGATAGGGGGTTCCGGCCGCCTGTGTACGATATGGCGGTCGGTGCCCCTGAAAAGTGTTTGCTAGAAAAGCAAAACTCGCGAAGTGGAGCCGGAAGCATTGCTGGCGGCGAATGAATAGCTGTGCAGTGAGTGGCATGATGTTAGTGGAATCCCGCGTTTGTTTCATCGAGTGGAGAGGGGTGGAGGAAGCTAGACTGCTGTCGTGCCCAAAAGTGAACGGGAAGCCGAAGACAGCGATCTCTCGTCAAAAACAAAGCAAAACCTCTCAAGCACGAAAAACAAACTCGTTCATACTACTTGTCGATTCAAACGCACGCGAACTGCTCTACACATCCATATATATATATATATAGATAGATATATAGATACCATGTTTTTGCTTCAATGTTTCCGTAGAGCTTTTACCGCTTGCTCGAGAGAAACATTGACGCAAACTGACTGCTGTGTACGAGACGAAGAGGACCAGCCGACCCGTTCTACGGCCTACGGCAGGTATTAAGGTTTCCCGTTTTTGAGTCCAAACTTTTCTCAACCGACCGGGCTCCTCAACTAGTCGAGCGAGGAGGAGCCTCGAAAAAATTGCCTTGCTACCCCTATAGAGCACTCGTCATCCCTAAACATTGGTGTGATTAGGTTGGGGTTAAGAGTTTGAGTTAGGGTTAAAGGTTACGGTTTAAGGGATGGGTATATTAGTATCGTACATACGGTAGTTTTATGCATGTCAACCATTCTCCCAAAACATTCAACCATTCACTTTTTGACCTGGCATGGATGTCTTCATCCGCCTCGTCCCCGCCGTCGTCTTCTTCATCTCCCGAGCCCTCTCCCGCCCGCATCACCCCATCCGAACCGACCCGCGAAGCCCTATCGTCGTTCCCCCCTTGACGTCCCTTGCCGGCCGCTACCGCCGCCGCCACGGGGCCACCTCTCCCTCTGTTTCCTCTACGTCCTGCCCCCGGTTTCCACAGCAAACTGTCGGAATCATCGCTGTCCTCAGAACCCGAGCTGCAGGGAGACAGACTGTCCTCCACAGGCTCGGCAACCAACGGGGGGCCGTGCGCATCGCTTTGTCGCCCCGCCGAGGGGTCTTTCGCCGCAGACGGGGTACGAGTTGATCCCTCAGGGACGACTGGGGGTGGTGGCGGGGGGAGGGGGGGGGGCGGGAGCAAGTGTGGTGCACGTCCCCTCCCGACGTTCTGGAGTGAGGGGGGCGGGGGGCGGCGAGAATATGGTGTGAGGGGTGGGGCTATGAGTTAGATGGTACGCCTTATAAGTCACTGCCGACTAGTTGTTAGTTGTTTAGGGTATAGCAGTAAGCTGCGTGCGGTAAAAGGTCAGTCGTGCGGAGATCTGCGTGATTTCGTGTGGCTCGGCGTGTTCGTTCTGCTTTATGGCTCAGACGTGTGTTTTTGTTTTTGACCTCTTGAAGGCTAGTAAGAGCAATGAGTTTGGCGTACAAAACATCGTCACCTCCAACTATATAGTAACTAGGCCGTCAAAACCAGACAAAGCATGTCTTATTCATGGCACAGTGTCCAGGATATCGACAGAGCCGAGGGTATGCAAGGCATGGACATCGAATGAACGTTATCGAAGGGTCCCTGACTTGACTTCGAGCCGAGGAAAAGGGTGGGTGTCGTGCCGTCCCCACCGCCGCCGCCTGCGAAGGGTCTTTTACGTTTTGTATCGCAGGATAACCGAGAGGTGCAATACCCATGCACCCTGAGAATTTATTTACCATACCAGTCGTGTATCGTTGACGCTGTTGAGTATTATAGCGAAAAGGAACACAGAACGAAATACGTGTTTGATCAGGGGCGCACGTGAAAACAACATCCGGCACTCCACTGCGATCCACTTTCAAATCCCAGACAGAGGGAAGGGTTATACCGCCGAAAAATAATCAAAGTTTAGAAAAAACAAGCGCTTTTCGAAAAAAGAAAAAAATCCAGAAATCCCCACCCCACTGGTTCGTTTTTCAGTTTTTGATATTAGCCTTTGTAGGAGGGTGGTGTCGTTTATATATATAGCACAGCTAAATGCTTGTGGCAAAACGTAAGCTCGACGAGCTGAACAGTCTCTCTGTCAAGCTCTTCGCCGCTCTTTCCCCTCCTTCGCTTTATCTGTTTCCCGCCGGCCGTCACCTCGGCTTGGAGGAGCTCCACTTCCTTGCGGTTGACCTCCGCTTCTAGTCTTGCCTTTTCTCGCTTCTGCTGCTGAATGGCTTCCAACGCCGTAGGTGGTGCAGCCTAAAGTTTGCATGGTATGGTATAAACGAACGACGCCATACACACACATCACAACACGGAAATTCTGGAACAACACAAACGACATTTATGAGTACTGGGTACGCTTGTGACGCCTCACAATGCAGGGACACACATTAGTCGGTTCAGTACGCGCCACATTTTCACGGCCTTTCGCTTCTTTCTCGTCTGCATATACATGCCTGACGGATCTTAAATGGCTCACAAGTAAGAAATGTATGCAACCGTGTCTCGCAGAACCAAAAGCAGCCGATCGCCACCTTGTACTCTGGGCACATGAGTCGAGCCATGTCCGTCAAATCTTAAACGTTTCTTTTTCGCTGCCTTGTTTTTTTTTTTCGCTTCTGCACATCCTTGACGACCTTAACCCTGTGACGTAAAGTGCACAGTTACTTACACAGACACAGATATGA
The DNA here is from genome assembly GCA_031213475.1 of Nereocystis luetkeana. NCBI lineage: Eukaryota > Phaeophyceae > Laminariales > Laminariaceae > Nereocystis > Nereocystis luetkeana. Next base: position 5,064,121 of record JARUPZ010000008.1, read on the forward strand.
CTCTAAGTCGAAGTGTTTTATCTCCGCAATGGGAATGCAGTCCTAGACGGCTCAATAAATGGCGCACAAAATAAATGCAATGTGCACCTTATCTCGCAAAACAAAACCAGCCAGCACTCACTCCAGGAGGGCGCGTTGTGTCCCGCATGAACAAAAACAGCCACAAGACCGACTTCACTTCAAGGCAGATTTTTTGTTGTCCCTTGGAAAACCCCCCCAACTTTTATAGCTAACCTTTCCTGGAGTCATATACCCCGTATCTGCGGTAGCACGCGCGGTCGGAGTAACAACACGAAGCTTGCAGCAGAGACGAAGGTTTCCCGATTTTTCCGATCTTACAGCTTCTTATTAATGTAGGTGTCGATTTTCTGTTTCGTTTTTATTTGTGCACGAAGCAACCAGCACTCACTTCAGGAGACAAGTTGTTCCCCGAAATGTTCGCGTGGGCCCACCGGGCTCGCAGCCGGGGTCCTAGAGAAGGCGGCACCGGTACCACCACCACCGCTGCTTCTGCTGCTGCTGCTGCTGCTGCTAATGCTACTGCTGCTGTTCCTGCCGCTGACCCCGCCCCTTGGCTGGAGGTAGAATCAACAGGCAGGGGGGTGGGGGGTGCGGGTGCAGCCACCGCCGCCTCCTGGCGGTGTATCGGGAGCAGGTTTTGCTGCAGCTTCTTCTCTCGCTCCTCTTTGGTGTCTACCGCGACCGCCTATACATACACATATGAGTGTACACACGATCAGAGGAGTTGAAAAACAAAATGAGCAACAAAACGAACGTGACCCGACTATCAGATCTAAAAATGATGACGAAAAAAATCGGGTGTACGTAGCAAAGAGTGGGCGCTTGTGCTCGCCGTGTAGTTTCTCTCGTTGAACGTGCCGTGGGCAGCCTCGCCACATGAGCGCATTGCAAGCTGTGCTGTTGTCCTTCACGAGTGGCAATCTGCGGGAAACACCAACATTCCTTTTGGTCTACGAGCGATGGGACTCTTTTCATGTCGACTACCGGCAAGAAAGGGGCCATAACCTCCGCAGAACAGACAGCCGAAACGTACAAGGACCCGCGAATCCAGGTCTAGATGGGTTCCACGTTATCCTCACTGCAGCGCAGGGGCAGAACCGACGCGCAGTTCTAAAGCACGTCAAAAGAGTCATATCGGTATGTACGTGCGCGAATGTCTGGATGAATATCGGGTCCCCGAACTGCGTTCGTGTTTCCGTTCCCGTTTTCGTTCTTCTTGGTTGTAGTTTTACTCTCAGCACCTTAATCGCCGCTTCCGTAGCTCGCTGGCGCCGCTGCTGCTTTCGTTCCTTCATTTTTCGATCGAGCTCCACCTGCCGCATTCGATCACAGGAAGATATTAACAAAAGGCCCGCCCAGTGCTTGTATCGTGTCCCCGAAACTCAAATTCGGTTCTTTCAACTCGTTTACCAGGTCATGTCTCCGCTATAACCAAATACCTGGTATGCCTTACATGCCGTCTCCTAGAAAAAATATGAATTCATTCACGCTAGCTGAATACATCAACTTATAAAATCCTCCACCCCGTAACCCCCCTTATGCTATTTTTGTTACCTGGTAGGGTTTAATGCCGCCCCACACAAAACCACAGACTTCCTGCTATACGTGCTGTATACTCTTCCATACAGCAATGCGACAAGCGTTGAAGATACCGGGGTTGCTTTGTAAACGGAGGTCTGGACTTCGAGCCTTCGAGATTTACAAGAATGATTGATCGCTGTCCCGAATCAAAGGCGATGTGAAGCCAGGACTCATCGTCGTCTGTTCTATTGTTTTTTTCTAAACAAACGGTTTGAATCGTGCACTTATATACGTGTGGTATCGTAATTTTGCGCGTCTTCATTTTTGTTTCTTCTTCGTCCCATTGTTTTCGATCGGCACCCGCTGCACATTGTAAGATGGCAAACACAAAATTATTAGTCGAGGCGCGGAAGGGAGAGTGAGGGGGGGGGGAGGGGGGCGTACTCATTTGTTGTTTGCGTTAGCCATTTGACCATTGATCATGCATCCCTTCCGAGACGGAGCACCGTTCCTACTCCTAATAGAGACACCCCCAACAGTTGGGCGCTCATGACGTTGCTTGTATATATTACATAAAAGCTTCTTGATAATCTTATCCCCTTCCTGTTTCGTCTTGAGCGTGAGCGTAAGGATCGTTTGGATATTATATTGATAACTCAAAGGTCCTTCTATAACGGAACATTGAGACATTTACCGAGGAAAAATGTAGGTGTGCCCCCCCCCCACCCTCGCATCGTATGTCGGTATCCTACGCAATGGTGGTACTGAAAAGTTTGGGACTCATCTTATCAGACAGTTTGAACGAACTTATGACAGGCCCAAACCAGACAATCCTGTCCATGCAAGTGTTACATGTATGCGTACGTACTGTTTAATGACATTATCCTAATAATTTGAAGTATGTAAAAACTACCCCGCTGCTTTGTCGATGTACCGCTACATACAGCAAGATGCTCGTACTGCGGCATCGATTACCTTGTCCAGTCGTAGTCGGTTACTTTCCCGTTGGAAGCCCTCCCCTCGCTTTCTCGCGGCCTCTCGTGATGACGCCTCCTCTCGCTGAAAACCCCAGCCAGCACGACAAGACACAAAAAACGCAAAGAAGAGAGTGACTTTCTCGCATGCAGCAGCGGCTACATTTTTTGCGTGTTTTGTTCGTCCGGAAGATGGTTACGGTAGAAATACAAAGCTCAAACCCTTTTAGGACTGCAGTCCCCTTTTGGGAAGAAGTCACTCAAATTCTAAGTAGTTCGTCCCCAAAACGGGACTGCAGTACTACAAAGGGTTGAGTTTTCACACGCAGTAAAATATGTACAATTTTTGTTTGATAAGCCACACTTCTTGTGGGGGGATGAATCGAAGGTTCTAGAAATAAACACACGCTTTTGCCAGATCGCCAGGCGATAGATACGAGCAATTTAGACGATTGGCATGACTCGCGAAAAGCGTGTTTCTGCCCGTCGTACAGGACGTGCAGCTGAGAAACGCCACCCCACGGTGAGATTGAAGGCAGCTCCCATGACGGTACACGAAACAAATAATCAACACTTCACCCGCGGGCAGAGGGTCGAGTGGTGTACATAAAAAATACGCACCGTGTAAACAAGCAAGACAGCACACCCCCCGTCGGAGTAATGTTCGAAGCCTTTTCGACAGCGGGGAGGAGGTACGCCGAGCAAGGTGTCTATGGAAAGTCGGGGCGATGTTAGCGTGTCGGCAGAAGGCGCGAAGGACGTGCTGATCGAGAGAGCTGATGGCTGAGGCCAAGACAACTTGGGGATCCGTGTTATTTCGCTGATAGTAAGTCCGCCGCTATTACACTGTACTTCCACCGCCCACATTTGCTACTGAACGAGGGCAAGGAAGGAGGCAGGCGGCGCCGCGAAGGAACTTTCCCGGAATGATATCGACGAGATTTCTCCAACGCCGGCGTTATCGTCTTGTGCGCCGCCTCCGCCTGGTCGGTGAAAACCCGACGTGCTCCGTCCCGACATTGTAGGGATGCGAGGGTCTATGGTCACACGACTGCGGTCATGCATGATGTCGAGCACACACACCCTAGTTTCGGGGAAACTCTTCTCGGAAATTGTTTCATGGGTGTGTCATCGTGCGTGTTGTGCGGTTAGCGTTGTCATTTTCTTGGAAGAGCTGAATTTGTACATAACTGGGTTCAACCAAGCATTGGGGGCAGGGAAAATGAATGCAGTGTGCAAACGATGCCAGGAGGCGGCGGTTTCGGGCCTCTGCTGTGACAGGCGAATGTCTACTATAGATGTAATTTAACCTACAGTAGTTATAGTGTGGGAGTCTCTTCTAAAGGTGTGACCGTTGTTGGCCAAGTACAGCAGTAGGTGGCCGGACTATGGTGATAGTCAAAAGATAAAAGCGCCTGGGGTGTATTGCTGTGAGACAAGCCCGGTTTGCGAGCTTCAACTCAGAAGAAGAAAAATATGTTGATGAACTTTTGCGAAAAGCGCTCTCATGCCGAGTAACAAGAGAAGGAAGAAACGGGAGGGGGAGGATGGGAGCATCATCATCAGTCAGCTCTCGGTAAGATACCACAGATGACTATGTTGCCGATCAGCGACTCCACAAGAGCCCCCCCCCCCCCCCCCCCCTGCACAACCTGGACATAAAACAATCCTTGTAGAGAAAGTGATAATGAAAGCACATCATTGGGCGTACCGAAGCGGGAGGTTGTAGACACCCTCGTGGGTTTCGGTACTTTGTTCAATGCCTCCACAAGGACTTTGTTTCACGCCCACGTTTAGCAAGGGGGCAGTCCCGGCCGCCCGCCCCGGTAGGCTACTGGCTACCACCGCTGTATAATAGCGGAGTGAGTGGTACCAACAATCGACGACGCCCGAAACTGCTTCCCCCTGTAGACATATTTGGTCGTAATGTTTACATATATATATATATATATGTATATATGTTGACTCGAATATAAGCGATGGGTGACAGACAGCAAGCGCTTCACGGTCGGCTGCACAAATAGAGTTAAAAACCCGCCGGAGCGGCAGGGTCACACACCTGCTTGCATCACTCTAAAACCTGAGCGAACCATCCTCTTTTTGACGGCTCAAAAATACCAGGGCTGTTCACGGGTCGGGTCAAAACTCGCGGGTCCGGTCGGATGGGACCACCTGACCCGACCCGACCCGTGAGATTTCGAATATCTCCAGCCCGGCTCAGTCCGACCCGACCCGACCCGACCCGACCCGTGAGGTTTTGAAGTCCTCCAGACCCGACCCGCGGGTCGGCTCATGACTCGTGAACAGTCCTGGAAACCACCGTGCGCGCCAAAAAAAAGGAAGCTACTAGTGTACGTAGAAAACACGTGCTACCGTAGGAGTACGTACTAATACGGGGGACCATATTAAATAGGACCTGCGATACAAACAAACACCTACATATTTCGCTATTTTTACTGACAGAATTTGGTCCTATTTACTCTGGTCCCTCGTAAATACCTTTTTTGTTTTTCTGGGGCTCTTTTCCTCGCGCGAGGAGCTGCGTATCCCTCTCAACCAGTAGCCGAGCTTGGTTTGATAAGATGGCTGTAGGCACAAGCCTCGATACAACAACCAATCGCGTGTGCTATTGATACATGCATCGTGTACCTCTTTTATCAAAATGAATGAATCCACGTTATCGTATCAATATTTCCAGTCATTTCTCGATCAAATGAATCATCTACTCGATCGATTTAATTCACCCTGTATACAGCCTGTACCCTATATACTGGTCATCAAATATCGTGTGCCTCGGAGGTTGGGACCTAATGAATGTCTTGAATTTTAAGTGGTAACCAATCGATTTAATTCTCACCATAGTTCAAGGTCATTAAATCACGTTATTGTTTTGCCCAACGACAGCCAATTTGTAGATAACCTAGTGGAACAAAAAAGTGCCACACACTTCGGAACCCAAAGTATTGAGTAGCCCCTCACTGGAGGAGCCGCGTCAGCGAGACACATTTTCACACATCGGACATATGGATGACAGATCATCTACAGATAGATCATCTACATGTAGATCATCCAGATCCTAACCTTCTGCTATGAGAAGGTGTGCAGGATAATGTATAGTACAGATCCAACTCAGGGAACATGTCCTACGTTCGTAGATCATGCAGGTTCTGCGGTTCTCACGGCGGCAAGCGACACGGAGCTAAGTCAAACAGATCAGGGGATGTATCTGCCCTTGAAGGATCTTGTCATGAACTGTTGGAATCGACGATCTGTCAGAGAGGTGTGAACTGTTTGGGCTCGAGCGTGCAACCAACTCCGACCATATCTCGTACATGACTCGGCACTGAAACATATCACATACCCTTATCATCGCGTCCGCTGCAAGTCGACCAGCCTCCTTTGCGCGCCCGTGCTTAACGACATCCTTGTTCCGAGGAGGCTCGTCCGACTTATCGCTCGCGTTGCTGCGAGCCCTCCCTCCCCCCCCTCCCCTACCCCGAGCTGCCGCAGAGCCCCCGATCGCGGGGGAAGCTTTGCGGGCCTCGCCACCAAAGCTTCTCCGTCGGTTCTTGAAATAGTTTCAAGGCAGCAACGACAATTTTATAGTTGTGAGTATAGATTATTATAACTATTTCGGTCGCGTTTTCCATCCGACAATGAGCAGCAGGAGTTTCAACGTTTATCACTCAAGACATATATCTCGAACGAAGAAGATGACCAAGGTAAGCCATAAACAAAAGGAAATCTATACACGAATTTGTTTTTGCGAATATGCCAGCTGTGAGTAACGACCGATTGAGTGGTCGATACCTATTTGATTTGTTTTAAAACTTACACATATGTCAGCAGCGAGTTCGACCGATTGAGTGGATAATACTATTTTGCGTGAGGGCAGGGGATAAGATCGAAGACGGCATGTATCGCTTCGAAAAAACCCTGTCTATTGTAGCGCGGAATGATCGGAGGAATATATAGGTTCTACGAGCGTGTAAGTGTGGGTCGGAGCCAGGTAACCACTCCATGACAATTGTGTTCAAGCTGATGCTTTGTGCAGACACCTCGGCCGGTGTCATCAAACAGTGCTTCTTTCTCTTACCCTGATGGACTAACAGCCCCCCCCCCCCAATGGTCAAATGACTAAGGGAAGCATCAAACGAGTACGCCCCCCCTGCCGCCTCTCCCCTCCCCTTGCAAAATCGGACCTTTTTCACACGAGAGGGGTACAGCCATCTCCACGCGTGACTAGATCACATCGTTCGACGGACGATCATAGTTCAAGCTCACGCTAAGACCATAGAACAACACAAAAACAGCTGTGAGTACAGAGCTAACCCAGTCATCGCGTGGGTTACAGACAGTATAGAGTGGTTCACGCAAAGGTTACGCTACGCGAGCTACTACAATAGGGGTTGCAATCAGGGGTTGCAATCAGGGGTTGCACTTAGGGGTTGCACTAAGGGGTTGCAATTGGGGGGTTGCAAATAGGGGATTGCAATTAAGGGTTGCACTAAGGGTTGCAATCAGGGGTTTCAATTTGAGGTTGCAGTTAGGGCCACATTTAGGGGTTGCAATTAGGGGTGAAATTAGGGTTTGCGATTAGGGGTTGCCATTGAAGGTGGCATTGCTTTGGCCCAAAACATTTTTGACTGCCGTGGGAGTGGGGGGGTCCTCAACTCCGGATAACCACCAACCGATGAGGCATGCCTTGTCGTTGGAACATTCTCTGTGCTTAGATTATTTTAGGACTGCAGCCCGTTTGGGGGACAAACCATTCAAATTCCTGGTAGTTTTGTCCCCCAAAACGGAATTGCAGTCCTAAAAGGGCCAACATGCTGTTTTTGTTGTATGCCTAGACCATCGAGTTACACTTTCCTTTTTTTTTACTCCCGAAGTCAGTTCTGACTGACTAATAGTGTAGAGCTCCCTCAAGGGAGGAGCCCCAGAAGGCAAAAGTAGGCGCTCTCGGCACTCCTACTGTAGAAGCACGCGTCAGTTGCATCAGCTGCATCAGTTGAATGTCCTAGCCTAAGCAATGCACCAAGTATGCCTTGAAGATATGCGGAGGATCGAGGCAAGGTAAAAATAAAACCCGCAACGGCGGTACTACCCCCACACCTGTGCTCGCGACGACGGCGCCGCCCTGCTGCTGCTGCTGCCGGACTCTTCCCGGCGCTCTCTTCTCGCGCGTCCGACAAAACACAAAAAGGCGATCGTTTTTAGGCCAGAAGAGGAAAAAAGAAGCGCAAACAGGACGAGTTGTCAACGGGGTCAAACGGTTGCTTTTTCTTCTCGCGAAGAAATGACGAAAAAAGAAGGCTGCACGTTGTTGTGTTGGTCAGGCCCGCTGCACCCGTCTCTGGTGTCATCATATCATAGCTCGTTCGTGTCGTCGTCCGTGTTAAAAACAAAATCAGCCAAGTAATAGGACGCGGACGACGGTGTCCAGCGTTGCCTGTGTAGTTCCAGTTGACAGTTCTGGCACGCGTGAAAAAAGCAAGGCGTGAGCGGTGCTGACATTTCGCGTACGAGACACGCGTGAGGATGTAAGCTACTCCCAAAAAAGTGTACTAACAGTTTACTCGTCGCATCGTGTGTGATATGGAGGGGCGGATGCAGGCTCAACCTGGAATTCTTGCTCGGGACGGGGTGTAGGTATATACGGTTCTACCGATGAACAAAAGTCAAGTTTTTAGAGGTGACGGTTCTACCGACTAACAAAAGTCAAGTTTTTAGAGGTGACGGGATCATCTGTACATCCTATAAATCTCAGCTTGGCGTCCACTTTCAGCCAAAGGTACGAAAGCAAAGTCAGCTTACCACACATTCCAAAAACAGCACGTAACCCAAAGTAAAGAAAGTTACTTCGCACAGAACAAAACAAAAAAAATCGTAAATTCGGGCATTCGCACCGGGGTTCCAATGACCGACGACTTTCCCTGCTACGAGGGACAGGGACACCAGGACTCTGTTCGGACACGTCAGGGGGTGCCGCCACCCCTTGCCTCGCCTCCCTCGCCCCTGGCCCGAGAAGTCCGCCCATTCTCCGCGCCGCGGAAACCTTTCACCGGAAGGGTGCAGGGGACGGGAAAAAAGGGCAGTGATAAATTAGGCGCTAATATTATGTAAGACTGCATCCACTCTAGATTTAGACCTAGGCTTTTAAGGCTCCATCCACTTATTGCAAAAAGCTGGTAATCGTTGATTTTTTTCGGCGAGGGGGGGGGGGGGGGGGGCGGGTTCTTTTAGTATGGGTACGGAGTGATTTTTACTATCATACCATTGGCACGTTCAACCTCGGGAAGAAGCTTCGAACGTCACCCCACCGTTAAAGCGCGTGAAAAGGGGGGGGAAAAAATACATAGACGTTGCAGCAAAGGGCCGAACGCCGCACATTACCCCTTTCTTTTTGCCCCAATTGGGATGTAATCAAATTTCCCGCCGCAAGAGACACAGCCCGTCACGAAACCCGGCGAGCTCACCTCGACCTGCCGTGCTGCGACCGCCTCAGCACCCGCTCCCCCCCCCCTCCCGCTCCTGACCTCCTCCGAAGACTCCCCGCTCGCGACACCCACCCCCACACCCACTATGCCCGCCTGCCAGCCGACATTGCCCCTGGAAACCTTAGCACCGGGCTCTGGAGCTGCTGGTGGTGGTGGAGGCGGTGGCACCGGTAGGCTTCCTCGCTCTTTCGCGTGCCTCAACCGGAGCCGCTCTTCCCTAGGGAAGATAAATATTGAGAAACGTCAAACATTGTAGGGGTGTGGGCTCCCAAGCTGTCGACAGAGAATTGTCGAGGGTCCCCGTGTGAAGCGAAGCGTACGCGGCCCAGTGGGAGGGGCGAGCGTACGCGCAGTGCCTGCCTCCCTCGCGTGATACTTTACTTGACAATCCTCACAAGAGTACCTACAGCTCAGTATGTGTTTTGGTCGTCCGCCTCAGCTGTTTTTTGCCCACTCACCCGTAGCAGACCCGCTAAATTGAGCCCCGTTTGTGGTCGAAGGTAACGGCGTAGATACCGCAATAAGGACCGTTGAGTTTGCACAAGGGGAGCGATCGTTTTTCAGCGCTCGATCTTTCCAGAACGGGAAGTGTGTTAATAAATTCCGAACAAGGGTGTTTCCGGAAAGGTTCTATTAGTCGGGAGCCTTCTGAAGTTCCAACGCTCTTCTTTGTGGCACCTGTACCGCTGTCGAGAAAACGGCCGTTCAAAACCGATCGCACCCCCATGCGATCTCTCAACGCCTCTGTAAGGGATTACCACGACATACGAGATACTCGAATCTGATTGGGTATTTCTTGTTGGTGGGTAGGTACTCGGGTATACTCGGGTATGTACCCGGGTACTTTCAGGGTCATACTAGGGTAGATACCCCGGTATATCCGGAGTCATCCGGGTATGTACCCGGGTACTCTCTGAGTCATACATGGGTAGGTGCCCAGGTATCCCGGGTCTCGCTCGGGTAGGTAATCGGATATTACTTCATCACAGTATGGTCCCGCCAACAGGAAACACCTCATCTGAGCAAGCCTTAGACACCATCCTTGTTGAGGATAGAGCATAGGCTATTGTAGGGGAGTTGGTGCAGCGCTCGTCACTAACCACGATTTCTCAAATCCAATTTTCTCACGTATACAGCGTCGTTTAAAACATATGTCTTACGTTCTCATATCTGGTTATTTCTCATTCTTGGGCCCACACTGTACACCAGTTGATTTGTTTTGTGTTTTGTGTTTTTTGTTGACCCCTGCTGCTACTTTCCCGCTCAACCCGTTCATACTAACATGATCATAGAATTTTTTTACCCTCGGCCGCACTCTCGACAAAAAATTGTCACAGGTCTCTGATCTTCCCTTCTCCTCCCCCCCCCCCCGATATGTACATGCCTTCATTTATACTGATATGTACATGCCTTCATTTATACTGATATGTACATGCCTTCATTTATACTAGATCGCCTCAATCGCGGATAATTGAACGTCATTATTATAAAAGCGAAAATAAAACATCAGCTGTAACATCAAGGATATCGTCGTTGTCATCTTCGCAAGCTGTGAGTGACGCTATTCATTGAATACCAGAGGGGGAAATGGTTTCGGGAAAAAAAGCAACTGTCTCGAACAAGCTGTCAACTGTTTTCCGAATAATACAACTGTAGCGTGGGACACCACGTCTGCCTTGATTGTCCAGCTGATACGCCGACGGAGGTCAACACACCGCACGTTCTCCGGAAAAAGGAAGTACTCTCACTGCTGTAATGCTAGTTCAAAAAGGAGAAGTATGGATTCTTGCCTCAGACCCACCTTTGCGCTTGTGGCGACGACTCTGCACACGTTTTGACACCCACATCACGAGTTCTGCCCAAATGCGCCTTTCATTATACTCTCTCTCTCCATACCTACCAGGTATATCTTGTCTTGTGCGGCTTTTGAACGCCACGCCACAGTCTCAACGAACGTGACTACTGGCGAGTAGTTATGTGCGGCGTAGACCTACAATTCAAGCAGACAACCAGTGAGGTAATGAACGCAAAGGTACCGGGACTTTGTAAAATGTACGGCATATATAAGTCTCTCGCCTTTCGTTCCGTAGACGCGCTAGGGCGGACTCGACCGCCTTCCTGCGGTCCTCCTCTCGACGAAGTGCTCCCGTCTGCTCCTTGACGACCTTTTCAGTGGGCGAGAAAAGGACAGGAGAACGAACCGGTTCGGTCGGAGGAGCACGGAGAGTGATGATGCCGTATACGGACCCCCCCGCCCTCCACCCCAACAAGTCGTGAAGGGAAAGACTTGCAGCTTAATTTACCGAAGAACTATGCCGTGTAACCATGTAACAGTAGGGGTGTGCACTTTTGAGCGAAACAAAGTCTCTCTGACGGGGGAGGGGGGTTGTCAACCATTGCATCAACCACTGCAAACAAGGAGCTACGCAACCATCTTAGCGTCAGATGTGTATATAATGTTCTACCTATTACCGACCATGCTCCCACTCGACACCCTGATCCCACCCGTGGACCTGGTCCCCCTAGGCCCCCTGCTCCCATTTAGTGGTGCAGAAATATAATTAGCCGCCGGCAGGGCCCACCAAGACACCCTGCTCCCACGCAACTTTGTTTGTATCGGTCGACAACGTGGAATTGCGTATCGGTTGCTAGGTGAGGACCCTCAGAAAAAATAGGAAATATACTCAGCCCTATACCTACCATGTGGGGAAGGCAGCGGTGTATCACCTGCCATTACGCCCCCGACGATGTGTTGCAAACTATTGTAGCATGTTGCGCTCGATTTACCGATGCAACTCATAGACGACAGTCGAGGTATACCGTTAAACCGGCATAAGCTGTTCTTGCCTTTGCCGCTGAACACGCGTCGGTGGGCTTGATCGTTTCTGGGGGATTGAGCGCCCTTTTCACCTCATCCTGCAAAGTCAAGGTGTTCAGTGACGGGCGGGCGTAGGAGGGAGGGGGGGCAGGGGGGGAGGGGCAGCAACGTTGCCGTTACACTTTCTGATCGACTGATCGACAGGCGCTTCGCATACAGTACACGACACCCAATAGGAACACGAAGCAGTAAGAAAGGCAGGCTGCGATTGACAGGAAAATAATAAATTCGGGAGTCGTTGTACTAAGGTCGTGTAGAAGTCAACCTTGCTCAAATAAGAAACCCGGCCTGGGCCAGTCTTCCCGTTTCTTACTAGGCGTCCGGTACAGTACACTTCAGGAGGACAGGGTAAGCGACAACACTAAGAAGTTGGGATTGAAGAACAATTTGGCTCAACTAGTTGCCCGACACATAAGATATATATATATATGTATGTGTACTAAAAATAGTGTAGCACACACCCTCCTCGAAAAATAGAACTTTCGAGCCTGGTCCAAAGTAACAGTTTCATAAATAAGAGTTAACTAGATATGAGTTTCTTAAAGAAGACCTTCCAAAGTGGTGTCGCGCGCTGTACTGGAATCAACCAATGCTGAGCAGAACCTCCTTCTATTGACGCCTTTGGCTCCCCTCGATACCGAACAAAAACAATGGTCTGTAACTTTGGTGTCATCAACCATCTAAAATCAACCATCTACGAGCGGCGTGAGCACCTAGCAGTACGGGTAGTAGATCATGCTGCACCAGTGCCGCGCGACTTCTTTTCCATTCCAACTCGGACACCCCTAATTTCTTTTTTATTCACCCCCCAATCACGCAGTGTGTTGCTGTTCTAATTATCACTTTTTTTACTGTCAATTTCCCCCCTCCAATAGTCCCAAGAGGGCGGGGAATTTCTTTCGTAGGACCAAATCTTGAACTCCCACTCTCTGCTAGTTCCTCTGGCGCCAGCACAATGCGTGAATGAATGAACACCGCAGCTTAAGGCGTGAAACGCAGATGCGTTCCGGATTTGAGCGTTTACTCCTCAGCCACGACATCCGTCGTGTATGGTTTTCGTTGCGAGCAAACAAAAGCTAGCGGGAACGCTCGGTGGACTCAGTCCCCACCTGCAGCCCGAGCGCTTCCATCTGCCTCTTGAGAGAGAGCATGTCTTGGTTTGATCCGAGTCCTGCGATCCCGCCGTCTCCGCTAAACCCAGACGGGCTCGATGACCCCTGTTGACAACGGCAACGGGGGCAGTGCACGGAAACGCCAGCGGAGGGACGGTTAAGACTCGGCTCAGATTCCACCGCACGCAATGCAGAACGTTCTGAAACGCACAAGCGTTGGGGGTATACGGTCAAACAGCTCCCCAGTCTGAGCACATTTTTTATTGTTTTGCTGAAGTGCGATCCCCTCTCAAGACTATTTTCGGTGTTTCCGAAATATCGTTTCATTTTCTTCCACGTCTGAAATACTGCAGCCTGTCTTGCGAACCATGGGCTATGTCACGGTGACGAGTGAATGTGAGAACAATGGCAACAACTAGATAAGCCAACATGAAACGACGGTCGTTTGCTCTCTAGAGCAGTGGGCACTTGCCTCGGCATCCGCGAGCATGTTGACGGCTGCGGCCTTGAGCACCATGGTCCCTTCTCCAATCTTGTGGCTCTCCCTCGACACAATGTCAGCGAGAAAGTTATGGATGTGCGTTTTTATGAAGTCTTGCTGAAGAATCTGCAGCGCCATGGCGAGGAGAAAGGGAGGGAGCCGAGGGGAGGCGGCTCTGGCGTGTTGAGGTTCTTTGACTACCGAAAACATGATTGGTTACCGATTATATTAAACATGCTGAGGTGCTGAGGAAGCGAACGGTTTTTATATGCCTCGTTTGGCGCCCAGCACTTCCCTCTGTGGATGTCGAAAACGCCTGGGGGGTGATTTGGGTCGCCGAGGGGCGGGGGAGGATACTCGGTATCATGCATGGCCGTAGTCGTATGGCCATTGACTCCCACATCCAAGACGGAGCACGTCGGGTTTTCACCGACCAGGCAGACATTGCTTGCACCAAGCGCGAAGTGCCGTGAGGAGTTCAGCGAGACGCATGAAGGGTGAGCTGCATCCTACTAAGAACCGCTTGTGAGGCGGCCTTGCATAAAGGGTGACAGCTTCAATGAGATAATTATTTTTCCGGTGTGGCCACTTCCAGAGACAGCAACGGGGGTACTATGTAACTGCCTCGTTGGTGACTTACCACAAACACTGCGTGGTGCGATCATTCCTCTTGTGCGGGATAATGTTTCTCCACCCTGCACAAACTATCTGAAACTCGATCGCCTGCTGTGACCGACCGCCAAAACAAAAAACTGTACCCTGGTTGTCTAGCGTACGTAGTGAGCGGCATGTTTTACAGTGCTGTTGCCAACCGACGCCGACCCGACCAATACATAATATATAGGGGGGGGGGGGGGTAGCGTTAGAGCGTGGACGTGCTCGCGAAGGCGCTCAGCTTGCTATTGGGGGCGAGTGAATAGTTGAAAAAAAAATGAGTGCGTTCATTACCTATTATCGTGATCGTTCGCGCTGTTGATCAGTTGTATCTTCGCTAAAACGGGAAAACACAAAATCCAATGCCAGCCGAAACCCATTTCTGCTTCAAAATCCTATGTACACCTTGCGACCCGCTTGCCAACGTTGTTGACAATAGCAAAATAATATCAATCGCGACTGACCTGATCGAGGTCGGGTCTCTGAGCTGGGGACGTGGACAGCATTCGACTGATCAAGTCGCGAAGGTTTCGGCTGTACTTGACGTGTATCGACGGATACCTCCCCTTCGCTACGCGGCTGGCAAGGCCGTGGAGACTGCAGATTTTTCAAGAGGGGAAGTTACACCGCTGCGTCAAAGGAAGAAGGTAAATTGAATGGGTGGTGAGGTTGGACAAAAAGCGGGCGCATCTCCTCCGTCGCTCACTTGTGTTGCGAACCACAGCAGCAGCACCCACCCTCCTGATGTAGCACTGTTTTCCGAATATTTCGAAGTATGTAAACAGCAACACAGAACGGAGCAAACCGTTGCAAAATACGAAAAAGCGCACAGTACTACCGCTGTGTTTAGAGCACGGGTTTAGCATGGCACGAAAAGCATCTTCGCTTCACACGCCGCTTTTGTGCAAGAATCCCGCAATACGTTTATGTCGCACGGCTACTGGGGACAAATTGATGGCCTTGCCTGGTGGCATCAAAAGCATGGGTGAGGGCGGCCATTTCGTACAGGACGCATCCGAGGGCCCATATGTCGGACTTGTGGTTGTAGGGCTTGTTGTTGAAGAGCTCGGGGGACATGTAGTAAGGCGTCCCGATACGCGTGCTGGCAAAGTCCATCGTACCCTCCAACACCTGGCAAAACGTTGTGTCAGTTGGGAGTGAAGATCAAGGTACAGGGTACCAGTACCAGCGGGATTAGATGCGGCGTCTTTCACTGTGTGGCACCCGACTTGTTCGATATTTCAAACCTGACTGATGGTACTCAAAGCCAGTAACGCTCAAACTGAGCCCTAGGTTGTTGCACTCTACCGCAAGGGCGCAGCAACGATGAGCGGTAGCGTTAACTCGCTCTTGTGTTGACAAAAAAATCAAAACCTTTTTAGTTGACGCTTTTCCTTTACAGCTCGATCGCACGAGCTGCTTACACTTACTTAATGACCTTCCGGGCAAGGCGTGATCGCAGATGTCTTCCCCGCCCCCCCCCTCCATGTACTTCAACTTACCCTCACCTTGAACAATTCATCATCCGAATCATCTACCTAGAAGTTTCTCACCTGCTGTTGCGAGAAGTTGTGCAGGATCTGTATAGTACAGATCCAACCCAGGAAACATGTGCTACTAGATCATGCAGAATACACGGTCCCCGCATGGCAACATGGGCTAGATTATACCAGGTACAGATCAGGGATCTATCTATCTGTCTGCCCCGAAAGATCTAGATCATCAAGTGGGAATCGATTGTCTGCCCGAAGTGAGAAGTTTTCTTGGCTGTTTTTTCTAACCCTGGCTCTGTCAGTCTAGACTTCATTGTAGTTTCCGCGAATGGATCCCATCACGTGGTCCCCTACGCCCGCCCATCCCCCCCCCCCCACTTCAGTATTGCTGCTATATACACACCTTGGATATCCCAAGATCGCCGAGCACAAGCCGTCCGTTTCCCAACAGAAATATGTTCTGCGTCTTAAGATCCCTGTGCAGAACCAGCCGGGCGTGCATGTAGTGCAAGCCCAGCGCTATCTGGACGAACCAGTGGAGAATTTTGCTCTCGGGAAAGAGGCGCCTCCTGCGAACGAGGAAGAGGTACGCAAAAATGGCAATTTCAGTACAGTACGCGATTGTCGAAGTCATTTCGTACACAGGCCTTATTTGTCCGCCCGAAGTACCCGAACCCCTCCTCTCCTCCCTGCGCTCTCTTAACCCTTTGTCCCGATGATAATACCGCCAACTAAATGCGAACTTATTTGAGGACTAAGGGGGGTTTCCGCCCAAGTACCCGAACCAAACTTCTCTCCTTTTCGCCTCTGTTTTTTCTCTTGGGGGTACAAGCACACAACAAGGTGCAAGTGGTGCTACGTAGCTATGTACGCAAGACTGATCAATTACAAGTTTCGATATAAGGTAAGTTCCGCATCTGTATACGAATGTCCCCACGTATAGTACAGTAGTAATAGTGGATGTGCGGAAATACATAGTCCAGGTTCTATAAATCAATTTCAATCGCAAGCTCAGATGCTCAGGTCTTCTGATGAAATTTCTGACCGCACTAACGATGAATCTACGTACATACCTGGTACATACTACAGGACGTAGTGTGGTGAAACTAGCGTGGTGTCTCATACAGCAAATGTGCAGTACCAATCTGTCGGTGGGATGCTGGCTGCCTGTACTGAACTGTACGAGCACTGTCTTACCGTGCGTTTTTTATTTGCGTGCTGAGGTCGCCCCCGTCGCAGTACTCCATGACGATGCAGAGGTGGTCCTTGCGCGGGGTGAGGAAGGAGTCCTTGTAGCCGACGATATTCGGGTGGTGTAGCCTTCGCATCAGCTCCACCTAGCGTGTTTGGAGACCAACCGAGAGGCAAACGTCAACACTCCTGCGTACTGCATACTGCTGTACCACTCTCGGGCAGTATTAACAGTACACCGGTAGTACCTCATGTTCAATGGATAGTGCTTGGGAGAGAGGACTTGGCCCTTGCGGCTGGAGCGGGCAGGGTCAGGGCGAACAGGAGGTACTGCTGCACATCTACTATTGTATCCCGTCCGTACGATACTGCTATTGTAGTTTTCGGTCGATCGGAACGTATGATATGTACGGCTGGTATATACCTGCTTCACACTTTTACTTTCCGTTTGGTCTTGATTCCCTGTTCCTTCTTATGTGTTCGGTTGGGGAAGCACTCAAGCTGAACATTGTAGGAATGGATGGCAAACGAAATAATATTACAGCAGTACTGTAGTTTACGCAGGTTTACGTATGATAGCGACCGCCCGAATGCTCCGACAGCCTTGTCCTCGCAACACTCAATCCCGCTTTCGCTGTCTTCTGTGTCTATACCAGGCACCAAGTACTGCACATATCGTAGGTGAACGACCGCCATTGTTGCGCACCTCGGTTCGACAGGCTTCCCTCTCCTTGCGCGGAATGTTCTTGATCTTGATTATCTTGGCGCACACGAGTCTTCGCTGCTGCCGATGCCGCATGAGGTACACCTTACCAAAAGACCCCACCCCCAGTATCTTTAGTCTCTCGTACCGTTCCATCTTCTAGTAAATCCGCTGCTGCTGCTGTCGGTGGCACAAGAAGCCCGATTGATGTGCGAAACAAAAAAAATCCGCGAGTAGTTTGATTGCAGCGTGAAGGATTTCCCTTCCATCAGGTTCGTCACAACCAAATTCTTTCTCCCGGCAACATGCAGCTATGATCACCGGGGAGATGGTCGCTAGAATGTCGTCGGCGAAGGGTCGAGGAGAGGCGCCACCCCTATCCGTCCGCGGGCGCCGGTATGTCTGATCAAAGATCAAAGATGATCAGATACGCGTGGTCGCGACGTCGTGAACGTCACATGCCAACCATTATACAGGCCGTTTTACTTTTGCGGCCTAATTTCGACCAATGGGAAGGCGCACATAGGGAGTTCGTCAAGACGTGGTTGCCGTTTTTAGACAGGGGCTCTATCAGGCCAGCAGCAGCAGCAGCGGCCGGCCGGCAGACACAGAGGCAGCAGATGGGTCGCCGGTCATCCACCTGGCTCAATGAGGTCATGGCCTGTGAAGACAGTGTTGGGGCGCATGCAGATGCGGGCCTTCTCGAACGGCCCTACGGGATTCGTCCAGCGACCCCTCGCTTTTGACTCGACAACACAGCGTCAAAATCAGCAGCAGCAGCAGCAGCAGCAGCAAGTCGGGCGTGCGGCTCGGGCGGGCAACACCTCGGCGGCGTGGCAGCTGAGCGGTGCCTTCACCCGATTCGACCGCCGCGTGAGTCTGTCACGACTGCTGGAATTTTAGCTTACCATGGGGTAGGGACGGCAGTAGTTTCAAACGTCAACATTCAACATTGCTTGATTCGCGTGTCACCCACCTGTCCTGATTCTGAAGCGTGTCACCCACCTGTGCTGATTCTGAAGTTCCGTGTCGGATATGTATGTGTACGTGGGGCGTTGAGTTGAGTTCACAGCAGACTCTTTCCAGGATTTGGCCATGCTTGTTGCCTCAAGAAGTATGACACACGCCTAATATGTACCTGACAAGGCAGCAGGCGTTGGCTGTATTGTGTCTCGTTGGTGTATGTATCATGGACTGTCGGCTTTAGACCTTCTCTCCGTGTTTCTGTGCACGTGTTCGTGTTGTGCTTCGCAAGCCATGGTTGATGTGCCCCATTGATACGACGACCTACAGCGCCGTACACACGCACGAGCATCGCATATACGAACGATGATTTTTTGTACCCGGTACCTGGTATGTAGATTGCAGCGAAAGGCAATCCAGATTGTCACATCGTCAATCCCTCGCCACAGAGGCAGAGGGTTGGTTTTCTCTTCCGCATCGCCTGCCGCATCGCTACACGAGGACTGCAGCCAACTGCTGCCATGCTGTTATTGCACGCGGCTTGCAGAATGCGCCAGACCCGTGTGAATGTCACTCGCAAACGTTGAGCAGCATCTGCGCTTTCTTCCTATTGTATAGAACCACTTACCTAGATATAAATCCCTGAGCGTGCTCGGTTGGTACATCCCTGGCCTCTCAGAGCTCCCACTTCGAAACCGCCGCCTTTTATTTCTTGCCGGACCTTTCCAGCGGTTCTTTGTTTTCTCGATTTCTCTTGGCACTCTCGGTCCTTTCTTCCTTTTTTCTTCTTTCGTTTCATGTGCGCGCGTGTACTCCGAGCACGGCACGGCGGGAGAGCCCGGCGCCGTCGCGGGTGTCAGCGGGTGCTGACGGGTAGAGGGGGGGTTGCAAGGAGCGCGGTCGCCGCTTTCGGGCCTAGGCGTCGCGTGTGCCTCGACACACGAGGGATGCATGAACCGGCTCTGTCTGGCCTCAATTTGTGATTTTGGATAGAGTATGTACGAGATATAAGGGTCGTTCGAAATTGCAAGATAGCATTCAAGCGGGGCTTATTTTAGCAACCACGCTGAAGTTGAAAGAGAGAGCTCCCAGTCTGAGTACCAATACTGTCGAGCTGGCGAACGACGGCCACGGTGAGCACCGGGCTTCACGCGAGGCGGACGACGGGGCTGGCTGTGGCAGAGAGTGAGGAAAGGTTTACCCGGACCGAATCGGTGGCGAGGTGGTCGCGAGAGGGGCGGCGTACGAGGCTGAGAGAGAAGCTCTGCTGTTCATTTTTTTTTTTTTTTTTTGACCGGTGCAAGGTGTTCCAAACAGACAGAAAATTATTTCAGGAGAGGGACGGAGATTTTTTTTTCTTCCCGAATTGTTCGAAATTATTTTACATTGTTTTTGCAGTGCTGCTGTGCCGCTGTGCCGCTGTGCCGTGCTGTTCTTTCTTTTTTTTCGTACATACAGCATATCAAAAGAATGAATTAAATACCCCACCTGGGGTATGTACGTACGTGCGGCAACCGCCGGCGATGCGAAACATAAGTGGCGTCCGAGCTGTTTTCTCCTGAATCATGGCGGCGGGACCCTTGGCTTTATCAAGTCGCCAGTTTGCAACTACGATCAGAATAAAAAAAACTATATATATATATATATATATATGTATACATAGGTATTCAATCATGGACCTCTGTCGGCTTCGCATATTATAGTAATTTGATGTACTTTTCCTTCCTGAGCGAGCGTAGCGGGCGGCGTGGGCCGCCCGCGGAGCGAAGCGCCTTGTATTACATACCTGTACGCTGATACTTTTAGTTTGGGATGAATGTTGGGGCTAAAGATAGTGGGAATGGCAATCGCAAATCTTGAAAGGCGACAATACAGGGTCTGGGGATGATCGTCCCTTTCCAGGAAAGAATGGGGGTTTCTACTATACAAGGAGACACTTCCCGTCTGGGGCTACTTTGAGAATTCCACGAACGGCAAGAATTTTGCGAACGGCGCATGGATTTGAGAGCGCGAGCGTACGCGTAACGCGTGACATGCATACCGGGTTTGAATAGTGTTCGTTCGTTCGTTCAAGGAGTCAATTTCTTGTTTTTTTTTTGTAATTTTGTAAATTGTTCGGAATTGAACATGGAAGTTTACGCCGCACTTTGGACACGTGCGCACATATACACGGATTATTAAGGCATCGTATACAAGTGTCTACCAGCTCACTACATGTAGGTGTTTGGTACGAGTACTACTCGTGCTATCTATCTGGTACCTACGTGGTGCACAGCGGCAGCAAAATGTTAATCTAGAACCTACGGTGGCTCTCTTGTTCGAGTTCTGCACCAACAAGCACGACGAGTATTCTGCACAATTCCCCCACAGACCTTTATACAATATTGACACGCCCCTCTTCCATGAACGCGACAAACTCGTACCCAACAACAGTTCGAGGTGTTCGAGGTCAGCAAGGCGGGCGACTTGAGGCGTACAAGCGTAACCCTGGCCAACGTGCTCCGAGATTTTGGTGTCCACGCCCGAGATGTCCTGTCTCTCGGACTACAGGTGATACACACTCTACTTTTTCTTAATTCTTCAACCCTCGGAGGAAAATATCGCAACTGGGGCTTGATTCGCAGGAGGTTGCCACCAAGTTCATTTGCATGCGCCTCGGGCAGGAAGGATGGTCGAGCAGCCTACATACGATTATTTATGTACGTAGCGCATCTTGGCGTACAGTAGCATTAGTAACGGCTGGGAAACCTTCGAGGTATATATATAGGAAACCGATGTATTCTGTTGGATGTTTTCCTGGTATACTCTATTAATTGGACTATTCCTGTGGGTCAATGTCTACTGAAACCTCGAGCAGATCAACTGCGCGTCGGCGGCTAATGCAACGTTTGTTAAGCAGTTACTCTCTAGATAGCGCGAACTCACCTTTTGCGGACGACTCGGCCGAAAAAATGTATTTTTTTTATGACTGCGACCAAGTGCGTATGCCAAAGCTGTCGTCGACACACCGCAACTCCTAGACCGGACACATTTGTGCCTTGCAGCGCCTGTGACACGGCCACCAGCGGCAACGCAACAGCGACAATACTGGGCGGCGTAATTTCCAAATCGATCGGTTAGCTCTCGGCTCGGTGGGGGACCTGTCCATTTTCACAGGGAGCGACCGGGCCTGCCTTGCTTTCCGGCCGCCGCTGCCGCTTTTGGCTCATGTGTGACGGAGACCACGCACCATCGTTTTCTGGTCTTTGTCAGGCCATTTCTAACAGTTTCGTGTCGTGTCGTGCCACGATCGACCTCCCGCACATTACCCCGGCCTCTTTAATAGTCCCATTAGGGCGCTATCATACCGTACGGCAACAACCTAGCCTTGGCCAATATATATATATTTTTTTCTTCGACACGCTCGTTTTTTTTTTGCGATGCGCAGGACGAACGGTATCATCCGCCACCAGCGGTACTCCCGCGAGAGGGGGTGGTGGTATTAGCGCTGGGGCCCTTCAAGGCGTTGATACATACGGAGGCGTGCTTGTTGTTCGAGGCGGGCAACGTGGACGTTTCGCACCTCGTGCCGGTCCTCGCGGAGCTGATGCAGGCCAACGCCGAGGTGAGACATTTATGAAGGCCGGGCCTTCTCGACGGGGGTAACTTATTCTGTTACCCCGGGGCTAGCATCGTTCCGTTGTTTTCTATCTCCTACAACAACTTCGGCTTCGGTAGCCGGCATGCTAATAATCCTTGCTGCTGGATGGAGGTGCGCGCAAATCGTAATTTCTACCCTCCTTTTTTCTCTCGCGCGGCAAGTTTCCGGATATGGCAAACGCCAAAACCGAAGAGGCGGTAGATTTCACTTGTACGAAGCATCATCTAAGGTGACTCGGCGCTGAAACTGCTTGGGTTCAAGCGCCGAGCTTGGCGTTGTCGATTTTGTCCAGGAGCAGCCAGACCAGGTCTAGTCAGGTCGAACGAAACGTCCGTCAGCCCTTCGGCGTTTTCGTTTTTTACTGTTAAGGTAACCATAGGTCGGCGTGGGACCACGTCAGACTTACCTCGGTGCTGTTTTTTCCCCATTCGTGGGTGTAATGCAGATATCGCTGCTATATACTGCTATTGGCTAAGTGCCGCACTTCAAGGTTTCTCTTACGTGTGTTGTGGTTTGTCTCGACCGTGATTTCTGGCCTCCCGCGTTTTGTTTTTTCTCCTTTGTATGCTCATGCTGGCCAGTTCTTAGGTGTTGGTAGCCCCAAGCGCCTCCCGAGCTTTGTAGTGTCTTCTCTTTTTCTCGAGCGTGAATCGCGATGATCACAGGCAAAAACATGGTATATATTTGAAAGCCGTGCTACCGGTAACCCTCCCTCTTAATACATTCGGGAGGCAAGAAAGGAAGTGCAGCACACGCACGGGCGATTCATTACGACCTGGGCGGGTACGATAACGATTTGGAAACCATGGCCAACTTGGAGAACTGCACGAACCTTGGATTGACGACCTTCGTGCAGATGTTTTCCCGAAAATCTTGGGTATCCCCCTGTCCCGGCAGCACCACTCTCTCTCTGTATATACCCTCAATCCGTTCTATCGTGCTCCGGAGGGAGCCGTCTGAAAAGATCCGCGGCCACCCTGAAGCACCTCTCTGTATATAAATATTTCTTTGTTGATCCTTAGCCTGATCTGATCCGCTTTTGGTCGGCGGATCTCTCCCGCCTCCGACCGTCTTTCCGCGCGGTTTCTTCGCCGGGGCGTGCCCCCTCCACGCCTGAAACTCTCGGCATCGGAAGATCCGCCCGCTGGGCGCATGTGCGCCTGCGCGAAGCCTTGACGTTTAGAACCACAAAGGAATCTCCGGAAATCCCTGCCCTGTGTCAGTGTTTTTCGGCCCATGGCCTCTCGACAGGGCGTATGCTTTCGCGTGGTTCTTCCCGGCACGTCCTCTTCGACCTCCGACCCATGGGAAGGGTCAGCTACCTGGCCGGCGTTGCGATTGTGGGGGCCTGCGCGGGTGGCTGCATCTGGGACATCGATGGAACACACCAATGACACAGGCCACCCAGGCTTAGTTGACAGCTGCGATCCATAAAAAAGCATGCCAGGATACATGGGAGAGAGATCGCACGTTACCTACACCAGCAACACTTTTGACGGCCAGCAGTACTTTTGGTGTGTGCGCTATCGTACACCGGCAGCTGGAGTGGAGCTGTATTACGTGGATGGGGAGATGTACAGCTACAGCACTACTGCTACAGCTGCTACTGTGACGGCACATTTCTACGGAGCTGCGCTGCGTCGCGTACTCCCCAGTTAGTTTCACCCCTTTCTAGCATTCCGCCGCTTTTCGGTTAATCGGCAAGTAATCGTCAGCATTCTGCCGCATTTTCCAACGTTCATGGAGTGTGGAGCGCACGCCCTCAATCTCTTGGCATCGAGTCTCAGCCTCCTCCTTCTCCACAGTATACGCCCATCACGCAAGTCCGCGACCGGCGGCCGTCCAGGCCGCCGGCGTAGCCCCTTGCACCTATATCAGGCTCCAGAAAAGAATCTCGCTCCCTAAAGGTTAGCGCCTGCTCCCAATATGAATATGATGCCTGCCCGTGCGTAACGTCATAACGCCAGGTGCCACCTGAAGGTGAGGGGGGCGGGTCGGACGAAAATACCACCGCGGTGGGCCGTGGCGACGATGAGGGTGGCGGCGCAGGAGCAAGCGCTGCACAGCTCACAAGACCGACGCCGCCAGGCGAACCGGCACCACACGGAGATGTGCGAGAGGTGCGCCGGGAGGGAACCCCACTCCCTCCTCGACTACCCGGCGACCCGACCTCGATGCCATCCTCGGAAAAGACACCCGGTGGCGCTTCAGCAGTTGGAAGCTCGCTGAACCTTGGAGGCGACGCAAGAGAGAAAGGGGAGGGTGTCGTGAGTGACGGAGGGGCAACCGGGGGAGGGGAGAGGGCGGCATATTCGGGTATGGCGTCGAGATTTGGCGCGTACGTGGAGGCGTTGGGTTTCGGTGGGGGTCGGGAGGGGAACGGGGGCGACGTGGAGAGAGCGCGCGATGGGGGGGGGGAGGAGGAAGACGCGCAAGAAAACCAGATGAAAGTAATGTTCAGGGAGCAGCTGCCGATGCCTTTCGAGCTGGCTATGCTCGAGGCCATGCTTCAAGAGGTGAGGGGGGGCCGTGAAGCGCGGCGTTACTTGTTGCTTAGGTCTATGGCTCGGTGGCACACGGTTCCTACGCTTAGAGGATGCTGACTGGCGGTGTTCTCCGACAGGTGTGCCGTCCCATGGTTAATAAGAACGGTACGATTTCCTGATACATCGAAAACGATACGGGGGGAAAGGCCCATACCACATCGACCTACCGAAGTACCAGGTATTGGTTTGCCGCGCGTCTCTTGAGGATGATGAAGTGCTCTGGCTAAGACGCAGACAAAAGCATGCGCGTGTGGGCTTTCTTCCCTCTCTCTTCTCTCTTTGTACTTGTGAGTATTTTGGAGCAGGTTTTCATGGCGTGATCGATCGATCCCCAAAGTCTCGCTCAATACGCTTGTCCGGCGTCTCGTTGCAGGTGTGCACGAGCTACCACCGGAGGGCGCACGTGGTCCGAAGGCTGATGGAGCACGGGCTTCGGGCGAGAGAGTCATCCTCCCTCTTCACGCCCAACAGGATAGAACACTACCGGGTGGTGCCGCTCAAGCTTGCGCTGAAGCAGCTAGAGTTAAAGCTTTCCCAGGCGAGCTATTATACGCGCATACAGCTGCGGCTTCTACCGTGGATATAATACGAGCCCGTTCGACCCCCGTGACATTTTTTCCATGCGGGGCGCTCTGGCTTTTTTTTTTTGCTGTTTTTGGTAGGAGCTGTTTGTTGCTCTCGGCCGTTTTGTGTTGTGTCGGTGCTGGAGATTCTTGACGTAATCGATCCTATTTTTATTTTTCGTCCCACACAACACAACCGTGGTGGGCCTAACCCACGACAGGCCTCAACGCTGTCAAGGGCTTGTCTCCGTCAGGGGTTGACGGAATATTTTGACGGAAGGTTGTTCCGTACAATTATCGGCGGGCACTTTGGCAGGTCACGGGTGGTAGCCTCCAGCACAGCCATGGCAGGCCAGTTTGACTGTCACTGGGCCTGAGCGCGGACGCGATGACCACGACTTGGTGCGATGTGGGGCCCAGTGTTCCACTGGTTGTGTCACCCACTCTCTCTCTGTCCATGTAGTAAGGGCGTAGCTGAATCGCTCTGGATGGCGAGACCCTAATGACAGACAGACAGACGTGTTTTCAGGATGATATAGTACCGCAGTGACAGTTCGTCGTCGCTTTAATTCACATATAATTTGGGGTTAATGAAGCCTCTCTGCTGCGATCAGCCGGAGACTCTTACCCAGGGCTACTGCCCCCGCGTTGATTCGATGGCAATCAACGCGGCACCTCGTCGCAGAGAGTAGATGCTCTGGTGAAACAAACATTACAAACATACCAAAAACCGATGTCGTTGTCGACGTTTCTCGCGGACAACGATGGGCGGGCGGGATGGTCTGCTTCTCCTATCCGTGGCCAATTTCCTCGTGCTGCGCTAGGCCGCCGAGGTTACAAGCGTCACCGACTTGCTCGTTGTGTACTTTCCAGAAGGCCTTCTTCCCCTGCGGGGTTGCTCTTCGTGCGTCCCCGTTTTGGATCGAGCTTGCTTGTATATTTTATTTCATCGTATCATATGTATTTTTTTTTTAAAGTGACTTTCGTCCGAATTAATCAAACTTGACTTCAAAGGGATAAAACGACCGCCGAAAAGGAAGAAACAATGACCCCACCGTCACACGAGTAAACGCTACTTTACAAATCTCCTGATGCCCGAGCTTCTACGTAGCGACAACTATTCCTTACATTTTTGTTGAGCGCGGAGAATTGCTTGGGTGCTTGCCCCCCCCATTCCATCTGATTTTCTGTCCACTCAGGTCCGCTTGCTTTGCTGTTGGGCAGGTTGCGGCCTGGTCCTGATGAGCCATCGTAAGTAATCGGACCCGTGCTCTCGTTGCTTCTGTCCCCCCTTCCCCTCCCCGTCCGGTTCGTTTTTTATATGTACATGGAACTCCTTGCCTGCCTTCGCGACGTCCCGTAACCGCAACGGCAGACGAGGGATTGCCTCGAGGAGCTGATGCACAGCGACGAGGATATGCTGGGCCTTCTGCTCACGGAAAAGAAGGAGCTCCAAGAAGGAGAGGTGACCGACTTGAGCTGCAGCGTATGCACACAATGGCTGTCACATCGCGAGTCGAATTTGTTTGCTTTTTTTCATGTAGGATTGGTTGTGCCGCCGCGTGTTTCTGGTGTGGCGATGGTTTTGCGTATTTTTATTGGGCGGCGGGCGGGCCGCCTGACCCCGGTGTACGTTATGCGACAAACCAGCAGTGCATCTTATTCGCTCCCTGACAAGACTTATCTCCTGCAACAAAAATATTCCGAACTAAATCCAAGTACGTAAAAGTGCGCCTTATCCGCTCCCTGACAAGACATACCTGCTGCAACTAAAATATCCCAAACTAAATCCAAGCACGTACGAAGTTTGTCCTCGAACAGTGGAGGCAGTTACAGGGTATATGTATTGGGTTTCAGCGTTCGAAGTGTCTATGGTCCGGTCTTGGTGGTTTTTGACGGGCTTGTCCCCACCGTACGCGCTGCTCCGTGTCGACGGCGCCGGGTAGATGTTGGATCCCCATCGTCACTCGGTGGTGGAGCTGCTGCTGGAGAACTACCACCGGCAGCTGGTTCTGGTGGGACACGACGTGGCCGCGCTGAAGCAGGAGATGGAGTCTATGCAGGCGAGGGCAGGGCGAAACACTTGACACCTCGGGAGAGTTAGGCGACAAGCCCGAACGTAGCGGTGTGGGTAGCCCGATCTTCGCGTGTGCTTCTGTGGAAGTGATTTCGTCTCTCGACTATTGCCTCGGTGGTGGGCACGCGCGCCGCGCGAGCGGGCTAGGAAACGTGCTCGCCCTAGCCCAGTGTGCATTGAGACGTGGAGGGTTGCAACGGAACGTGCTTATGTTGCTTCCCCGGGCAGTAGACGTGACCCATAGCAAAGCTCGACTCCACGCCAACATTGGCTCGCCTGCATCGTATATTGTGAGCTGGGGGGGGGGGGGGTCTTGGTGTCTTGACGGGCGTACTAAAGCGCGAGAACGAGGTATGCAAACTCCCTCCCCACCCCCTCCTCCATCCCTATCAAACGCCTTCTTTGGAAAAATCCCCTGCGTGTTTTTGTGCCGTTGTTCCGCAGGAACTTGCCGCAATCAGTTTGGACGTTTCCCGCAACAGCATGATCGCGGTGGATATCCGCTTGGCCATGCTCAATCTTGGTGTAGCTTCCTCCGCTTGCGTGTTCGGTGCAATGGGTGAGGAAACCAACCACCCTCGTCCCCGCCGGCCGCGACAGTTGCATAAGCTCCGCCTCCATTGGTTGTTACTGTTGTTTTTTGTGTATTCATCCTCTGGCGGACGCGTGAAAATATAGTGTAACCTTTTTCAGAACCTCAAACAAAATGTCATACTAGTTCTTAAAAACATGTTTTCCATAACGTGGGTGCAGTCCTGATGAGCTCTCAAGCTCGCCACACTTCGGCATGTAAATTATGTCTTTGTTCTCGAGTAGTGGAACATAATAAAGCTTGAGCTCTCGCCTCAATTAAATGTATGTATGTACCGTGTAGTCCTTTGTGGGGCGCGGAGAGGGCGAAGTGGTTGCTGGAATGCGAGTGCCGCATCTGGCCCCCAGCTTGGTGACTGTACCGCTTCTCTGGGAGCGGACCTCTGCACAGCTGCAGCGTCTTGCCCACGCGCCGACGTGAGTATCCGCGCCTTTAGGCCCGTCGTTTTATGTTGTTTGCGGAACAAACAAGAAACGAAAAGGTGTTGGAGGCAAAAGTCGACCCCTCTGTCTACATGGTAAATACTTGGATTTGTCACAACATGTAATCGTGATAATCCAGTCAACGCCCCATGACGCAGGGGGGGCGGGGCTGGTGGACCTTTCTTCTCTGCAGGCACCTGCAAACCCGTACCCTGTAGAGCTTGGTGAGTTTTGGTGCGATTCGACTTACCTACAACACCCAACAAATCAAACGACGCACCAGGTATGGATTTTTGCTGCGTTAGGTTCTCTGCTAGCGCGATCCGCAGTTGGCTCTGAAACGCTTAAATCACCGCACGCAGGCGTAGGTGACCGGGCAATCTACCAGGAAAAAACCGCGTCCCAATCGACAGCGTTCCCTACGAGCAGTGTTCTACCAGCAGGTGACCCGATAAAACGGATATCGGGCAGTTTTCGCAAAAGTTTTGGCTTGACCTCTTTGGCCGGGAACAATCTAGCAAAATGTAGACGCAATACATGGATTTTGAGGCAATTCTCTCAGAGGTTTTGGCTTGAGCTATCTGGCGAGAAACAACCTGGCATAAATTTGACGTAGTTATAAGAAAAATACAGGCGAGATGACTGACGAAACGGCGAAATTCGCGCACACTACGCCGGACCACGCCACCGCTATTACGGATATCGGCCTCCCGACGCAAGAGCGATTCCGAGATGTCGCAGCGCGGCAGCACGTCGAGAGCCTCGCCAATCGTGCTGGGGGGATTGCACGCCACGAAGTCTTTGCCAAGAGGCTTCGCGCAAACGAATTTGCGGTGGCAACAACCGAGTATATACCAGCATACCTTGTAAATGTAAGGGTAGCATGCGGAGGTGAAGTTTCGTGCTGAGGACAAGGAAAGGGCGTGCGTGGTGAGTAACCGCGAAAGAGCCCACGCCGGCGGAAAAGCTGCAGCGTCTGCGAGGGAAGATGGATAGGCATCGACAACGAGAAGCCTCGCTCGCGGATGGATACGGCGATGCAAACTTCCTGTCGGCTTAATTGACCGAAGCGGCCGCGCGAAAATATTGTCTTGATAGACGACAAGGAAAGTTGCTCGAGCGAGGGAGGCGGCGCAGTGCGTAGACAATGAGGGGGGAGTGCGTGGCGTGGAGTTTTCTTCACTTGCCTGCTTGATGTTTGATGGCAACTATAATGATGTATACGTGGTGCCAGGTATATATCATGTCGGGTGAGTCGTGTGCGGCCACTCTTTAGGCAATTCGTTTTTGATCTTAACGTATATCTGGTACACGCACAAAGTGACGGGCCTAAATGCGCAAGCCCTTTCTGCGTTTTGTTGCAGTTGCCTAATCGTGTGTTTGCGTGTTAGTAAGTGTTGTGTGCCTCGCCACAAGGAAGCCGCAGGGTGCGTCGTGGGCGTTTTCCCTTCCCGCTCTCCTTCCCTTGAGGCCGGGTATCCTATTGTCGTGTGCCTCGTCACGAGGAAGCCGCAGAACGCATAGTGGGGGGATTTCCTTCCCGCCCTCCTGGCCGTGTGGCCGGGTATCCTCTTCTCGTGCTAGCGGGCGATAAAGGCGTCGAAAGACGCCGATTGTTCTGCTAAAGAGTGCTGACATGAGCTTGTGCCCGCTCCCGCGACCCACCGCTTCCGATGCTCTCATGTACGCGGTAGGGATGAATGTGGTGAACGGGATGGAGTCATCCCACTTAGCCTTTTATGGGCTGCTCGGAGGCAGCGCGGCAGCCTCTGCAGCTGCTCTGGGTGGTGTGATGAGACACTTGAGGTCAGCCGCGTGGGAGTTTGTCGCTTTCCAAACTGTGGTCAAGTTTCACGCCAGGAGCGGCCGTGCCATCTTCCAGTTTTCTCCCATGACAGAACAATTGGCTGTTTTGAACTGCAACCCGTCCAGACATGCGAGAGCAACTTATGAGAAACATAATTTTTTAATGTAATCTCAAGCGTCGAGAAGGAGAACCGTTTGCCGGTATATAAAAAAAACAAGACTCTAGACCCCGGGGCCTTCTTCTAGTGGGGTATTCTTAGCTCTCAAATGGCCTCTCTTCAAGACGTGTGGTCTGCATCAAATGAGGATTTGGAAGCCAACAAGCTGCCCACGCGCTTGCGAATATTGTTGCCTTCAGCAGCATGAGAGTCAACATGCTGGTACAGCCCGTTTTCTCCTACGGTGCCCAGAGGTAGTGTTGTAGGGGGTTCTAGTGTGCAGTCGATATCGCTCTTGCCTCCGGAATAAGCCACAACGCCGCGGTATCACAGGTGTGGCTTAACACCCGTGTATCCCGTTCGAATGCTGCAGATCGGTTGCGCGTGCCGGAGACTCCCAGCAAGGCAAGTTAATGGTGAGCACGACAACAAGAGGGTGCGAGTGAGAGCGGGGGTAGGGCCCAATCGTTTTGGTGCGCGTACAGGATGTCGTCTACGCGGCATGGGAGACAAACACACTCAACCGTGTCAGCCGCCTCTTGCGCTGGACCATGTGTCCACCAAGAATAACTCCCGGCAGCATCATGCCGCAGTCGTGGCGCTGTTTCGCAGCCCTATGGGGATTCTCTTCCGGCTAGATCTGCAGTGACACCGACCGTTGATAGGGTTCCCGAGAGTTTCGTTGCGCGTTCTTCCAGCAGGGTTTGATCGCTGTTTTGCTCTTGTTCGATACTGACGCCCGCAGTATACAGGGAATGGTTGCTCTATGTTGAGGCCTTTCACAACCCGTGGTTCACGCCACCAAAGCTGAACCTCGAAGGGCGCAAAACTACTGTAGTGGCGTTGTGACCGAGTTATCCACGAGTGTTGAGTTGCGTGTACCGGGGTTATTTTTTCATCCTCCGGGATGCCCTTAACCCGCGGTGCGAGGGACGGCTATAGTAGACGAATACACGCAGGACTTACGTAGTGTACGGTGAGTACAGGGTATATTTATAGCATTTTAGTTGTTCAGACCGCCAGCGATTCGGTTCCATCTGCTCGATGCACGAGTCATATTTTGTTCGGTTCCATCTGCCCTCGCCGCGAAACCCCGAAAACCGAAAACGTTGCCGGGTGTGATACAATGCCTCGACGGCTCACCCACCACATGCTCACCACGTTGCCCCCTTCCTCTACTGCCGTGGTACGGCTGTCGGGTGTGTCAAGGCGCTGAGCACCATCTGCGACCACGTGGACGACATCGAGAGTGTGCTGCGGACCGAGCTCGAGAGTGGCCGCGGCAAACTCTCTTCTCTGGACGTGAAAAAGGATTCTCGAGCCGTAATCGATAGGAAGGCGATGGCCAGAAAGCTGTCGCGTGCGAGGGGCAGAGAGGTGAGCCCCCTCAGTAAATATTTACACCGGTGCAGTGCAAGGCGGCGGGTGGAACTTCGGAGTGCAGCGAGGATACGCTGTGTGTGGAGGGCCTCCTTTGAAAGTCATCTACCAATCCCTCGAAGACTGCACTCCCGTTTGGAGGACGAATTACTTGGAATTAAACTACAAAGTATGCTTCTGTACAGTGGCGTAGTACAGTGGTATACCCACTTCAAGGCCCTCCGGTTTAGGCCTTTCGGGTGGATGAGGCTTGTCACGAGAAAAGAAAAAACTACTTGGAATTAATATGGGGTCGTTTTTTCAGTAGTTCAAGATGAGACCATATTGGAGACAAAACCACGTCAATTGCCTTTCCCAAAGTGGTCTTGAAGTGGGTATATCACCGCACAAGAGTTGAGGCGTTAACACCGCATTCCGAACCCTCTCGTTACACCCCACACGAAGTATGATGTCGCTCGAGGGAGCATGCCTGTGCCTGCAGGTTGCATCCTTTGTGCCCGCCCTTGAACAGATCACTACATCACTTGTGCTCCACTTACCCCAACATCGTTCGAGGCAGAGAAGACCGGCAGACGAAAGGAGTACAGAGCTGCCAAGCGTTTCTGATACAGCAGTGCGCCCCTCTGACGTATCCCCACCGCGACATCCATATATAAAGGAGAAGACCGACGTACGAAGGGGATGGACCTGCAACATTTATACGATACAACATTGTATCCCTTTGTCTATTGACCGACGCCCTCCTCCCCCCGGTTCCGTGCGCACGTGCAGATTTCTGAGCAAGAGCTAGACCTTATTTTTGCCGTTTTTGACACTACGGGGGACGGCGCAATCGACAAGCAGGAGTACGGCAAGCTTGTATCAGACCCGGCAGGATTTTTGGGGAACAACGGTGTGGCGTACCAAAAACCTGGACACCAAGAGCGCAGGGGCGGGATGAAGCCGCGGTAGCCATGACGGGCTTTGCAAGCCCCGCTGCCCCTCTTACGCCAGGGCGCTGCTGCACTCCGTTTAAGCTGGTTGTTCTGCTACACGAGCAGTGCCTGGCTTGTTGCGCTGACGGCTTGTCTGGACGGGGCGGATGGTTGTGGGGTGTTACCAGCATGTAAATCGATGAGAAAAAGCTGGCTGAGAGGGGTGAGGACGTCTTGACCCAGCGTGCTTGCTGTCCCCCTCTTGAGATGGCGCGCTGCTGCACGAGCGGTTCCTGGCTTGTTGCGCTGACAGCTTGTCGAGGCCGAGGCGGGTGCTTGTGGGGTGTTCCTTGTCAATCGACGAGAGAAAACTGGCTTGAAACGGGTATCGAAGAAGGGGAGCCCGGCCTTTGGAACTCTTTCATCGAATGTTTTCGTGTTGTACGTGTGTCTAGTACCTGTGATGGTCATGTGCTTGTAAGCTCATTCAACTACTCCTTTATTTTCTCCGTGGCGCGATCGGGCCGCTTCCTCAAGGGAAATAAACAGCCCCAGTCCCATATGTGGGGACAAACCACTCAAATTTTAAGTAGTTTGTCCCCAAAACGGGACTGCGGTTCTAAAGGGGTTAAGATCGACCCTTAACACTCTCCTCAGCTGAGGAAACTATGCTGCTGTATATACCCAGCACGGTTCGTCTTTACAAAACTTTTCGTTGTAGACCTATATTAATAGTAGTAGGTCATGGAACGGATACTTCACCAGGGGGGTTTACAGCGTTTGGGACCCGGAGATAGCAATCCTAACTATGGTTGGTAACTCGGGGTGCTATCAACCGTCTACGAGCGGCGCGTGGGCGCCCAGCATTCAGGGTATGACCATGTTGCGCCTCTGCCGTGAGATCCCTTGCGTTGTGACTCGGAAACGGTGGCCGTTTCTGTATTCGCCAATATGTATCGTCGATTCTTCCCGTTTGAACTTCCAAGAGGGTTCGGTGTCCTTTTTTTTATCTTGAATCTAGTTTTCGGGTGAGACCCAGAGCTCCCTCAAGCGAGAGGAGGAACCTCAGATAATTGCAATACGTAGCCTGTTTGTGTCACGTGACGATTTTTGCAGAATCGGTGGCCACACGAACCATCAGCCCGTGCTCGTTTACAAAGGCTAAACCACTGCGTGAGCTACTCAGTCAAGGCTGACTGAGTAGCTCGCTCGGTAGACTATCCTTTATAACGAACAAAATAAGTGAATTTGGGCTCGATACGGCCTCCCACCGATAACATCCTCCTGGGTTAATCAACAACGAACAGCCCGGGCTGCTGGGGATATAGTAGGGGTGCCAGTCCGAAGTGCCACGCAAGGGACGTACGACACGCTCGCAACTATCACCACGTCATATTAATAGAAATCAGAACCAACTATTAATATATATATGGTGTGGAAACATAGGGGGATACTTAGTTTTTCAGTCGATTATGGGGTCTGATTTTATATGCCCCCCCCTCTCCCCTCCCCGCCACAGTACTTAGCAGGCTGCTAAGAGCGCATTTGTGATGTGTTAGGTCGCTATCCCAAAAGGGTATACAAGTGCACAACAATTGGGACCTCCGTGTGATGCTTCCACTGGTGCTTCCGAGGCGCTTCCATGGTATTTCCATGGAAGCGGCGTCCTTCCATAGATAGGAACTCGTGTGGTGCTTCCTTGTGGGAAGTTCGTGCCTCCTTGGCCGGTGGTCCTTCCATGGTGCGCACTGCTGCCATGGCGCGTCCATGACGTTGACCGATTACCGTATGAACCACCATGAAAGCTGAACCATGTACTGTATATACCCGTAAGTACACAAACCAAATACTATGTGTGGTGTGTGATGCCAGACTGACCAGCTCCTGGAACGTCGTCTCCGTCGCAAATGTTGCGTGTGCTTCATGGGCGTTTGTGTATGTAGATGGCCGGATTTTCGCTCGGCGATGAGAAAGGTGGCGGAATATTTTTCGATTCTTCTGCGGACACTCTTCCGTGATTTGATGCGGGTTCGCGATCTCGTGCCTTGCACTACAGTTGTACAACGAACAGCAACATATTATACCGCGACAACTATTCCGGGGGACCATAGTAAATAGGACCAATTATCATTCGTAAAAATATCGATATATCTAGGTTTTTCTGTTTACCGTAGGTCCTATTTACTGTGGTCCCCCGTAATACCAGATGACGGCCGGTCGAGGCTAGAATGGATGTGGACCATAACGTACAATGAATGCTTCTGTGTCGCCGGGGAAAAGGCCAAGGGAATGTGGTGTATATACCAGTACGTCGTGGCGTTGTCACGGGTTGTATTACTTAGCACACGACGGCACGGACGGACTACTAATATTAATCGTGCTTGAATGGTGTCGGTACATTTGGGGGCAGGTACGTATTTATTTAGCTAATGTGTGTTTTGAGACAAAAAGGTAAAGATTAATGCATGGTCACGCTTCGCGACCCTTCCTTTCCGTGGATCTTGCCAGGATACAGCAATAATAGGTACTGTATGAAGAAACATCCTAGATCCAAGAACCAAGATCCAAGATCCCACACCGCACAGTACAACTCAATCTCGCCGCATAAAACGGCCACGTTCGACTGCTTCACTCAGCATGCCCATCGACCATCGACATCCAATCCAGCCTTTCATCGACCATTGACTATAAGCATCGTCGTTTGCTCAGCAGCACCCCTCGCCTCTGGGACACGCGTGCCCTGCCGGGCGTGTCCGCGCGCGGGTAGGATAGAAGTGGCACACATAACAAACAACAAGACATGCACCTGCGGACTTGCTTGTTTGTGTCAGAGAACCTCTTTTGTGTGTGCGCCCATTTTCAGCAGCAGCAGCAGCAGCAGCAGTAGCAGCAGTAGTAGCAGCAGCAGCAGCAGCAGCAGCAGGAAGCTATGGGGGCTGGGGTCGCGCCCGAGGCAGACAGTAGCAACAGCAACAGCTTTTGCATCCCAGACTCAATGCAGGGCAGGGCGACTGTGAGCGAACATGCACACCAAGGCCTGGTGGTGAGTGACCACGACGCGGTGAAGACGACGACAGCCTTACTACCTGCACAGCAGCAGCGACAGACCTTCCGCACCATTCGAGGAGGGAAAACATCAGAGGTACGTTGGTCTACAGCAGTACTCCTTTGTCGACAAGCTGGAAATCTATGTCGGAGCCGTGGCGGGAACATATACTGCAGCACGTGTTCGCATTAAAACGCATGCATGCACTGCTGTAATTCATACCAGGTACCAGTATCTGTAACTTCGATGCGGGCCACTTTGAATGGTATGATACTATACGAATCATACGACTCGGGACATCCATTTTGTAAACCACGCGGCGAATCCTCAAGCACGAGAAATATACTCACACGCTGACGATTCCGTGTGTAAGTATATAGGAGTGAGTCGCGCATTTCGCGCTTTCGCCGACTCTGTTGTTTGTCGTGATTGCAACTGCGCGTATAAAGACCCTCTACGTAGTCCCCCAACACTATAGTTTATATATGTATATACTATACCACCATCAGCAGCAACCTCCCTGTGGTCTCCTAACTCGAGCTTCAATTTTTAGGTGCTAAAACATGTGAAGAAGCAAGGGCGTCTACTTACGCGCATGCGCTGGGGGCATAGGTGGGTGACAGTTAGTGGGGCGTGCGTGTTAGGGTGTTGAACTCATCGTGTTATATCATAAACGAGGGGCCTCGCTATGTCCGTGTTACAGATAAGCTGCTATGTAGGAAGAAGAGTGGCACTGAACGTAGCGGTGTGGGTGTCTGTATGTGCTGTGTATGCAGCCGTGTTAGGCTGCAGCAGAGGGAGTGCGCCGTAGTGTCTCTATGTATGTGCTGTATGTGCTGTATGTGCTATCACCGAACAGAACAACACACAGCCAGTGCTCTTGTGGTTTATTTGTGCATGACATATGTGCCGGTACGCTTGTGTTACTCGAACAACACGGTGTTTCACGTTGGCATTATTACTGTAGCTATTTGGCATACCCCCATATGGCGTCCGTTCGCGTTTGGTGGGTATTTGGAACTCGGAATAGACCGGAAAGAGTCGCCCCCACTTTTACTGTAGACTATGGTACTACCCACAGGGAACTCACCGACGTGTACGTATCCTTCATGAGTAGTGTACACATATCCTTCATGAGTAGTGTAAACACACGCACATAGCACATACGGCCGACTTTTCGCGCAGCTTGCAAAAATCTGAGCATCGTCGAACCCACACCGCGCCGACGACATGTTTTTCCCCGACATAAATTAGAAAAGGTACCTCAAGCTAAGGGTTTCGTCGAAGCTTATCTTTCTTTGCAAGCTCGTGCTTCGATCGCGCGTGCGATCAATACGGGCCGTATAGGATATGACCTCAAGGCGTGTGTATATGTATGGTACTTTGTGTTGTACTATTAATAATATCTTACGCGTAATAAAACAACGACGTGCGCTTCGCCAATTATTGAGTAATTGACCAATCGCAGCAATAAAACCAAAAAAGTCTACCAATACGTAGACTTGTATACGAGTTATATCAACAACCAGGGGTTATATATCCGGCCAGAGTGGTGTGACGTTACGCCCGTCCCGAGACAGTACGCAATGATGGGCATTCCGCGATGATGGTGAGCAATATGAGTAAATTCATAACTTTGACGCGGAGAATCCGTCCAACCCCAACATCACGCAATGCATATGCCGCGCTCGGTGCAGTCTGTACAACGTAACACGAGATGCCATGGAAGAGCCGTGGCGCGGACATTCTGGCCTGCGGGGTCGCGTGGCATCCCGCGCTGCTGCTGCTGCTGCTGCTGCTGCCGCTGCCGCTGCTGCCGCTGCAGCAGCAGCCTGTGCAAAGGAGGTGAGTTCACATCATACAGTACGTCCACCCATGCCTCGCCGGCAATTCCTCGTCCAGCTATAAACAAACGCGGTGATAGCAACTAGTGTTGAGCCTACCAGGTACACTTTAAGAGGCTCCTCGTTCGAGGAGCTCCATGCCTACCTCACCTGACAACCGACTTAAGAAGAGAAAACAGTTACTGAACGCCCATGGGCTAGGTATGGGTTCAAGCACGTCAGACAGATCCGCGATCTAGATCATCAGCTGTGCATATGTCCTAACCCCTATACGTGTATACATGTTGTGCAGGAGCTGTAGAGCACATGCAAACCCAACCCAGGCAACGTTGTTGTCCTGCTCTACGGTAGATGATGCAGGTTGTACCGCTCCCACCCGCCTGCAACATGAAAATGCTACTGTCAGTAGATCACGCAGATCAGGGCTCTTATCTGTCACTCTGAAATATCCACAGAAGTTTTCGAAGTGGAAATCGTTTTTTTTTCTGTCAGCTGAAGGACCTTAGATCACGAAGTTGAATATCGATGATCTGTCCGACCGAGAGAGCTCCCTCCGTTGATGACCTCCCGCCGATGTACACAGTTTAGACTCCAAAGGGCAACCTGTTTACTGCTCTACTCAGTCAGCTGAAAGCGTGTGCGCTGGAGACATTGTGAATGGTCATGACGGTGTGCTCCAGGCTAATGTTAGTGCATGGAGAGAGGGTTTCACCCCGGAGGGTTGAGTGCCGAGGCGGAGGTCGAGGTCGAGTCAAACTCACACAAGCTCATAGTGTTGGAAATAGGGGATAATTTACTAGCGGTTCTCCAGTCAGTCGGCGCGACAGACTGGAGTACTGGTAAGGTTGTTGAAAATAAGGGATAACCTACTAGCGGGACTCCAGTCAGTCAGCGCTGACTGACTGGAGTACCGGCGAGGGGTTATCCCTTCTTCCCAATAACCCCTCCCGTAGTACGGCTTGTTTTAAAGACACTGCCATATGCTTTGTACCTGCAGTCGTCGTGTAGATAAGACCGGGTGTATGTTTTGCAGCCCTGTGGCTGTAGATGTGGCGTTGTAGAGCTACGTAACTACTGTACAACAGTATCATAAATGGGCTTTTCTCCGACGTGATTCGGAATTTTCTACAATAATTGAGGAAACATGCTTTTTTTGTTTTTAACCCTGTGAGTTCAAGGCGAGCTTCGACGTCTTCCCCTTCAAACACCTTCAGAAATTTCCCTAAAAAATCTCGACTCCGTCGTGTAACTATTTTTGTGACTTCAAGCACAGTAACCTGAAGTTTCTCCTCTCACAACCCCCATCTTCGGCCGCGAGAATCATCCCTGTTTAGTGTTCACATCAGTGTGCAAATAAATGATGAATATAGGGTAGGTTTGTCCGTAGACGAGGTAACGGCCTCCGCAAACGAAGTAACGGACAAAGCAGGGTTTATTGGTAGAGAGAATGTGGCATGTCCGTATCGGGAACTGGGATAGAGCAAGTTTGGTTGGAAGGGAAGGCCTCGCACGCAGTCCTTCGAAGCAAAG
This sequence comes from Nereocystis luetkeana, assembly GCA_031213475.1. Taxonomy (NCBI): domain Eukaryota; class Phaeophyceae; order Laminariales; family Laminariaceae; genus Nereocystis; species Nereocystis luetkeana. The sequence continues at coordinate 5,103,130 of JARUPZ010000008.1, forward strand.
CACCGAGCGTAGGTCAGCATCCCCACGCCGGGCACGAGCAAGCACGAGGTCCTGTGACGAGCACGGGCAGACGTGAGGTAATCGCTGGTATGTCGATCCAAGCCAGGAATTAGTGCCTTATTTTCCGCCGCCCCACCCCCCCCTATTTTTTCTTTCGAAGGGGGGGGGGGGGAGGCACGAGTAGCCGGGGGTACGGAGGAAATGTCTTTCCTTCCGCTAGGGTTTACTTTAGTTAGATTGGAGGAGTCGAATGGTACCGTACCATTCGGAGGCTTGGTTATCCGAGACAACTGTAGGCCGTACTAGTTAGGAACCCGGCCGGTATAATAGGAGGGAGAGAGAGACGTAGAATTAGAGTGGTCGAGATATCCAGGGTATTGCAGGAAGCTGCGATACAGGTATCTGGCCGAGGGGAGGAACCTCTCTCTCTCCCACGACACAGGAAACGATAATGATAATGCAATTCGAAAGATATACAATAAATTAATGGTCATAGGGGTACTGCTGTACGTCGTCATTTTGTGCCCAGACTTTAGGATCCAAGTACGTATGTGCCATTGTTGGCTCCGACTGGTTGGAAGCGCTCGATTTTGCTCTTTACCGTGCGGTAGCTACCGGTCCGTGCCTTCTCGCTCACCTCGAGTAGATCGAATTGTGAGAGGCGGGAGAGACGGGGGTGTAGCCGTTGTCAACTACAGCCGAGGTCGTTCGGCCATAGACCCTTGCATACCTATATATATATATATGTATACAATGCCGGGACTGAGCATGACGTCGGGTTTTCATTTACCAGGCATATATAGCTTGCACCAAGCGCGAAGCGCCGTGAGGTGTTCCTTCGGCGAGTGACATGAAAGGTGAGCTGCATCCTACTAAGGGGGAGATAGATGTGGTGAGTTATTCCCTTGCTGCTGGCACTCCCTCAATACTCGAAAATCCCGGATCATTGCTTTGTCCCAAGCTGACGGCTACCGAGAGCATACCACGTGTGAACGCCGTGGATGAAGGTAAGGGTAGGAAAGAGCGCTGTTACACGCCAGCCATCGCACCATACATATAAAAAAGACTGAAAAAAGTATCGGTTGGGGAAGAACGGTACACGCCGAAAATAAATTCGACCTCGCTCACCTTTAACGTCTGGTCCGCAACCAGGCGGACATTTTTTGCAGAAGCCGAGGCGAAAAATGTTGTTCATCGCCCTGTTCACAACTTTTTAACTTTTTGTCCACAACCAGGCGGACATACTCGTAGTCGACGCCGCGTCTTCTTCTTCTAACCAGGGAATCAACCAGGGCAATGCTCGACCCCCACCCGACAACACAAGCAGCGCCGCCGAAACCACCAGCAACGAAAAGCAAGCGAGCTCCTCCAGGCGAGACCGACTACCGCTCCCCGCGCCGTCCCACACGAGAAGACAGATGACAACATGCTAGCGTACGGTATGATAGGGGCGCGCTCACTGATATCGGGCGCCCCTTACTTGAAGGCCTCTATGTATGTACCTGGTAGTATATAGTGCAATAATATATGTATACCTCACGCAGAAACTGACTTTGAGAGAACAAGACAGCAGTGTGTTGGTTATATAGCATAGTCCATTATCACCTTGCTTCTTTGTTATTTTCGAGCGTGCGCGCTGGAGACATCACGAAATGGTTGTGATAGTAAGCTCCTGGATACTAGTACGGGGCGAGAGGAGAACCCCGGAGATAAGCTGCAGCCCCGTGATATTTGTAGAACCCCAAAAGTAAATATTTTGTTGGTTTAAAGCATAGTCACGTGACTATCCTACTATTCTATATGACCAACACAGTGTAACCCGATGGCCTTAAGGTAAACAACGAAGACTACTCGTAGCACGTGCACCGAAAATGGTGTTCCGGCGGTATTGGGTACTCACTCTGGGCGGAAACATACGGAACGTTTAGAAATGAATGAGAAGACCAAGCGGCCCTTATACTTGCGGCCAGTGTACTCCGATCGTAGCACATGTAACTACAATAAGACAACAAGCGGTACGGGGTATGCCCTCCAAGATATCTTACTGTGATGATGTTGGTTGCCCAGCCGTACCCTTTCATTCCTCCAGCTGAGCCGCCGCCACCTTACACTGAACGAAACCCTTTCGCGCCCCCCCCCCCCCCCCCCTCCTTCGCGAAGCTTGGCGCAAGAAGCAATGTCTGTCTGATCAGTGAAAAACCCGACGCGCGTCCGTCCCGGCATTGCAGGGATACGAAGAGTCTATGGTCATACGACTACGGCCATGCATGACATGAGTACACCCCCCCCTGCACGTTTTTCACTATGGCAGGAGACTGCCACCGCCAGATCAAGATGCCCATCCGGCAGTAGACACCACCGACTACTGCGACCCGTCCCTCGCGCCAGCCCACGGTGGAGTGGGCGGCGTAGACGCAGGTCGTTCTCCCTTCCTTCGGGTGCGTGCAGCGTCGGCTGGCGCCGGGTTGGTCGGGGACCGGCCGGGGGAGGCGGTGGGGGGGCGTTTAGGCGTGGCGAAGGGAAGGAGAAGGGGCGGCGACAGGGTGGCCAGGCTTGGATCCGCGATGGACGACATAGAGACTCAGGTGGACGGACCCGCGGGGAAGGGAGATAAGAGGGCCGAGGCTCGAACCAGAGAAAAGGTGTGAGCAGTCCAATTTGTTCGTCCGGAGAAACAGAGCGGAAAATGTTGTCACAACGAATGGCATACATCTTGTCTGCTGCTTTCTCAGGTGGGGACGTCTCGTCGATATCTCGGAATCAAATATCTGACTAAACAAGACTGCCCCCCAAGTTATGGTTGATTATTACAAACAACCACCTTCCGAAGTGAAGAATATATCCTGTGATTTTGTCACCCATGCTAGAGTTTTTTTGTCTTGCGGAGTTTTGTGTTGCGTTATCCTCTGTCCTTTGTCTACGCGCACCTCGTCAAACTGTCGACAACCCACGCCATGGAGTGACGGGCGGGCCAATCCGTACAGACGGGCGTCCGTTCTGGCGAGATAAACCAGCTATATGAAAACCCTTTTGATCATTTCTCCTCGATGTTAGAACCCTTGAGAGTCTCAACCCCTTTGTCTGGCCGTTCGTTTTCGAATCGCGCCTGGTGGCGTTCAGCGTGATCGCGTTCAGTTCGAACTTACTTGCCATACGCTTATATACTACGAAATGCTTATTGCTACGCAACATTTGGTTGTGACTTTCGGGCATTCGATCAACGATACACCTAACACCATGTATGTAGAATATGTGCTGGAAACTCTAGACACCGCGCTCCCCTCTTACTAAACGGATTAAAAAACCAAACACATACTCCGAATCCCGTCAGGCAATCAATCGCAGCTGGCTGCTGTGCCGGCCTGATAGACAGCGAGTAACATGTGTCGTCAAGCGTTAAGCATCGTCTCTGCCGACACCTCCTATGCAGATATATGGGTAAGAGAATAGGCAAAACGCGTGACCTTGGTATAAAATAGCTCATGATATCTATACAGTAGGCCCAGCGTCAAAGCGGATGAAATCGTGCGCGTCTGTGATTCTCCTTCCCTGATGCAAACGATCGTCGTGTCTTCAGCTGAACCTCCCGGGTGCGAAGCGGCACGCCAAGATCGTCCGGTCTATGGCCCTCGGTGGCTCGGACATAGTTCCTACAGGAACTGGCGGCGGCGGACAAAATACACCTACCACGCTACCAACAACGATGGAGCCAGCAGCAACAGCAGTAGGAACAGCAGCAGCAGCAGTAGCAGCAGCAGCAGCAGCAGCAGCAGCAGCAGCGACAAAAACGGTAGCACCAGCACCCAACGCGTCAGCAACGGCAACCAATGCTTCCGCTAATGGCGGCACTACAGGGACTACAGTGACACAACCACCCGCCGAAGGCGCGGCGGTGTCGTTGAAAACCGTCGGCAAAACGGTTGCCTTTTTGACCAAATTAGCCTCGCCTGTCGCGGCCGGACGAGGGGGGGATGGCGGCAGCGGTGGCTTCGGGGGCGGTGAAATAGCGGGTGGTGGAGGCGCAGTGGGGTCTACCTACGGGTGAGGGCTTGGGCAAAGTTTGAGGCAGCTTGGCGGGTTGTGATTTGGGGGCTGGGAGCAAGCGTTCAGCTATTTGCGTTTTTTGGCGACGCGATGGTTTTTTGTTTTTTGACGGGGGGATTAGTTAACCCTCTCCGGCGTTTTCCCTGAGACCTTTAGAAAGTCTTGTCTGCTTCGTCTGGCGGGCGTTGTGAAGGAGTGGGCGGTCTCTCGCCGCCGGTCTCGGCGGGTTTTTTCGTCTGTTGAAAAGAGGGCAGACCGTTCGTTACAGCGCCTACATACGTGCGTTCTCTGTGTTTCGTGACCAACAAAACAGAAAAACAACTCAAAGCAGGTGAGAGAGACAAAGAGCGAGACCAATCACAAAAAAATGGCTTCCACATGGCCTCCCCCCTTTTTTTGTGATTATTTCACGCTATTTACGGGGATAGAACCCTCGATGGACCCAAAAAATAGGTATCCCCCAATGTACACAAGCCATATTTGGTTGTGAATACTAGATTCCTCCGTAATAGCTCAAGACGTTAACACATCAATTTCACTTCCCCCTCCACTCCCCATATGATGAGGCACCCACGAGGCAGATACGTACTATAACCATTGCTGTCTGTTGGAGTGGCCACAGAAAGAAAATTATCGATCCATTCGAAGCCGTCATCCACTGCAAGTCCGCTTCACAAGCGGTTCTTAGTAGGATGTGGCTCACCAATAAATACGACTCGTCCAGCCTCTCACGGCGCTTCGCGCTTGGTGCAACAGCAAATGTCTCCTGGTCGGTGAACACCCCGCGTGCTCCGTCCCGGCATTGTAGGGATGCGAGGGTCCACGGCCATACGACTAAGGCCATGCACGACATGGTTACCCCCCCCCCTCTCGCCGCCCCGATCTTACATCGGAAGATGATGTTCACCAACGCATTGTTAGGGCAGCAGATAGTCTCGTCTCCCCTCTGAAAACTAATCGATATAATCCTATGTCATGGACCACAACCCGTAACTAATATACACACTATACACTACACATACCGTGCTCGCGTCTTTATGTATAGGCTTAGGCATTGCTGGTACAGTGCCGCAGCTGCTCGGGCCATTGCCGAAGAAGCACCAGACTCGGTGGTTTCAGAGGAAGAAAAAGAACCGCTGGCGACATCCACCCTCGAGCGGCGCCTGCACGCTGCTCCTGCCATCCTTTTCACCGCCGCCGAGAACCGCCGGGGAGGATTCAACAAGGCAAGAGAGATATACAGTACGTGTAGCAGCAGCAACAACAGTAGCAGCAGCAGCAGTAGTATTACGGGGGACCATAGTTAATAGGACCAAATATTGTTAGTAAAAATGGTTAAATATATAGGATTTTATGTGTACCATAGGTCCTATTAACTATGGTCCCCCGTAATAGTAGAAGTAGCAATAGTAGTAGCATTAGTAGTAGCAGTAGTAGTAGCAGTAGTAGTAGCAGTAGTAGTTAGTGGTAGGAGTGCGTACGTGATACCTGGTTCTTAGCTATATATATATGGGAAACTCTACTACGGCAAAAATCATTCCACACTACGTAACCCAAGAAGTGTTCCCCCCAAAAGCATCCAACACAAATTCCAAGAAATCTGTTCTACGAGGCGGGATTTAGAAACCGAACATTTTCTACATACTGGTAGATATTTATAGACGGATTGCCGAAGCTTTCGTGCACAATTTAATTGCGTTATGAACGCGCGCGGTTGCGGCTTTCTATTGTAGCAAGGCGTTGCAGGTGTCAAAAAGGAACACAGACAGGGCGGCCGGCCAACTGTTAAATGTATGATAAGGTGATAATTTTGAGGGGGGGCGCTTTTTTTGCAGACGTTTCCGTTTTCCCGGCGATGTAAAAGAGTCGTGGCTTTCCAGCCAGAGGCGGAAGGGCTGCGTTCATAGATACGCCCCTGAGTGCTACCTGCTCTAACCGGATCCGCTCGTTCGGCATAAATTCCGTTCTCACTCAGGGCTCGACCATCACGTACGGATCAACAATCACCCTTCAAGGCTTCCATGGAGGCATTCTTTGCTTCAACACCAAGGTGAGCCAACGCATTCCTCCGCTATAAAAAAACGCTCGCCCGCTGCACGTTTATAGTGCAATGTAGGTGCTGTTTCCGTCCTCCCGCATAACGCAGAGCTCATTCTTCGGCAAAAACACCACCATCAATCAATCAATCAATTAATTACTAAGTAAATGGTCAGATTGAGACAGGAGAGATCAGATTGAGGCAGGAGAGACAGAAGGCGCTCGCTCGTTGTGAAGATAGTTTACGTTTACGTGATAAATGAAACGTATATCGACTTGTTACTTTCGTTTTCAGTTTGGTGAAATGCAATTACGTACCAAGTGTGAAGGCCTTAGTCCGTTGGGCTAAAGGTAAAGGTGAACCAATCGCCTACCCAATCTAAGCCTCATAACACTCTCCCCCCCTAGAACGGACCGGATATACGGGTCGACGCATGACACCAAAACGCGGTTCCAATTTCTGGGGATCCATAAGTACTTTTCAGATTCTTGACATGAGGAAAGTCACTTTTCTTTAAAAAGCGATTTCATGGTGGACGTTAGATTCGAACTCACGACCAACGACCCATGTTCTGCCGTCGTCACCATTTGTTAAGTCCTTAGTCCATTGGGCTGAAGGTAAAAATCCATTGTGATTTCACTTGTAGGTTCGAGTCCTGCCGTCGACGCCAATTGTGACGGTGTTAGTCCATTGGGCCACTGGTAAAAGGTTAACCGATCGCCTACCCAATCTAAGCCTCATAACACAAGTATGCAACACGCTTTTTTCGGATTGCCTGGAACACTATTACGGGGGGCCATAGTATATAGGACCACATAGTGTAAGTAACAATAGGTCAATATACAGATTTTGTGTGTACGATAGGTCCTATTTACTATAGTCCTCCGCAATAGCCTATTTGCGGCGTCGAATTGCCAACTGAGAACAGGGTGTTCGGGTGGTTCGTTTTGTTTCGGTCCAACAAAACAGGTTTCATCCTTTCGTGTGCTGTTTTTTCCTCCCGTGTATCATTCGCATGCCCCTCCTTTTTGTGTTCGGTCACGCGACTACGGCCATGCATTACATGAGCACACCCCTCTCCTCTTTTTTTTCGTGCGTGTGTTTACCAGGGACAGGCGCAAGCTTCCGCTCTAGGCGCTCAGCCAAACGCCCTGCTCACCGTGTGGAACTTGAACGACCTGCAAAGCAAAGGACCGGTGAAGTACGGCGACGTGCTTTTCCTGCAGATGGGTCGGCACGAGGTGGGAGACCCCGGTTATTGTGTTTTTTGTTTCTTTTTGCCGTTGACTGACTTCGCCACCGCTGACAAGTCTTCGTTTGCCGCTGGCTGCTATTAATACCGGTGACTGCTATGATAGAACCGTTGACTGATTTCAATACCGTTGATAAGTATTATTTACCTTTGACTGATGCTCGTACGATAATATCGTTCACTGTTATGAATACCGGTGACTGCTATGATAGTACGGTGGACTGACTTCATTACTGTTTTGGACTGACTTTATTACTGTTGACAAGTCTTTCTTATCGCTGAAGTACCGTTGGCTGCTATTAATACCGGACACTCGCATGATAACCGTTGACGGACCCCCTTCGATGAAAGCACGATAAAGGCAAGGATATAGTGGAACCCCATCTATAAAAGTGATATCAATTACTCACTATTTTATACCTGGTACCTGGTAGGGGATATGCGTCCAAACATACGAAAAACAGAGTTTTTCATGACTCAGGTCAAAACTCGGTGGTCGGGTCGGGTCGGGTGGGGTCGGGTCACCCAAGCCGACCCCAATCCGACTCGCGAGATTTTGAGGACCTTCTGACCCGACCCGGCCCGACCCGACCCGACCCGACCCGACCCAACCCAACCCAATCCAACCGGTGAGAGGTTGAAGGCCTCCTGATTCGACCCGGGGGCCGGGTCACGACCCATGAACAACCTTGCAAAATACAGATGTTTCAAGTGGTGAAATATTACGAATTTTCTTATTTTTGGGGGGGGCAGAAAGCCATCTCCTGTTCTATGAGAGGATGGCTCTTGACGAGTCGGGATAAAAAATACCAGGGAGAGCGTTCCCTCACTCCGGAGAATCGGACCTGAAAAATCACTTCGCGGTCGACGCCATTTTCTGGGGCCGTGAGTGAGGCATGCCTTATTAACAATTGTTGGTCGGTGCCATAAGTAGACCAACTAACTAGCTGCCTTAGTTTGTTTGTCAATGGGCATGAACATTACACACACGCCGAGCCACGAACAACACGCACGAATCAGATTTATAAACAAGACGCAGAACATCCCTCTCAGCGTAATGCCGCAGGCAGCTATTAGTACTACCTACAGTATATGGATTTAGCCAACTAAACAACAACTGGTCGGCGACTTAGAGGTAAGTCAGCCGGCTCGCAGTCCTACTCATCCTCAAATAAACGATATTTATGAAGGAGTACCAATATACCATTATTATTGCTATCATTAGTATGTTATTGCGTTTGCCATCCGACAATGTGCAGTTGATAGCGTGAGATTCAACCATAATCACCCACAAACGTTTCCCGATATAGTTTCGACGAAACCCTCGATCTCATGGCTGATGTTCTTTCTTGTCATTTTTATAATCATACTTCGTACATGTTTACAACAATGCGTCCCCCGGCGAAGGTTATGGGCTCGTCCATCGTGGCGCACAGGGACAAGGAAGACGGGGCGCGCACAAGCAGCTCAGGGCGCACAGGGGGGTCAACACCGCATGCGTCGGTGGCGGTGAACAGAGAGCAAGAGCACAAAGAGGTGTGTGATATAGACGCGGGGGGGTTCTTGCGTTTGTTTACCCTCGAAGGAATTGACCATCTGGGATTATTCCGAGAGATTTTATGTTGTACCCGGTAGTAGCTTGATGCCGCTGGCCCCTTTAAAGCTGCGACCAATAAGTGGAACACATTTCTTGAAATTACTGTGGGACACTTTGCAAGAGTAACCACAGCATTACACCTAGCCGAGGCCTATCGGTCGGCAGCGGGAAGAGTCATACCGTCTCTTCGGGTGCCTGTGTTCTACGCGCGTAGCTATGCGCTTCAAGCAAGAGGTACTCGAGAGTGGGCCCCTCTTCCTCCTTGTCTTTGCTACCAGGATAAAAGCCTTACGTCGGTAGAGCCCATGCGTCGGTAGAGTCCATGACGATCAAAAAGTGAGTTCGGTTGGATGACAACAAAACTCATGTTTATTTCTGCATGTTGACTTTTAAATTATTATGATTTGGGACAACACTACTCGGAACCAGTGTGGGACACTTTTTTAAGCCGAACAGTGTAAAGGATAAGGAATAAGGAATAGGTTGAATCGGGTGGGCATACAGACTGATCTCCCTGATGCACAAAAACATATTTTCGGGTATTTCCCACTATCAACACTACGTTCAAAAAGTTCTATGTAAGGTGCCCGCTACGTGTATACAGTACCGAGGAAAACACTATTTTGCTGCCTACCAGGTACGTACCAGGGTAGCCTTTATCTCTCGCTGGTGCTCTCGTCACAGAACGAACGACCGTTCTTACGATTCGATGGTCCAACCTCTGGAGTATCGTGCACCAATAACAGTGGACACCAACTGTTTCGGGGGGCCATATTCAATAGGACCTACGGTACACACAAACACCTTTATATTTCGGCGTTTTTACTAACAATACTTGGTCCTATTTGCTATGGTCTCCCGTAATAGGAAGTCTCACGCAAAAACCACCCATCGTTGCTGCACTTTGATCGGTCGGTGACAGTCAGAAGTGCTATATACGAGAAAGAGGCCTGTCTTTTTTCGGGCGCGTGTCGCACTGGGAGATGGCGACAACAACGACGACCTCCCTCATATTGCCCCCCATGACTCCCGAAATATTATATACGCGTCATCCCTGGCGATACACCCGCTCATTCTACACTCCTCTCCTTCCCGCGCGGAGGCGTTTGACCCCCCTCCCATTGAGCCCCAGTGTGCTTCGCACTTTTGATCTATCTTGGTTGGCATCGGGTTTTTCACAGGCGGCCCGCGATCGAATCTCCGCGGGAAGAGCGGGGTGTTCCAAGTCTTTCGTGGCCGGAGGCGGGGCGGGGGGGGGCGGGGGCGGGTCTGGAGGGCTGGGGGCTGCGGCCGGCCAGCCGGTGGCTGTTCCGTTCAGAGGGAAAAATATGGACAAGGCGAAGCACAAAGGGCGATGGGTGGTGTTCAACAAGGTGCGCTGGTGAAGCTACTGTTTGTATGCATGTGCCTTAGGGGGGAGCGGGGATGGAGGGGGGAGGGGGGTGGTGTTCCCGTTCGGGTCTTGGTTGGGAGCAGCTCGCGCGCTTGGTGGTAGGGGTACGATCACCAAAACTATCTGAGGCTCGTTCCTCACCTGGAGAGGTGTTGATTCGAAGGGATAACGTGCTGTAGTACTTTACTGCATATGAATAGCCTACCGCTGACTGAGTAGGGTAGCAGGTTTTCTCCTTCTAAGCCTGAACAGAGTCGTAGGCTTATCCCTTCAAACGTCAACGAAAAACTTGCTTCGTGAGTTCGGCTCGGTCTCGGCATCGGTCTCCGGGGCGAAACCCCTCGCCACGCGCTAGTGGTCAGAATACAATACCCCACCTTCCCCTTTGAGCAAAATACCGTAAAAAGCGCTGACTTCGCACAAGGGGTTGGTACGATCGTTTTTTTTTCAATGCTCGTTCTCTCGACCGACAACGGTAAGGGTGCTACAGTCGGACTTTTTGTATTTTCGGAAGGCTCAAGCCCAAGATGATTCCGAAAACGCCTCTTTTGTTCGGTGTTGGCAACCTTTCACCGTTCTAGAAAAATCGAGCCCTGAAAAGCGGTCGCACCCCTGTTTTGCGAACTCAAACGCTCTATGCGGTAATCCCGATACGCAATCACCCCTCTGTAACGATTGTCACTGTCGTTCTCATTTGCTCCATCCGACAATGCGTACGTAGGTGAGTGCGAAAAAAAGACCATGATGAACCAACAGAAAAAAAACCCAGGTCACACGAAAGGCAAAAAGAAGAAGAAGAAAAAACGTGAAAACGATGCTCTTTTTTATTTAACACTGTAAAATTAGACATCTGAAATTGATTTACCTCCTCAGGTGAGATGAGCAGCGTCGGCGATAAATGTTTGGGGTTTCAAAAGTGCAACCCCAATGCCTGCCGTAGCTCGGCTCTCGAAACGATAGTTCAGGATCTTGATGATCTAAATGATCTATCAATAGACCATGATCTATCAGTCTGCCAGCGGGGAATGTTTGGGCTCAAAGGCGTATCCCCAATACCTACCCTAACTCTCTGGCCCCGCTCGTTGGAGCTATGTTCCAAAAGAGTAGCGGGCAGGGGTGTTTTTAGATAATCCCGTTCGGATCCTGGTCGGGAGCTTACTGCTCTTTTGGGCGTATATTATATCTTGCTCGAGAAATCGCAGGTGGTGGTGGGGTGGCGATCAAAAAGATTTCCGAGGCGCATTTCCTAACGTCAAGTGGTAAAAAGCATTCCGTAAGGCCTTGTTTCACCCTTTTGAGAACGAACGTTGGGTGTTTACTATCGGCTTGTACGACCTGTTTTGGTTGCAAAATCTGAAGAAAGAAAAATCGAACAGACATGTAATGTTATACGTGTACATATTTCCAAACTTAAGTTGCACGAAAAACATGCCGTAAGGCCTTGTTTCGCCGTTATGAGAACGACCGTTGGGTGTTCATGATCGGACTGCACCACCTGTTTCTGTATTGCAATATTTTCGCAAAACAACGCGAAAAAACGATACCAGGTACGTATTATACCATTATCTGACTCGACCCCTTGCACCACTTATGTTGTCCTTCAAAAGCGTTTGTCCATATGTCGCGCTTTTTCTGAACGACAACGAAAATAGGACGACCCCGAGGGCACTCAAGCGACAGAAGTGTGCCATCTGGACAGGATTGTCCTTCACCAAACCTGGCTCTGCCTAGCTTCCGACCACCCCAGCAACGCCTGCCTCAAACAGTGCGGTTCTGTGGACGATTTCTGCTACAGCCAGAAGCCACCGTCAACAAGGTCTGGTCGGAATGGCAGCAGCAGCGGTAATAACAGCAGCAGCAGCAACAGCAGTAGCGGCGCCGGCGGGAGTTCCACAGGACGCGGAATGGCGAATGCGGGCAGGGGAGAGGGCGAAGGACGAGGCCATAGGCAGGTGCAGTGTAGGAAAAAAAACGGAAGAGCGCCTAAAGACTTCGAAGCATTTCACGCCCCGGACAGACCTTCTCTCTCCACTCGATGATCTATGTCTTTCAAGGCAGATAGATAGATAGATAGATAGATAGATAGATAGATAGATAGATAGATAGATAGATAGATAGATCCCTGATCTGTGCTATGATCTATAGCTCATCAAGTTGCCGGGTGGGGCTCAATGGGAGGGGGGTCAAACGCCTCCGCGCGGGAAGGAGAGGAGTGTAGAATGAGCGGGTGTATCGCCAGGGATGACGTGTATATAATATTTCGGGAGTCATGGGGGGGATTTGTGAGGGAGGTCGTCGTTGTTGTCGCCATCTCCCAGCGCGACACGCGCCCGAAAAAAGACAGGCCTCTTTCTCGTATATAGCACTTCTGACTGTCACCGACCGATCAAAGTGCAGCAACGATGGGTGATTTTTGCTTGAGACTTCCTATTACGGGGGACCATAGCAAATAGGACCAAGTATTGTTAGTAAAAACGCCGAAATATAAAGGTGTTTGTGTGTACCGTAGGTCCCTATTGAATATGGTCCCCCGAAACAGTTGGTGTCCACTGTTATTGGTGCACGATACTCCAGAGGTTGGACCATCGAATCGTAAGAACGGTCGTTCGTTCTGTGACGAGAGCACCAGCGAGAGATAAAGGCTACCCTGGTACGTACCTGGTAGGCAGCAAAAGAGTGTTTTCCTCGGTACTGTACACACGTAGCCAGCACGTTACATAGAACTTGTTCAACGTAGTGTTGATAGTGGGAAATACCCGAAAATATGTTTTTGTGCATCAGGGAGATCAGTCTGTATGCCCACCAGACTCAACCTATTCCTTATTCCTTATCCTTTACACTGTTCGACTTAAAAAAGTGTCCCACACTGGTTCCGAGTATTATAGTGTTGTCCCAAATCATAATAATTTAAAAGTCAACATGCAGAAATAAACATGAGTTTTGTTGTCATCCAACCGAACTCACTTTTTGATCGTCATGGACTCTACCGACGCATGGGCTCTACCGACGTAAGGCTTTTATCCTGGTAGCAAAGACAAGGAGGAAGAGGGGCCCACTCTCGAGTACCTCTTGCTTGAAGCGCATAGCTACGCGCGTAGAACACAGGCACCCGAAGAGACGGGAGCCGCATAATAATCTGCATGACCTACGTACAGTAACATGTGTTTCCTGGTACGGCCTATACTACAGTAGACAGATCCTGCACTACCTCTCACAACGGCAGGTGAGGAACTAGATCATCTACAGGTCATAGATGATCTACAAATCATGATCTATCAGAGGTGTGAAAGTAGGGGGGGAACCTCTGGAAGGGAGAAAACAGTGTCGCGATCGTAGAGGATTTTGACGGGAACACAAATTAGGATTCTAGGGGTTCAGACAAGTTGTGAGGCGCAAAAAAAAAGACGCAAGCGCTCATGTGTGTAAGCGACAAGTATCTATCGTAGTCGCACGAGTTAGCGTCATCGGACAACACTGCCTGTGCGTGTGAACAGTGTGCCGACGAATTGTAGCGGGGGAGCATATGTACAGTACTAGTAATCAGAACCGAATATAGTGAGTAAACAGAGGGGGATACATACGTACTTGTTTGGGTTCATCGTGGGTTCTGATGGCTGCATGTGCTCACCGTAATATCGGCCCTAGCTCCAGGAAACGAGCGGTACCGTCCATCGTTAGCCGCCAGTGGGCGCAACAGACAAACCGCCAGTATGTTTGAGCAGCCGTAAAGGCTTGATGATATATAGCGGGACACGAGGAAATGGCAAAATATACGGCAGCTAGCTACACTGCACAACAAAACCCCGCACATTCTCACCTTTTTTTATCTCCCTACCCGCCTGGCCTCCCTCAGAATAAAAACCTATGGACCCTCGAGAACCAATTTACACGCAGAGCAAGAAAAAACAAAAGTCACACACAAACACTTTTTTCGCTCTCCCTGCGCCCCTTTCTGCCTGCTCGCCTGCTTGCCTCCCCCGGGGTACAAAAAATAACAAAGAATCCCCTTGGACCGAAAAGTGCGTTTGCGGTAAGGCCCGAGTGTGCCTGGGTAATAAACGGCGTCGAAGACTCCGGGTCGGGGAAACGGACAGGCGGCACCCGCATCGTGAGCAGCTCGGCGACGGTGCTCGAGGGGACGGCCATGCGCCAGCTGCGACGGTGAGTGTGTGCCCTAACACACGTGTGATATGGTAACACACTAAGTACTTATCGTATCACACGTGTGATAAGATAACACACCCCATTTCACACGTGTGATAAGATAACACCCCCCCCCCCCCCTATCACACTGGGTGATAACATGACACACCCCCATCGAACGAATTTCGATACGATACTTTTTTTCTCCAGAACGAGGACGGGGGTGGCAAATGAATGCCGACCGATGCGTCTATGAGGGAATATCTCGAAGGGTGCGACTGAAGACCGACCGATATGGTGTCAACATAATTATCTCGAGGGCAGCGCAAACGCCGGCACGAAGCGTCTATCGACGGAAAGATCTCCACAAGATGCAGTTCCAAAGCCACCACCTTCGTTGTGTGCGTATGCCTCACTTGTTTTGGAAAACAAAATGGCTAAAAACAGGGTCGCAAGAGGTGTGCTACCTTATCGCCCGTGGTAATACGGTAGGTACAGTGCTTAGCAGCGAGCAAGACTGACGTGAGTTGTTCGCGTCGCGTTTTCTCCTTTACGTGTGTAGCCGCCAGTTTTTGTGGGGTCGAGGTCGAGACGGGGGGCGTACATGCTCTTCCCGCAGCAGTCGATTGACAGTCTAGACGCGTGTCCGCAGCCGTACGGCACCGACTCGTCATAATTACTAAAACAAAACTGTCGATAGATCGCTGCCGAAATACCGCGGCTTCCCCCCCCCCCCCCCCCCCCGACCCACGAACGAACGGGCTTGCGGCATCATCACGACGAGCTGACGCATTCAACCCCGTGGAAGAACGTCGCTTCCCTTCAATTCCCCGCTCGGTTCCGCCCCTACGTGTGCGTGCGTGCGTATATCATGTCTTGCGGCGGTGTCCCCACCCCCCCCCCCCCGTCGAACGCAGGAGTAAAAGCGCAAGGCTCGTCGTCGCCAAAAACGCCATCGTGCAGATGAGAAGAAACGGGCAGCTGACGGTTTTGAATGCCCAGGTCAGTTTCAGTGCTAAATTTTGTTTTTGGAACCCCCGTGAAAACCAAAATCGGCCGAAAAAAGAGCATTGGGGTTGTGGTCTTGTTATCCGTCTGATACGGGGTTGGGGGGGGGGGTATACGATAGTCATCAGAACCCAGTCCGGGCTGCTCGCTTTCTGCGTGGCCGATGTTGCTGGAAGCCGTCACTGTTTTCGCGACACGTTTTTCCCTCTGAGATCTCAAAGAGGTATACATAGGTAGGGCTGTGTCCCGGCTAGTTGTTACAACTAACCGATTTTGGTTGACTCGTCGCCAGCTAACTATCTGATTTTGGGTGACCCGTATATAGTCAGCTGTTGCTATTAATAGTTGGCTTCACTGTATACCTATATATATATATACAAAAGGAGGGCTTCGCCGCGGCGGGCTGACACCCGCCGCGGCTCCGCGCATGCCCGTAATGGCTGAACGCGTACCGGTATGCAACTTGAGGCTGTCAGCGCGACAGTACTGCCAAGGGGTGCATTATAAAAAACTACTTACCAGGGTATAGTGAAGTGAAAGAAAACGCTGGAAACACAGGAAAAGCAACCATTGCCATCCGCCATCCGGCACAACAACACATAACTCGTTCGTACAGCAGCAAGCAGCACCTAAAAAAAAAGTGTTGCGTACGAGACGCTCGGTGTCCGTACTGTATACTTCATGTGCAGATAGCCACAAAACAGATAGTTGAGCAGCAGTCGATCGAGCTAATAGTGCAAAGCCCCGGCGATTACGGAGGTGCAGCAAACTCCGCAGAAGCAAGCAGCAGCAGCATAGCGTACAGGTACGTGTCGTACGAAAACTACGCTGGCACGAGACCTCCGTGGAGACGCCAAACAAATGTCAATTACGAGACGGTACTCGTACAGCTTCCGAAGTAGATGGATCCGTCTTTCAACTTCAAGATGCGGAGACACATTCCCGAGAGGGGGTGACTTGTGTAATAACCATTCTCACGGGGGATAGCAACAAAAACATATCGCAGACATAGCAAGAGCCGCAGCAGAACAGCACAGTAGTAGCACGTGCATAGCAGCAGCATCAGAGCAGCGGTAGAACAGCGGCAGGAGCAGCCGCAGTAACACATCATGCAAGCCCGAGGCTGCCCCTGGCACATCAGTCGAGGAAGGGGAGCCCGGTGGCGCACGAGGAGGAAAAGCAGACTACTATATCCCAGGCCGACCTACTCCGTGAGGCGGACTGCGTGAGCAGCAGAAGCAACAACAGCAGAACAGCACAGCAGCTGCACGAAGCAGCAGCAGCAGAGCAGCAGCAGTAGAGCAGCGGCAGTAACAGCAGCAATATAGCACATCACGCACACCCGAGGCCGCTCTCGGCACAGCAGTCGAAGCAGGGAAGCACCGTGGGGCACGACGAGGGAAGGTAAAATGGCGTCCCCAATAGAGTCACGTTGTACTGGGTGAATCTCGTCCCTACTAAAGTCAAGTTGTGGGCTCGAGTCTCACCGAGTGCGTACTCTATCCGTCTCTACAGCAGTAAGCACGACGAGGAAAGACATGATCATACCCTCGAGGGTCAGCAACGAAACATGTTGCAGGGTGAGCGTAACGCGCACATACATACATGTATACATGTACTCGCTCATAACTTCTTCTTTTTTTCAGGGCAATTACATAAGAATACAAAACGCCTTCACAACACAACCAAAACTCCACGATGCATGTGACACTGTCTGCCAGTGCTTTGTGTACAAAATTGTTTTAGTAGACACCGTTTGAACCTCCACCACCGTACCGCTCCTGCCGCGGCGTAGGCTTATCCGATTCGGTCGACACCAAAGACCCCGTCCTCTCTGCCTTATGGAGTCTGGTCGCCCGGCGTGCACAACAACAGCCGAAGAGGCTCGCGACGCTCGTTTCGCGACCATATGCTATAGCCTCCGAATCTCAACAATTGTGCGCAAATCTCGTGCTTTCACACGTAAAATAGCCCGAATCGGAATTTCGACACTCGTTTCTGGAACGCCCAACCCTCAACGCACAAGCAACGCCGGGGCATGACACCCGCCACCCCAGCCCATATTCCCCACACTCTTGCCGCCATGAGCTGTCAAAGCCGCGGAGGATGCGGCCTCTCCCCTTTCGGTCAAAGGACAAGAGGTCCAATCAGGATGCTGGCATCGAACACATAATATTTTTACCGTCGCGAGCGAGCATAGATATCGGTTGACGGCATATTTTCCCCTTGACGGGCAGCCGTCAAAGACATCCCAATGCTCAAAACTACTATATTTTAGAAGAAGGCTTGACGGGCCAAAGGTAGGCCTGACGAAGCGAAGGTAGCCGTCAACCAAAAAAATTGGCCACGAGGCTGTGGTATGTCAAGTATGGCCCACTCAACTAGTCCAATTCACAGCTGACGTTTTTATAAAAACGTTTCTGTGAGAAACGAGCACAGCACATCCGGCTACAGCTGTCAAGGACATCCCAATGATGAGAACTATTATATTTTAAAACAGGGTTTGACAGGCCAAACGTAGGCCTAACGGGGCATAGGTAGGCCGTCAACCAAATCCCTCGGCCACGAGACTGTTATTAATCAAGTATTGGCCACCCAAAAGGTTCAACTCACAGCTGACGTACTCACACCCGGCCAGCCGGCAGCCAGGGCACGGCGCAAGCACGCCCAAGGCTGCCCCCGACACAGTCGGGGTCGAGGATCACGATGAGGCAGTTTCGTCCCGTGATGTGAACCCCATCTCGCGCTAGCACGAATAACGCAAAAAAAAGACGTCTAAGAAACGCTGAGGAGCGCCGAGAGCACAGGGCCAACTAAAGGCGTACTTATATCTATATGATCGAATAAAACTGCCATTGGGGGCACCGGCATCGGGTTAGAATCGCCATGAGTTCTGCAGTAGACCTCTCAGCTCTATTCTCCCTTTCCCTGGGCGAGTATGCGAACACCGTATAGCAAAGAAGCCTCCCATAAGCCGGGAGCTCCAAGAGTCAGATTGTCTAGTTGGCACCGCTGCAGCTATCTGCAATACTTTAGCAAACTAACACCTAGCTGACGTCTTTAGTCATTCAACATGGGGGTCAGCACACGGGTGCTTTCCTCCAAACAATCATGGAGGAAGTAAGTCCCAGCTGGTACGTAGTGCCCCCGTGTACAGGACTCCTACGATAAGGCGACCCCCCCCCCTCCCCCCTCGGGGGAGTTAGTTAAACAACCACTGCATGCATGCCGCAGGAATACACGGAAAAAAGGTCCTCGCTTCGACGTACGTATATATATTATAGACATGTTTATTTCCAGACTCCCAGTATGCCTCAAAGCAAACGTTTTCAAAACAGCGAGGAGAACACTCCTCCACTCTCGCGTCCCTGTCGTCTATCCAACACTTCCCATTTCGACGAGGGGGTGTATAGACTCCCCCGGTCTCCATCCGCTTCCCATTTCGACGCGTGCCATATATACGATAGGGCATGCTTCATAGCACTTTTTAGTCATTTTTTCGTGTCACTGGGACTGACGAAGCTCCTCAACTAAGGAGCTAGCCAATAACTCATGTGCCTTATCGATAACCCTTTCATTAGGACTGCAATCCCGTTTTGGGGGCAATTTTCTTGGAGTTTGAGTGGTTTGTCCCCAGGACGGGACTCGTAGGCCATGGGTGTGTTTTGTGGTACCTCGTAGGCCATGGGATTGGTTGGTTTCCCACTTCGGGTTGCTGCGTTTGACTCAACTTTTTCTCGAGGTGATGGTTTTGGGTCAGTGCAGATATAGAGCTCTCTAAAAGTGAGGGGGCGTCGGACAAAAAAGAAAGTGATACTTACCCCTCTCGCCCTCTCGTATACGCACGTGCAACTCATCATGCCTTCCTTTCTTGTGATTTTTTTCGTTTTTGACACTCATCATGGCTTCCTTTGGTGTCACTTTTTTTCTTTTTGTTGCTCATTGTTGTTATCCTCCGGTGGATTGGTGAAAATGTGCCGCTCCGTGCGTCATTAGAAGGATCGCTAAGTCTTCATATTAATGTACCAGGGTATAAAAGTTCCTTATATTTACGACCACCCAAAGTTGTGCTGGTTAATTAAGCCCACCACACACGCTTCCGCTTTCTAGATACTTGTCGTGTGTCAAATTTCGTGTTCACATTTTTTTTCTTTACTATGCTCTATACCCCCCCTCGCCCCCCCCCCATATCGGCCGTCCTAAAAGTCCGAGTTTGACGAGGGACAGAGGCGGCGCATGGCGTCTTTGGGGCAGAAGTTTCTCAGAACTTTCCGCAGGGAGCGGGCCAGGAATTGGTTGCGGAGGCAGGGAGGAGATCGGCAGCTGAGCATGGTGTACGGTCCCTCCAGCCCGTGGGGAAAGCGTGAGGCGCTTCGTTTGCAATGCGAGCAATCGAAGCACTCAGAAAAGGTGCGATCAACTAGGGCTACGACTTGGCCGATTCGCCGCGAGTAAGGTATTTGTTGGTCAGACAACGACAGCTTAGTCGCGTTTGCGGTAATAATCTACCGAGGGAGTTACAGCTGTTCTGAGTCTCTGCTTACTAGGCGCGTGCTTTTGGTTGTGGCTCGACGTGAGTCTGAACATTGACTTCAGGGGAATATTTTATGAGTGATCAACGTTGAAGCTCATACTTGCATCTTTTTGTCGGATTGATTTTTCAGGGAAAACGTTTGTGAGTGATCAGGGTTAAAACCCACGCTGCACATTTTCGAAAGCCAAAACACAATAACTCGTAGTGAATACTACCATGTCAGTCAGATGTTTGATCCAATCGTTGGTTTAATTCGTCACCCAAACTGTTTAATACCGCTATGTCTCAAAAAGTAACGACCGTGTTTATCTCCATTTTCAATGAAAACAAACTTTATTATTCGAAACAAAAATGGTACTAACTACCCGCGAGGTACAGCCAAGGACCTCAGCGCCGTATCACTGTCGGAGGGGTATGGAAAATCGTACGCGACGTTCCCATGGGACAATCAACGGTAGAAGAACCCCTAATCAATTACCTGGTAGGTTACAAGTTTGGGGACAACAAGGAATAGAAGGAACCCGCAAAAAGAATACGCATGAAGCGATCGACGACATTGAGATAAGAGAAGGGTCAACAAGTATGGGTGTGCTCTCATTCCGCAGCAGAGAGAGGCCTCATTGATCCCAAGCTATATACGAATTAACTTACCACGCGATGTTACAACAGTAATCTGGAACAGAAAAGAGGGGACGCCAGCGGGGTGGATCCTTTTTCGGGAAAGCCTCATTGTTGTATTGGGGAGACAGTGATTAAGTATCACTCCGTGAGCGATATCGCAGCTCTACGACGGCACGACAAAAATAGAAAGAGGCTAGGAAAAACAGACCATCCCGCCCGCCCATCGTTGGCAGCGAGGTGTACCGTCGACAACGACATCAGTTTTGTTATTGTTTATATACCGGGGTACCTACTCTCTGCGACGAGGTGCCGCGTTGATTGCCAGACAATCAACGCGGGAGTATCAACCCTGGGTGAGAGTCTCCGGCTGGTAGTAGCAGGAGGCCTCAATGATCCCAAACTATATACTAACTAACGTACGACGCGATGTTACAAAAGCAACTACCCGTGAGGTACAGCCAAGGCATGCGATTCCCACGGCCCTAGCAATCTTCGTCGCGGGTGAAAACGCTGGGACGAGGGGCGGATGAAATAAGCCAGAAAAAACGAACTAGCCCGCACACTGGGCATGGCGACAGTAGTAGCGGACGACATCAGAGTTTATTTAGCTTCGACACGTGCATTGTAACCAAGCGTGCTCGGAGATTTTACACCGCTGACTGGCTACTGCAACGATTTTGGGTCTGCCACGTTTTGTGTTTGGCCTGTATACGGATGCACAATCGTTTATGACCGTATCACACAGCTTACAAAGGCTGATGTCCGTGTCAAGCGTTCATCAATCGGCCGAACCCGCATCTGGCGTATTTGAGACACGTATATATATCAACCGTGCTTTCTCCTCCCATGTATACCCCGACGGTGCGGTCGCGCCCTCTAAGGTTCGGTTTCGTCCTTCCTCCTCGGTCGACCGCGTCCTATTCCGGTCGGCCGCACCCCTAACATTCGGTCGGGTCCTTCTACTGTCGATCGCTTCCTCCGATTGCCTATCTATATACAGGTGATAGCGAAGGCGAAGACCGAAGGCGACATCCGCCACCCGCCGCCGCTGGAAGTAGCTCGAGCGGAGAGCGGTGCGCTTGCAGTCGAGGCAAAGGCAGGTTACATAAATAAACCACAAGGGCAGAATCACGGCGAATACCATCAACCACCGACGCCTTCTTTGTACGTACTGTATGTAGCGAGCGCGGGTGGATACAAGTATGAGTTTCTTAACGCCTTTTGAACTGCACCTATCTACGTTTTTGTTTTTTTTGGTGGGGGACTACTTGGAGTGGGCGTGGTATATATATATTATATATATATATATATATATATAAAGTTCCTCAATTTGTCGAATCGATTTTTCCTCTCTCGCTCTCTCTCTCGAAATATCATTTTTTCTAATCGATGCCCGTCGCCGCAATACCAACCATGTATATATACGTAGCATCGGAACTGCACCCGCTCGTGTCTCGGGCACCCACTACTTGGGGTAGTTGTACAAGAGGAGCATTCCAGCGGTTATGCAAGGGTTACAAAAACTGCCATACACTCGGCACGATATATGCCACGTATGACACGCTCAGCGTGCAGATCGGTGTTTCTTGAGTGCAGTGTACCGTTAGGCGCACCAAGCTCCCATAAAAAAGAACGGCATCGAACACGACCAGATTACGCCCTTCAGATATACCCGACTCACAGCTCACGACCGATCGCCCGAGTCAACATCTCATAGGCACAGAAGCAGCTGCACTCCCTGTAAAGAGGTAGAGAGAAGCAACGCTACCACCAACGAGAAACGCTGTCAGGCAGGAAAAAACACGTATTTCGTGATTTTCGCTCAGCAATCTGAAACCAGGAAAGAAAGGCACGCCAGCAGGAAGAACCCCTTTTCGGGATAGCCTCATCATTGTACCCGAAGAGAGTGGTCAATCCCACTCCGTGCGCGACACTGTAGCTTGACAACAGCACGACAAAGTAGAAAGAGGTTAGGAAAAATAGACTTGTGTCAGAGGCAGCGATGATGGCTGCGATCGGAAAACGCTCTCAGGTGGCAAAAAACAAAAATACCTCCCTCAATTTTCCACGAAGTAAGGTACCTGGTATATATTTCGTTGCTTAGAAGGGACAGCCTGCTAGCCTCAGATTACTACGTCAGCGCTGGCTGAGTTTGCCTAATAGTTATAGGTAGTCCGTTCAAACCAAAAACAAAGGTGTGCACCGAAAAAAACAACTCACCCACGTATTTTCGCGCCACCCCTTTTCTTGCCCCCCCCCCCCCCCCCCTTTCTCTCTCTCTCTCTCTCTCTCTCTCTCTCTCTCTCTCTCTCTCTCTCTCTCTCTCTCTCTCTCCCTCGCCGTCCACCTTTCCCCGTCTTTCCACAGGTGAAGCAGGAAGTTTGGGACGCGCTGTTGAAGCGCTACGGGTACCAAGAGGTAACTGACATGCTGGCGATGCTGCACTCGGCGTCCGTCATAAGGAGGGCAATCACGGCGATGCGACGCCGAAAGTGGACGAGGAATTTCGCGAGGATTGACCCGGAGTTGGTGGAAAAGGCGGATTGGCTCAGGAGGATTCAGGTGTTCTAAAGTCACCCCATTAGGGGGACCCCCTAGATAGCGACCGAAACCAATGGTTGGTAACTTTTGGTGTTATCAACCATCTACGATCGGCATGAGGACCCTGACGTACATACGGGTAGGACCTTTTCGTTCCGCCCGCGCCGTACGACTTCATTTCCATTCCAACTCGGACACCAATTTTTTCATCATCCCCCAACCACGCAGCGGCCTTCGCTGTAAATCGTCACATTTCCTATGGTGAAGTTTTCCCTCTTCCGAGGTCGCAAGAGGGTTGAGCGTGCTTTTTATCGTGGCACGATCGATCATGTTTGCGTCGTACGTACGTACTGGCACGCAAGAAGTTTGGCGGGTCAGATCAGCCCAGAAACGATGGTACCTGTGTAGCCTGGAAGACACACAGACACACACGGCCACACCTTGACCAGTACTGCAGTCGTTGGTTAGCCTGCGAGCGGAGCACGCCGTGAAGTAGATCCGGCGCTATGCACAGGCCCAAGGTGTGATACGTAGAGACTAGTCTGAATTCCTGCGCACCCGCCCGTGCATTTGGGGGATTCAGAAATCTGAGGAGGGGGAAGATTGAAATTGTTAAATCGTGCGTTGCATGCCACGGTCGTGGGGGGAAAAACTGAGGTTTGCATCTTCCCGAAGGTCGTCGCTGAGCACAGCACAAGTACTCGTAAGCACCGGAACGGACCCAGCAAACGCTCTATTTTTCCTTGTGCTAACGTCGGTATCCTGCACAGCTGCGCTTGGCAGTAGTGCATGCCTTCAGAGGACAAATCACATCGGCGCAGGCTCCTATCCGTATATGCTACAAAATACGAGGCAGGTGGGCTGTGTAAGTGAAGACGGGCACCAATCTCGATGTATCCGATGTTGCCGAAGCTAACCAGCTGATGTTTTCAACCACGCTACATACCCTTTTCTCGTAGCCCCCCCCCCCCGCTCGCTCCCTTCCCTCCCTTTAACTTGTCCACACTAAGGCGGCTAAGACTCCCGTCCCTTGTGTACGTCCCTCAAAATGACCAACAGGAGCAACGCAAAGCCACACTGAGGGGGGGCGGGGGGGGTGCGAGCACTCTCTCGACCGTTCAAGGCACGGCAGACTCTACGGCATCTACCAACGTCGTAGGCGGTGCGGGTGGCGGCGGCCCCCTTGACTCTACGGTTTCTTCTTTCCCAGCCGCCCGTGCCGGGGCCGGCAGCAAGTCTGCAGCTGCTACCACCTCGGACCTTCCTGCTCAAAGACCTCGCCCGTACGAGACTTTGCTGGCCAACTCCTTCATGGAGTTTGACGGCGACCGGCGTCTGCACGGCAGAAGCGGCGGCCGTGGCGGTGGTGGCGGCGGTGGCGGCGGTGTCGTCAGCGCTAGGCCACACACGGCCGGTAGCCACTATGCAGGAAGAGGTTGGAGAAAGCAGCCGCTCACTACCGCCTCGACTGCACACTCTAAGCCGATCGGGTTTCAGGCAACCAGTACCAATCATGGAGGGGAAGAATGCCCTGCGGGAAAATGCTGGCAAGACCCACAGCATCATCAGCGGCAGCAGTCGCAACCTCGGGTAGAGAGGCGGCCTAGCACAGCGGGGGCCGGGACTGGTGGGGTGCCGGGCGTGTTGGCGAGGCTGGGAGGATACGAGAAGGTGACTATACACAGTCAAATGTTATTCATCTGGTGGGGTGAAGAATGGCGGGGGGGGGGGGGGGGGGGCGTTCTCATTTTTTTCTTACCTTAGTCTTTTGACCATTGACCACGCATCCCTTTCGAGACCGAGCACCGTTCCTACCCCTAACAATAGAGACACCTCCCAGAGTTGGGCGCTCATTACGTTGTTTTTTCCAAATTTTTCATAGAAACTACCTTTTGCTAATCTTATCCCCTTCCTGTTTGGCCGCCTGTGGCCACCATCTATCTCCTCGGATAGCGATCGTTTTCTCGCTGCCATCTAGTGTACCAAACTCCTCCATGTCACATTCGTCCATTTCCTCCATCTCCTCTTCTAACACATCCCGTTCCCCCTTGTGTATTTCACATTCTCCTACACGATGTGCGTTCTACTCTCTATTGCTTTGCCTCACGGGCACATCTGTGCATGTACTTCCTCCCCCTCCTTCCGGCCACCGGAAGAATGGGGCGAGGGGGGGCTGAACTTAGTTTGTCGATGCTTATTTTCTTTGGTTGAAAAAAACAGTATTTTGCGTTTCGTGAGTACGTAATATATGGACTACCACTCTGACCGTAAATGTAACGACCGCTTGGTGATCATATCGATGTACCAACGGTTATTATATTCCCGCCCATAGTGGTATAGGTTACGCGATTGCTATGAGTACCACAGCGTTCTCGATGAACATTAAAATGCGGGGAAACTTGTGCTCATGCAAAAAAAACGACGATCATGAAAACACGGCTGCTGTATACGTCACGCCTCGCGTCATGCCACAATATCTCTTGCCCCTTTCCCGAACTGCACAACGTGAAGCTTTTTCACAGAGATGATAAAATCATCCAACAAAGCTCATTTTTTCTACTCCTCGACCTTCGCTCTCGTGTTCACTACCTGCGCTTTTCCTCCTTCACCCCGCCAAGCTTTACAAAACGACCTTAAACCCATCCCAAAAACTCATTTTTTTTGTCTCTCCCCGACTCTCGCCCTCCTACTGTCGACGCCACCACCTAAAAAAAAAAAGTCTGGCTTCCGAGAATTCGGTGACGACGGCGAGGGGAGAGTTGTGGAGAAACAGCTGGCGCAGGACACCGCACTTCTAGACGACCTTAAATGCACGCTGTACGATGTCCTGACTTGGGATCACACTCACGGCGTT
This sequence comes from Nereocystis luetkeana, assembly GCA_031213475.1. NCBI lineage: Eukaryota > Phaeophyceae > Laminariales > Laminariaceae > Nereocystis > Nereocystis luetkeana. Next base: position 5,129,155 of record JARUPZ010000008.1, read on the forward strand.
CCCGAGACCGGAGGAGGGGGGAGCGGAAGTCAGGACCGAGGTGCACTTGCCGAGCCCACTGCCGCGGCCGCCGTGGCCGCCGCCGCCACCGCCGCCACTGATCGACCGTCCACGGACCTGCCAGCTGAAAAAGATGAACAAGAAGAAGGGACGTCCTGCTTGGTCTTGCCAGAGGCAGCCCAAAGTCGACACGAACAGCCGCGCGAATCGGCCGGCGAATGGGCCGATCGGCGGGGGACACCAGAAGATGCTTCGGACGAGGAGCTAGCAGCACACCACCCCCAGCAATCATTGATCTCGAGTGGAAGTGTTGTGGGTTCGACTTCCGCTCTTTCGATGAAATCTCGAGTGAATAACGACGACGTCAATGAGGCGAATGTGGTGCTGGATCAGAATATCCCGGTGGTGGTCCTCGGCCTACGCGAGGATGGAGCCGGCGTGCACGCCAGTCTCTCCGGCGACAACGAGATCAGGTCAGGTGCTGACCAAGACTTAAAACCCGCGGCGACGATGAAATTGAACTGCCCCTCCCGGGGTGGACTACGCATAACTGAGTGTCACACCAGTAATGGTGGTACCGCCGGTCCCAACGTGAAGCGCGTTGTTGACAGGCCAAGCGAGGGAGAAGGCATCGCGACGACCGCAAGCACCACCACCGCCACGATGAACAGCAGCGGAAGCTGTGGCGAGTGGGTGAGGAGGCAGAAACGAACAGACCCCATCGCTCTGACCGACAACGAGCGCATGAGCATGTTATACCACGTGAGACCTTCGGTGTTCGGCGAGCCAGTCGCCGCCGGCCGCCTGCGCGGTGCTGCTGCCGCGGCCGCCCCCCGTCCGCGTTCAGCAGCCGACGCGCTTGGGGGTGTATCCCGGCACAGTAACTACGCCGCGACCGAGACCCGCAGAAGGTCGCGCCAAGGAGGGTGGTCGGCCCGAAAATTTCATACCAAGGGCACATTTTCCAAGCGTCAAGGTGTTCTGGTCCACGACGGGTGGGTGGGGGAGGACGACCCCGCGCGTATGTCGACGCCAATGATGTCCTCTTCACAAGGTCTTCTTCTTCCTCGGGAAAGTCCATGCAATAGGAAGGTTGGCGGCGGCGGTCGACGACCACCCCCTTCGTTCGTCGACAGTGTAGCCTTCGGCGTTAACATGGGGATGCTGGACTCGCTTTCCGGTACTACCGCGTCCGAGACGGCCGCTGCTGCCTATGCTTACGCTGCTGGCGTGACGCCCTGGTCGTCGGCGGTGTCTGCGTCAAAACCCTCAGGAGGAAAACATGGCATCCAAAGACGGGGACAGTCGGCGCCCCCAGAGCGAAGACAAGACCACAACAATAGTAGAAGAGAGACATCTATTGACGGTATTCGTCGGTGGACACCTCCAAGGGAGCACAAACCTACTCTAGGCAGAAGCCGATGTTAGGTGATTAGGGCAATCGCCGAACCGTGTTCAACATAGGGGGATGTCTTCCTCAATCTTGGAGCTGCTTTCGCAGAGAGATTCTTCTTTATATAGCCACACAATACGAAGAGTCACCAGAAGTTGCAACTTCAACAACGAAAACTCCGACAATAAACAAAAACGCATCCTATACGGTCATCAACGCCATGACGACAGGGATGGATGGGGATGGAATACTCAAGTGGCTTCACATTGGCCACCTTCAGGCTCGCGAAACTGGGGCGCGAGTATCTATCGCAGTGTCATACGTTTTTCTCATTGATGAGCTACGTACGTACCCCAAAATACTGTTCGGATGCGCCGTGTATTTTCACGATACTCTTCGGTAGATGCCTCGCCCCCATGGGTATTGCGTATCGGGGTTACAGCAGCTTCCATTTCCCCCCCCTTTTGAGTGCGGTATAGAGTTCCTCATGCTAGGACCCTCAGGAAGGTGTACCAAGTAGGTGCTAAAACTACCGAACCACGCGCGTCTAGGGCTTGTCGATGTACGCCCACGGCATCAAGACCGACCGAACGATAATAGCATATATACCTCCGCTCGTTTTTCGTGGTTGCACTCGTGTGCGTGAGTCAACGCGTCGCTTTGGAACGTGGGAACGGTACCGTTGGTGTGTGCGAGACTTACCTAGGGGGGTGTCCTCATGTCATGCATGGCCGCAGCCGTATGACCATGAAACCTCGCATCCCTACACATTGCCGGCAGGGACGTCGGGCTTGCACCAAGCGCGAAGCGCCGTGAGGTGTTGGGCGCGTCGCATGAAGGGTGAAATGAATCCTACTAACAACCGCTTGTGCGGCAACGTGCGTATATGGATGGCAGCTTCGAATAAAGTAAATATTTTCTGGCATGGCCACCTCCAGATACAGCAATGGGTATCCGATGTATCTGCCTCGTGGATGTCTTACTATATACGCACTACGTGATGCAATACTTCCTCTTGTGCGGAGTTGAAGTTCTCCACTCCGCACAAATGAGCTAACTCGACCGCCAGCTGTACCCGGGGGGGGGGGGGGCGCAGAGGTCATAGCTTCGCCAGGGGGGGGGGGAGGGTACTCGATAGGAGATACGTACTCGACCTCATACATGGCCGTAGTCGTATGACCATAGACCCTCGCATCCCTACAATACCGGGACGGAGTATGTCGAGTTTTCACCGACCAGGCCGACATTGCTTGCACCAAGCGCCCTGGGGGGAGGGGGGGGTAGAAGAAAGAGGCCGTATTTTGGTTTGGGCGCAAGTTCTCGAGCAGATACATGGTGCCCGAGCTTCCGCCGGCCGGCTGGGTCTGAAAAAAGCCGGAGGGTCAGCATCGAGCGTCACGCGCATTTTGTTTCCTTGTATTCCCCGAAGGGTAGAGAGCGCTGTTTGTTTCCCACAAAAGAGAGGAGCCCATCTGTTGCGTTTAGAAGGGAGGCACCTAACTTGTGAGTGCACTAGTGACGCGTGTTTTGCCTTATAGGAGTAGCACCGAATTTTTCTCAGGCTCCTCACTTGATTATTGTATAGGAGCTCCATGCCTCACCCAAAAACTGAAGTTTGAGAAGAAAGCGAAGAATGCAAAACAAAAAACGATGAACACTCCCAAAGCCTATAATGAATATTCTGATAAAACATTACCAGGTATTAAATAACAATGGTATTCCAACGATGTTTATGGAACTAAAAAACCACAGCTGTGAGATCGAGGATTTGGTCGAAACTCATTTTTGCAAGCTGGATGTGATAGGTCGTCCCTTCCACCCAACACCATCTATCATGACTAACGGGACGGGAAGCGAATGCCCGTGGGTAGTGCGCGGGACGAAGAAGCGGGATGGAGCAAGGAGACCCCGTCCTCTGGAAGCCCACTTGGAACTTTCAGACAGGGGAAAGACAAAAAATATGGTAGAAACCGACGATTGCCAGCGACGGCCACGGCATGTGATTGGGGGGTGATATATACATACATACAGATTGTTATTTATTGCCTTCGATGAAAAGTGCATTCGGGCGCTTTTCTCAGTTTGCTTGTCTTTTTTTTGTGAAGTCGCAATTGGAGGTGATGAGAGTGACAAGAAGAGGGACCAGTCGGCACCGGCACAGACTGCACCCGAGCAGGCGGGGTTTGGCTTAAACTGAACGTCTGCGTGCTGGCTATCGGTACTACTCGTAGTCGTACTGGGCGGGGATATGGGATGTTCGTCGTGGCTCGTAGAGGGCCTTCGACATGCTGGAAACATTCATTTCTGCTCCGTGTTACTGGCCGTGATGCACCAGACTCTTTCACAGCCTAGTAATTCTAGAAGAGTGGGAATGACGAACGTGACAGATCTACGGCATTGGTCAAGCTCCTAGCTGCATTAAGCTACTGCGTTGGCGGCTGTTGCACTGTCGTGGATGGCTTGTTGTCGTTCTCAGCCTCGTCATATACAGTGGTGCTAACGACAAATGTCCCGCCAGCTGGACCGGAACAGGCGACAGGTGCTACCAGCGGGCAGAGACCCCGGGCACACAACAACAAACCATGGACGACCGCGGGGACACAGGAACAACACTTTGGTTTGAAATGTAGTGCCACCAGCCGCAGCGCACCGCAGTGGCACGAGCCACGCACCCGTACAACAGCATCGGGATCGATTTCATTGTGATAATCGGTTTCGCAGTGCTATCAACATTACTTAATTAAGTGATGCGGGTCACACTGCAGAAACCTTGAACAACTACTCCAACTTCCACAACGGCACGAGCATCTGCACGAGTACTATAGCTTTGGGATCGATTTCTGCCTGCCGTCGGTTGTATGTCGATTGTCCGAAGAAGAAAATACCGTTTGTGCCAAAGAAGCACGCACGACGCTTAGCACGGCGTAAACGACAGATTGACAAGAAATCTCTGGCGGAATTTTCGTCTGATAAACGTCGTGATCTCGTAAATAATGGTAATCTTCGAATAAATGCATCCGCCATCAAATGGAAAGCGGAGCGCCCTTCAACGCCGACAGAAACCTCCGCATGGATATAGTGATCGAGAGGGGAGGCCTCCGAGACGCTACGTCGTCAGAGTACCGCAACAAGGCGATACTCCTCGACATCACGCATGCTGACCCCCCAGCGAGGGTCCACATACGGGCTGGCAGCGCTGATCGAGACGGATCAGCCGCCTCCACTTCTGAGGCGCGAAAGCGCAACCACTACGCTCGTGCAGGACAAGTGTCCTTCGACGAGCGCAGCCATAAACTTGACACCCTCGCGGTGGAAAGCTTTGGACGCCCCGGGAAGGAAGGTAGCGATTTCATCGACCAGCTGGCGGCGAGCATCGTTGGAGGAACGTACGGGGGATATTTAGCAAGAAAAGGGGTTTGTAAAAGGAGCATTTTTTCCAGGTCATATCGGTGACCACCCAGGTCGCGACCTCGCGCAAAGTGCACCGATATAAGCTCGCCCTGCGAGACCGCCAGGCCGCCAGGGGGAGAAGGGAGGAGGAGGGAGGACTACTTCCCATGGCGTGGGGGTGGAATGTAGATGTGGAGTAGGACACATGGCGTATAGATACATAGTAGGTAAAATATCTCGGTAAATGGTGGTGGTGCGTATCCAAGTGAGTATACGCAGGGAAGGAGAATTGGTTGGATGAAGCTAGTGGTATTCGACGAATTCATGCCAGCTTTTTCATTTTGAATAACGCCCTGCACATTGTCAGAAGGCAAATAATAATAAAAAATAAAATAAAAAATGTAATGATGTCGCAATCGCTAGTTTTTTCTGTTTGTTTATACTGCAGCTACATACAGCGAAATTAGGGGCGGGAAGATACAGGGAACACACACATTATCCATGAAAATGATACGAAAATATAGTCTGTGTCACGCTATTATTGATAATTCGTACATTTCCCCACAATGCGTACGGAGGTCAGGCACGGGTACTACTGCTTGTGGTGGTATCAACTAAAGCAACAGAAATAAACACGGGCCAGTGTACGAGTGGGGCTATCATTTCGCTCAAGAGGAAGGTGTGTAAACAGAGGTAGTAAGGGGGCCCTCGCTGTATACGAAACTGTCCTTATTACTGCTGGACTATGATGGTGCTTGTACGCACGACAGTTTCAAAGTAATCGATAGACGAATAAACAGAAGACGTCTGTACCACACAGAGGATCGCAAAACAAAAGCGAATTAAAAAGTCCCCAACAAACAGTTATAAATTAATCAAACACACAGAAGGAGATGTCTGCGCCACACGGAGGATCGTAAAATAAGGCGAATTAAAGCCCCCAACGAGCAGTTCCACCGTGACAGGAGATCTCTGGTCCCTATCCTATACGGAAAAAATGTCGTGCCGTCTTATTTAACTTCTTAATGATATGGAGACCATTTTGCAAAACTCATGTATCTATACTCGTTGGTGTGGTGTTGGAACAGCAGTATGGTATCTTGGTACACCAGCAGTATGGTATCTATACTCGTTCGTGCTTGGGTGTTCTGCGCGGGGCATGCTCTTGTTGTGTCCTCGTATGGCTCTGCGGTCAGAGAGCTGACGACGCTCAGCCATCGCTCGTTGCGCGCTTCCTCCTCCTTCTCTGTCGCCCTGGAGGCACGCGTACTTGTGATGTTGGTACAGCAGTATGCGGTCAGAGAGCTGACGCTTTGCCATCGCTCGTCGCGCGCTCGCATGCTCTCGTGTACTTGTGGTGTCGGTATAACAGTATGGTATCTATACTCACTCGCTCCTGCTCGCATGCTCTAGTGTACTTGTGGTGTTGGTACAGCATAATGGTATCTAAACTCGCTTCTCCTGCTCTGTTGCCCTGCAGGCATGCTCTTGTGCACTTGACGCTCTGCCATCGCTCGTCGCGCGCTCGCATGCTCTTGTGTACTGGTGGTGTTGGTAAAACAGTATGGTATTTATACCCGCTCCTGCTCTGTCGCTCAGAATATATGATCTTGTGCATTTGTGGTGTTTGTTGGTACAGCAGTATGATGGTATCTATACTCGTTCAGTCCTCGTATGGTTTGCTCCTCGGGTGGTTTTGGGACAGTGTAGCTATGGTATGGTACATGGTACGGCACGGTGTGGCATGGTGTGCGGTGTGGCACGGTATGTAATAACGTACGTAGGTATGGTATGATGGTACGGTTTAACATAGTATATGGAAAAATCACGGTATGTGATATGGTATGTTGGTGGTATGGTATGATGGTACGGTGTGGTGGATGTATTACATGGCTAAATATTGCCTGGTGGAATGGTATGTTTCAGTATATAAGATCTGTAAGAGATGAATACGTCGTATGTATATCATCTGTAACGATTAATATATCGAATATCTAGAAACCCCGAACATTCCTGAACTCTCGCTTCAATCGCACGCCTCTCGCACACGTTCCGGGAAAGCGTGCGTCGCCCCTGCGTGCCCTCCTCCATTTGCATGCTGCAGCCTGCCAACCGCCGCTGTTGCTGCTGAAACCACAACGGTAGGCCAAGCCTCTAGGCCTATCAATCGGCGGCGAGCAGTGCCGTGCTCTCCTCGTGCACCTATCACGAGAAGCTAGAAGGGGGCACGAAACGAATGTGGCCGTCCTTCTCTTCTCTCTGCCTCTAAACAAATTAAGCCATTTAATTTCCGTTGGTAGAGACCATGACTACAAATAATTAATTCCGTCGGTTGTGAACAAAACAGGCATCTCACGTGAACTTAGAGATACTACGCATATTGTAGTACATACTATTAATTATATAACTTCGAAAATATAAAGGATGCGGACAGACAGACAGACATATTTGCAATTTCAAAAATAGAGGCTCAGTTTTACAAACTGAGAACTGGTGTCCCAGTTACAAAATGGCTGGAAGCAAGGAGCCCTACGGCACGGGCGCAACATGATCCTAACCGTATAGGGTTGATAATAACCAATTCATACGTGACTTTCATGGTTTTTCACGAGTTATGACCCGACGCACGGGTCGGATCAAGTTTTTTTCAAGTATCACGGGCCGGGTCGGGTCGGGTTGAGTTGGGTCAGGAGGTTTCAAACTCTCACGGGTCGGGTCGGTCCCGGGTCGGGCTTGGTCGGGTCCCCCTTTACCCGATCCGACCCGACCTGACCCGCGAGGCCCGACCGACCCGTGAATAACCCTGGATAATTTTCTCGGTCGCTATCTCGGGGTCCTAAAGGGGTTACCCTCCGACATCATCATCATCAGCAGCATGGGCATTATCATCATCATCATCCTCACCATCCTCACCATCATGATCATCATGATCATCACAATCACCATCGATCATCATCATCATCATAATCATCATCATCAGCAGCAGCATCAACGGTGTTGGGTTCCTTGCATTGAATACTGCAAGTGGATAAACAAAAAAATGCCGTCAAAGGCATGAACCGCGTGGGCCACAGTCGTAGCGCATCCGCGAAGTCGAGGGTCACAACCTGCTGACGGTGTATGAATGTAGTCTATGCGGCTGGCTGGTGATGATATTACACGACGGTCTACAATAACAAGACCTGACACTCCAGGACCCTGTCAACCATTCCCTACCTAAGATAGGCGCTTGGATTGCTGTTAGGCAAGTCCGGTTGCGAGCTTCAGCTCAGATAGACGAGAAACAAAGAAGCCCCCAGCACATAGAAAGGAGATAGCATCGACATATACCGATGTCAACTTTTAGGTATAAGTTCACCTGGATTTTCAGCACGAACCAGGAGGGGGGACGCAAATTACGTCGTACGTAATGATTTTTGGCGGCACTTAATTTGCAGAACTGCAAACCCTCCACCGTCTAAGCGAGGGTTTGCCAAGCAGCGAGTAGGCACAGGAGAACTGGCAGTGGCAAGAAACGGGAGACACTAAAACAAGTGTCCTTCTATTTTGACCCTTGGGTTTCTAGTTTTACCGTACTAAAGGGCAGTATAACTGAAATGCAGAGCCATCGATATGCATTTCAGTGTTGTTCCCCAGTGCACTGCTTAATCTAAAGAGTTTTGTTTGACAAGCGTACGACAAGGAGAGCACCAATTTCAGCAACAAGCATAAAGTGTTGTGTTGCAAGGTATCAATCGATCTGGCGGTGCCTGACAGCTGTCACAAAGGTGGAGTACCTTATGCACAAGGCACGCCAAATAGTAAATTTTAACCTCTCACATACTTCATGTAGGCAATGTCGAATGCCTACATCGAGAGCGAGGGAGGTCCCCGCACCCGCCCCCTTCCTATTGCCCAGACAGATACTCTGAGCGGGTTTGATTTACTCTACACCCCCTTCGCAGCACCACAGGACAACGGTAAAAGACACCTACGTACGGGCACCATTATTTTTCGTCGCTCGACACAATTTTGCGTTGTACTGGAAGTACGTGCCTACAGACAAGCTGTTCACCCTAGCAAAAACGACGTGCCTCTGGGAAGCTCGGAACGTGGCGAATCTCGCCATCATCTGGGTACGTGCCACGATGTGGGACACGAGTTTGATGACTGACGGGGCGCGCCACTGAGCTGAGGAGCTACCTACCCAATGTCACCGGGAATCCGATGCTTATTTTACAACAAATTTCGTTTAAATACCACCCCAAGCCCACGGAAATGCTCCGTGTGTCGGGGCTTAGCTCACAACGTTTTTCAAAAGTCGGTCGTTGGGTACTACTGCAGGTATTGAGATATAGAACTCCGCCTAGGGAGGAATCTCATAAACACTGCTGTAGGTGCTACCCATGCCCCTACCGTACGTAGCACGCACACGTCTTTCATGCCCTGGGAGATGCGCTTTGGCCTTTCGTTTTTGGCTCACACGGCTACTTGTTTTGTCTGCTGCGCTCTACCAGGTACTCACTAAATCGTGGAGGCTCGCTAACCGAACCACAGCCCCGTCACCTCTTTGCACCAATCAAAAAGGCGTTTTTCCTCGCCACCTCGACAACCCCCAAGAGTCTCGTAGCCCCCCAACGGGCCGAAGGCGTTGCAACGCGGCCAGAGGTGGCCCAAGTAACGTTTACGTCTGGCAAGAAACGCTACAGGTTACACAAACCCCGATAGAAACATAAACACAAGGCCAGAACACCAATATAGGAGAGGTACCTTTCCCTTCAATACCGCCACCGACGCCGCTCCGGGTTTCGGGGGGCATTTATCGCAGAAGGGGCAGGAGGGCGACCAGAGCTATAGGTACTACCACCCCATGAAATAGGACCAACCGATAAAAGAAAGTGTACCTAAGGCACCAGGTGCACCATCACGCACGGGTATACGGCGGGAGGGGGGGGGGGGGCTAAGCCACCTCTTACATCAATTCCCCATTAAACTGACCCGAACGTTTTGACTCGAACGAACTACTTACACGCGGTCTGTTCGTCGTATCGAAAAATTCTGGTGGAAAGCCCAGCGCGCACACACAACCCCTGCCCCCCCTCACCGTGTACTCTTCCGCACCCACACCCCACTTGACCACGAGGTCGAATATGGGCGGTAAATATCTCCGAAAGCAGGGAAACACCTTTTTTCATCCTCCCAAAGCGAGGTCACTCCAAAACAGCGAGTAAGGCAAAAGGCTCGAAGAAGGAGAAAAAACGTGAGCGCCCTCTGTGCTCTTCCTCCCGTTCCGATAAACGCTTCGTACAGGCTGCCAAATGCTTGGAGTTAACAAAAAAAAACATGAACAAGTTCCCTTAGCGTTGTCCATCCTCTAGTATGCCTACCATGTCTCTCCGCTTCGTGTTTTTCCCTATAAACTCATTCTGGACCTCGAATATTTTTTTGCCAAAACCAGCTGCACGTCTATAGTCCACGTTAGCAGCCCCGTCCAATCGCTTCTTCCCGGCCCAGACGTGAATGGTGGTCTACAGTAGGAGGTATCTTGAGTATTTAGTCGCACAGCGCGCATATAGACAACTTCGTGATGCTGCTAATAATACTCTAATAGATGGCGCGGGAGCAAACATCAAAGGGTTCGTCCGGGAAAACACTCTGCGGAACGTTGTGCACGCGCGGCCCTGCAACCTAAAGAAACAGCGACAGCATTTACCGTTCACCCCGTCGCACTTTTCCGAGCGATTTCAGCCCCCCCTCCGTGCCTAATTCCCCTTTTTTAGCCGAAGACCCGCCGTTGCTTCGTAGGCAACACCGGACGACGTGGGAAGGCGGGAAAGGAGGGGGGGGGGGGGGGGGGGCGGAGAGACCCGATCGCCCCCACACAAAGAGATAAGACAAGCAGATCTACGCGTAGTTCGCCCGCGAGAAAAAAATGAAAACGTTGACCCATGCGCTGGCCCACCGCACCGCGGCGGGCCGCTCCGGTTCTCAGCAGCTTCTATAAAACGGCTCCATACTCACGGGTGCGATATTTGGCCGTGGCGGCGCCCACCCCCTCGCGCGTAGGGAAAAAACAGGTGAGACTCGCGCGCTTTGTTCTCGGCCGTCTCTGCTGACGAAAAAACAAAAGAACGGGCCTTCCCTCCCTCCCTTCCTCCCTCCCTTCCTGCCTCCCTCCCGATAACTATCTCGGTTAATATCCGGTACCTACTGCAGTACTATTTTGTGAAAGCGAACCGAGCTTTCCCCAGGTGCCACTGGCGTGTGTCGTACGGGCATCGGGGATCGATCAGGTAGCGCGAAACGTGGAAGGCGTTATGCTCCCTCTCTACTCTTCTTCTCGAACCCGGCGCGACCAAATTTCGCGCTCGTTCGTCCGATGAAAGCTGGCTTTCGAAAAAAAACGCAAACGAGCATATACAAGGACATCTACAGTAGCTTCCCCAACAACGATCGCACCACCAAATAACCCTGGCCAGGCCTGCCGCCAAATATGTACTCCCCGCGCTCAGAAATCAACACGTGCCTTCTGGAGCCAAGGCCGAGGTCTTGTCTTTCTCGGGGGTTTCGATGGAAGGAGGCGTTCGGGTTTCCGGGGGCGACTGATCTGGAAGCTCCTCCTCTACGGAGCAGCAGAGGCAGAGGACATGGAGGTTGCACGGGGCATTCACAGAGCATATAAGGTAAGTATGGGCAGCAAAAATGTTGAGTGATATATAAGTATGCATGATATGTTTTGTCGTGCGAAAGCCCGCAAGCCCAACAACAGCAGTGCCAGCAATTAACGGCGCTCGACCATAACGGCATGAGCAAAAAAAGCAACGACCGAGGACTTCCCCACGGACGAACAATAACGCCCGCCGCCACAGCGACGGGTGGGGAGAGCAAACTTATGATCTATTAACAGTAGCAGCGGGGGGGGGGCGTACTCATTTGTTGCTCGCCTTAGTCATTTGACCATCGACCACGCATCCCTTTCGAGACGGAGCAGCGAGGGGGGAGGGTTGGCATAAGAGGGACCTACACGGCACCACCGTAAAAAGAACGTCAACAGCCGGGCACACTGGTGAAGAAAGACACCGATTTGTGTTCGCTTCCCGCGAGCGGCACAAAAGGCAACATATACGCACATACCGGTACGCACCTGGGGGCCGACGATGCCATAACGCTCAAGCGAACGACGAATAAAACGATGTTATTTTTTTTACGCATGTATGACCGTGGATGTTCGCATGCTACGGCGATTGGCGGTGCACTTGATTTATTTCCGAGGCTCCTCGCTTGAGGGAGCTCCTTACCTCACCCCAAAACACTGACCCTCGGGGGAAAAATTAAAAGTGCCAACCCCGATGGGCGACCAATCCCATGGCCCCGGTGCCATGAAACACAAACTAATGGACTGGTGCTCCAGAGCCAAGGCATGTCTTATTGGGGAAGTCACTTATTCATAAATAATGTTTGCAAAAAATGGTATGCCCAAATCGTATACCAGACTCATAGCACGGGCTCGTGTGCGGTGCCGCTGGCGCAAGCTCATCCGCCAGCGTGGATACGACCATGAATAACATTAGTATCCGCCCCCCTTTGCCTTCTCAAAGATGCAAGCGCCGCACCTCGCATGACGCTTTCGTAGGCGCGTAGAACGGACACTACCGCTGGTCGGACGCAAAGGGCGAGCGCCTCCTCAAGAGAAACCTACCGGTTGCAGCAAGGGAGGGAACGCAAGCAGGGGGGGGGGGAGGGTACTCATTTGTTGCCTGCCATAGATATTTGACCATTAACCACGCATCCCTGTCGAGACGGAGCACGAAGGGGGGGGGGAGGGTACTCATTTGTTGCTGACCTTTGTTATTTGGCCATTGACCATATGTCCCTTTCGAAGCGGAGCACCGTTCCTCCCCCTAATAGACACCTCAAACAGTTCGGCGTCCGTTACGTTTTTACATATTATACATGTTTTTTTTTTGCTACTCATATCCCCTTCCTGTTTCGCCGCCTGTGGCCATCATCTATCTCCTACTATAGGATGGCGATCGTTTTCTCGGGGGGGGGGAGGGAGGGGCTTGGCGAAGCGAGCTGTGGAGACCAGAAATCGGTCGTCCTATACAAAAAGAGATCAGTATTCATCGGAGTCAACTTCAAAGGGACAACGTGTCGAAAACAGACGGCGACTATCGTATTTGCCCCACGAGGCAGCCTGAGGCTGCTTACGGTGGGCCATGTGTCAGGAGTGGCAAAGCTTAGGAAGGGGTATCAATACACACAGCGCATGACAGCGGCCTCAGATGTCTCTGCAGCGCCGCTGTCATGCGCTGTGCTATCATAGGTATCGGTCTTCGGCCTCCGTCCGCGAGGACTACCGGGAACAGGTGACCGTTCGTCTAGTCCCACCAAAAATGCTCGGTGCGGCGGAAAAGTAGTCCGTAACCCCCCTGAACGCGCAGACTCGTGGGCACTATTTGTCTGCCAATACGACTACCGCTTCAGCCGATCGCCGTAACGTTTCGTCGAACCGAAAGTTAAAGATGAGCCCTGCCGACTCTTGCAGTCGCAGCACCTGCGAGCCCATGGTGGAAGAAAGCCCCGTGGTAAAAGAAAGGTCGTAGTCCCGCCTCATCGTCTCGAAGGCCAACGAAGACAGCGCAGCGTCGCGGGTAATCTCGACTCGTGTGGCCATCGCCCCTGAGGACTGATTTCGTTGCCGTAGGGCTTGCAGCAACCTGGCGAAGTCGTGTGTCAGCCGTGGGGCTGCTTTCTTTACCGGGACCCCGACCAGTTTCTGCGTATTTCTCCCACATGTACGGTGAGACGCTACCAAGGGGCTAGAGCAAGCGGCCCCGGTCGGTTCTACGGGATCCCATCCCTCTCCCTTTCCCGACATTTCCCTCATGGCTATCCGCGTCTTCCATATAAAGTCTGTATCAATTGATCCGGCTGCGTGCTGCTTCGCGCATCCGCCAATGGGCGAACACGCCTTCCCCCCCGTGGATCCTATCCCTGGGCACGACGCGTGATGTACCCACGTCGTCCCCCGGCTTTACGAGTCTAGGTAGCAACGCCAGTCAAACACGTCGTTATCCGTCGCGGTTTCCCACCGACGGCGCCCGTCCGAGTATGCCAGGATGATTGGGTCAGCTCGTCCGCTTTCTTATTCTTGCGTTGTTGGCCTGGCCGGCCCTGTAGCCTATCTAGTATTGACGCCAGGGCTTGCAGTTTTGCGGCGTCAACCTCAACGGGTTTCGTCTGAAGATCACGCGGGACCGGCGGGCCTCGATACCGCTGTGTTCTGTAGTGGGAGAAAAAGTTACATGAGTCCCTATTTTCCGATCTGCAGGCAGCGCAACGTACGATTGGGGTCCGCTCGCGTGTGCGAGTTGCCTCGCCTGCGATCGATCCACCCAGCTGGCCTCCGACGCCCGGCCCGCCTGGGTCACGCTGTGCACTCATCACCGACATGGGGGAGAGGAAATCCACACACTGGTGACACTGAGCTTTCTACAGTTTCGCGTTACGACCTCGTTAGTATGTGCCGCCTAACATTTTTGACCGAAATCTACCTCAAAAGCACTCATCGCCCATTTAGTAGCGCCAATCCTTCCAAGTCTTCGCGGCGCTCGGCACCACAACGACCGACCCCGGATGGATGCTTGACGCACTACCGTAAATCAAAACGCCCGGGCACCCGGCACGACGATAGCTGCGTGGGCCTGCCATTCCGCTGAATGCTGGACGATATATAATGCCTACCATTACTGCCGGCGTCCCCGGTGGCTTGGTGGGTGGTCCGCGTGCCTATCAATATCAATTTCGTGGGTTCAAGTCTCACCGAGTGCATGCTCGTAGAGACTTTTTCTTGCATAAAAAATTGATAAGCGGAAAGCGCGAGAGCGTGAGTTAGCTACCTTCGATGAAAATCGACGAGCGGCGGGAATGCTGAGCCCTATGCGCGACAAAAAAAGAAGGCACGTACCGGGGGGGAGAAGGGAGGACACCTGTGACCACGGCTTGTCCAGAAGATCGCTGAGGGTGAAACCTCCTACGAGTTGGGCTGGAAAGTAAAAGTGGTGACTAAAAAGAAAAACGAAAAAAATTACTGGGGCGGGGGAGCCGTCACCGGCAACCTCGACACATCTTGGGCCAGCACGTCCGTACCCGAGGCGCCTTCGTAGTCCTACTGCGAAAATGATGGCAAAGTTTATCATTACTGCCTGGGACTCTCCGGGCGGACTCCGAGGACGCCATGAGGTCAAAGTTAAACGGGCCAAGTGCCCCCCGCAGCTCTTGGAGAACGAGGGCCTTCAGGCAGATCAACGACTCTCGTGCGGGTCGCGAGATGGCGTCCTCGACGCCGTTGTCAGCAGTCAGGACCTGTGTGAATACTAACATGAAACCAATCTCGACCTACAGCGTATACAGCTTAACCAACGGCGCGTGCATCACGGACTCTTTCGCGCTTCCCTTCCGGAAAGCGCCCACGACCGACTCGTTGTCCACATCTACCACGATCCGCGCACGCCGTAAGATGTCGGGGTGTCGGGTGCAGACTGAAGCAAGACCTGTTACAAAGCGATCTCATCTCTTTGCTATTGATATGCCACCTTAACCAGTCTTCTGGGAACCCCCCCGCCGCGTGGAACGGTACCGGCGTCGCGTTGACCACCCCCCCCACTGCAGCTCACCCTTCATGTGACTCGCCGGACACCTCATGGCGATTCGCGCTTGGTGCAAGCAATGTCTTCCTGGTCGGTGAAAACCCGACATGCTCCGTCCCGGCATTGTAGGGATGCGAGGGTATATAGTCATACAACTACGTCCATGCATGAGATCGAGTACATCTCTCCTATCGAGCACACTCCCCACTCCCCTATATTATACCTGGTATACCTGGTACCTGGTATATAGATAGGTTGGGTTGGCGTCGGTTGGCGACGGCGCTGTAGAACACGCCTCTTGCTGCGTGAGCTAAACACCTAGGGTACCGATTTTGTTTGTTTTTTTTGGCGGTCACCACGGCTGGCGGTCGAGTTAGACCATTTTTGTGCGGGAAGAACCTAGACTCTGCACAAGGGGAACGATCGTATTACGTAGTGTGCGCCCAAGAGGCAGTTACGTAGAACTCCCATTGCTGTCTCTGGAAGCGGCCACTCATTGGCGCTGTCATCCACATGCAAGAAAATCCGCCTCAAAGCGGTTCTTAGTAAGATGCAGCTCACTCTTCATGTGACTCGCACAACACCTCACGGCGCTTCGCGTATGGTGCAAGCAATGTCAACCTGGTCGATGAAAACCCGACGTGCTCCGTCCGGGTATTGTAGGGATGCCTGGGTCTATGGTCATAAGACTACGGCCATGGATGATAATGCGTACACCCCCCCTCCCCCCTCCCCCACGCAGCAGAAGATGCGTCCGTGGCGCCGACGGTGAGGGCGGTCGTAAAGTGGTGGGCCCTCTGCCACGGTCCCTGGGGCGATGTGGATGAGATGCCTATCCACTGGCGGAACTCCCCGTTGAGGTCCCCCAGCTCGACTCTCGACAAGTTGATCTGACGCACCCCGGATTTTTCGAGCTTTGAGAGCGCTGCGAACATGGCGTGTGTCCACAGCGACGCCGGCCTTGTGACGACCGTCATGCTCATACACTTCCCCGCGATGTGCTCCGATGTGCTAAAGGAAATCCCCCTCGCTTCCAGGGCCGCGTGCAGGAGTTGGTGCAGCGTGTCCATCTTGTCCTGTGGGACTCTGAACGATGCCGTGTCGGCATCGTGAGTTCCCAATTTATCGCTGCACCTCGGTCGGAAGTAAGGCCGCACTTCTCTGGGGACAAAATAAAATAACCGCACATCCATGACAGCAGCATTGCGACGTGGATCGCCTCCGCAGCGGCCAGCCACTGCCACCTTGGCGACTGCCCGTGTGAGCTCCGCACGTTTGCCACAGAGTCGGCTGTGTACGCTAGAGCGGGAATGCCCCTAGAGCGCAAGAATGACGCCTCAGCCTCGCTCAACGAGTGGTACACGTACATGCTTTCGCACTCCCCAAACGGCAGGACGGTCCATACATAAGTCTACGCCCTGGTACCCCAACCCACACAACGGCCACGACACCGGGTGCAGGAGTACGCGGTGGAAACCCGATGCATCGTCTAGCGAGCCCTGGAAACACCCTTCCGGCGCCACGTGGGCCACAAAAGCCACCGTGCCCATGGAGAATGGCAACCTCCTGCATACCTTGTTCAGTGGCCGAGCACGGTAAATCAGACGCGGTTTGGTTTCCTCGACGGACAACGCTTGGATCAATCGTCTATTTCACTACGCACCCCGGTGCGATGAGCGCGTGCATCTCGGTTTTCACGAATACCGCTTGGGCTGGTGGAATCCGGTTGGCGATTACGGCGCCCTTAGACTTGCCCCTGCTGTACGGGGTGTCCACACCGATGTGCCGTTGTGCGATTCGACTAGAAACTCTTGGACGCCAACCCCGTCCCGCACGTACGTCCCCAACGACTCACGAAGGTGGCGGCCTGGGAGGACAGCCTCGTCCCAAAAGGCTAGGGACTACGGAAATCAGAGCGGTTGGATCGGCTTGTCACGACTTGTGAACACCAAGCTGAAACGTACCTGACACATGATTATGACGCCTATGTTAAGACCGATACGACACCCAAGCTGATATATGCGCGACCCGGGGATAACAGCGGCTTCATCATGAAAACGTGCATATAACCGACACCCCGTGAAAATGAGTAGCCGACATGTTTCGCAGTGGGTATTAGCTCGTAGCTGATGGATTTGCTACGATAAGACTCGCTTGCCCATGGCCGGCCAAGAGGCAAGTGTACTACCGCTCGTGCCGTTGCAGAGCACTGACGTATCCAGGCGGGAGATACGACCCCGTCCAACGAGAGCTCGTATACGTCGCATAAGAAGGGGAAAGGTGAAACCCGCACGTAAACTCCCAGCAGACATGAAAATGGATTCGTTCCCCCGCGTATCTTGCGCGAGCATATAATTATTTTGGTCTCCTGTATGGCGTCCTCTCGTTCTGGACCAGCTGCAATGATTTCATGGGTAGGAGGCAATAGAGTTCTATCGTACGAGCCTTCGTGCGTGGGCTTGTTCCGACCCGTAATCTTCTCTATGCAAGTTCTCACACGCCCCTCCCCCTCCGCTACTCTACACCACTTCCCCTTGCTCTACTCTTCGTGGTCATAGGCGCTTGCATCTTCGCTGCACGTTGTCTTCGTTTCAATCTTGCATCCTTTCAAGTGATCTTATGCTACAATAATTTCAGTTGTTGGCTACACTCCGGTCCAGTGTGTAGGGAAACCAATCTCACAGTCGAACGAGGCCGCTGGTATATGCTTGCCCCGACCTGACCTGACCTGACCTGACCTGACCACGAGCTCCCAACTCGCGACGCCTTCATTCCGCCCCCCCTCCTCTTTCCATGAATATCCGTCTTGCCCGCTGGTCGTCTAAGCCCAGCCTAGCTCGGGCACACGTTTGTACGATGCCCGCCCAGGTTGCAGAGCCTGTACACGGATAGCACACTGCATGAAGTCGGGGTGCGGGTTGCGCCGCGCCTGCGAGCAGTTGTTGCTTGTGGACGCCCCCGGGGATATCTTGAAAGTTTGCTGGAGTTCCTCCAGCTCGCGGTCGTGCCGCTCTCGTTCCTGCAGGTCGCTGTTCGACAAGGGGCCCGGGGGATGACCGGTCGCCATGCCCCAGCGTATAGGTGTGGATGGACGCCGCGGGGATTGCCCGCGGCGGTCTTATCGGCGGGGTATACCCCTGCGCCACCCGCGGCGCAGGGCCTTGGTGGGGGCCGTCAACGGATATGCGGCCCTCCCGGAAGCCGCGCGGAGCGACGCCGCGAAACGGTTCCAACGCCCGGGGGCGGGGGGCAAGCGCTACTCCCGCCTCCGGTGCCCTTCACCGCCCCACTCGTTTTCACTATGGCCTTCATCGCCAGCTTGTCCATGGCCAGCTGGTCGCAATCCACCCCGCAAGCGTTCGGAAACCTCTCCGAAAACAGGTGCAGCACCTGCGACGGGTCCGACCCCGGATCCAGGAGACGTTTGCCCCTGGACATAACTGAGTCCAAGATTTGGCGTTCCCCCATGAACCGTCGCAGCTGCTGTGCCTATTCACGTAGAAGTTCCCGCACGCTCGCGGGGTGGATTGCAACCAGCTGGCCATGGACAAGCTGGCCATGAAAGGCCATATTGAAAGCGAGTGGGGCGGTGAAGGGCACCGGAGGTGGGGGTAGCGCTTGCGTCCTGCCCCCCGGGCGTTGGAACCGTTTCGCGGCGTCTCCCCGCGCGGCTTACTGGAGGGTCGCATATCTGTTGACGGCCCCGCACCAAGGCCCGGCGCCGCGGGCGGCGCAGGGGTTTACCCCACCGATGAGATCGCCGCGGGCAATCTCCGCGGCATCCACCCACATCTATACGCGGGGGCATAGCGGCCGGGGGTCTACCGGCCGGGGGGACAGGGGGGGTCATCCCCCGGGCCCGTTGTCGAAGCGCGACCTGCAGGAACGAGAGCGGCGCAACCGCCAGCTGAGCTCCCGGGGGCGTCCACGTGCGATAACTGCTCGCGGGCGTCGCGCAACCCGCACCACGACCTCAAGCAGGGTGCATTCTCAGTGTGCAGGCTCTGCAACCTGGGCGGGCGTCGCGCAAACGTGTGCCCGAGCTAGGCTGGGCTTAGACGACCAGCGGGCAAGACGGGTATTCATGGAAAGAAGAGGGGGGACGGAATATGAGTGTGACCTCCCGGCGGCGCGGACACCGCCATGTTCGTGATACCGTGCGTGATCTGGTGTGTGGAAGCCGCCTCCCGGTGTTCCCCCTCGTGAAGGAGATCGCAGTCGTTGGAGGCCAGAAGGAGTCCGTGGAATAGCGCCAAGATATCGATGAGTTCTGTTAAGATCGCCGTTGCCCCCTTTTGGCGAAATGCCGACGAACCTGCTCCCTGGCGCGAATGCTCGGCCGCCTCTTGCATCTTGCAGAAACTGCATCCAATTCTGAAAACCCTGAGCTGGCTCGAATCTCGTCACCAGGTGCCCCCGAACCTCAGACCAAGCTCCGCCCAGTCGCCCTCGGCGCAACTGCGCCCGCCCCCCGTGAAGACGTGAGCCGGGTCGCACACGGGCGGGATGCCCAGCTGCGTCCTGACCATGCACGACAGCGACGCCCTAGGGGTGTCCATGTGTTCTCGAGCCGTCGAGCCCCTGTCCGGTTGTGGGGCCGGCGGCGCCGCCAGGGGGGGCACCGGAACCTGCACCGGAGCCGTCGTACTGCTCGGCGTCGCCTCGTCGAGGGGCGAGGCATAGTGTAGTCCTCTACATGCTAAGCAACGCCTTCCCTGTCCTCGCTGCGAGGCTTGTTTTGGGCCGAATGAACCGGGGTGCTCTCATACAACGTAGACAATCGCAAAAAAAAGGAACAATCTTTTGGTATCCTACCTGAGATTCCGTTGATTGGTTGATGATTTTACTGACTCGACACGTGCACCCCCCCCCCCCCCCCCGTTCCGTCATAGAGCAAAGGAGAGTCAAACCATTGCTGCTTAGGGGGGAGGGAGGAGGGGGGGGAGAGATACAGCAAAAATTATCAACCGCAAACGAGGTCGGCAGAACGGCCGCAAGGTGCGGGGGCGATACCCTACTATACAGCAGGGCTCTCAAGAACGACGCCTGAAGCAATACCCCCACTGCTCTCACACTAAAAGCGTCATGCCGTAAGCGATTTTATGGGTTAGCTGAATAAACGGTAGTAACCCTGCCCAAATGTCGTATTTGACTCTAACGCACATCGCCAACATATCATGCATTGTGCTATGGACTACCATCACAGCCAAAGGGGCCTCCCCTACGAGTAGCCAGTGCAGCCAGCTCCACTGCCAACATCAGCGTCTAGAGTGGCCCCGAACTTCCTCCCCACAAAGCATCACACCCGACCCCCACACCTCCCGGCGCTTCGTATTTGGTGCAAGCAATGTCTGTCTGGTCGGTGAAAACCCGACGTGCTCCGTCCCAGTATTGTAGGGGTGCGAGGGTCTATGGTCATTCATAAGACTACGGCCATGCATGGCATGAGTGCCCCCCCCCGCCCCTTACCCTCTATGGCCATACGACTACAGCCATGCATGGCATGAGTACAACCCCACCCCCTCCCTTCACCCTCCCTTCTCCCTCCCTCGCGCATGTCGCGCGCCCCTCACCAATTGTCGCTTCCTGTGCTTCTCAGGCCAGTCCGACAAAACCTCAGTCACAGCCAGAAGGAACATGGTCGCTCGACTCTTATTCCCTCGGCTACTCACGATCTCGTGCAAGCCCAGATCAGCCGTCACCTTGCCCTTAATCTTCCACGGCATAAAAATTCCGGATAAAAGGGGAGGGGGGATTTGGGGGGATAAACATTAGAAGAGGCGAGGGAGCGGTCGGTCGGTCGGTCGTTCGGGCGGACGAAAGGCGTCATCTGGATAATGGTCTTTTGTGAACCAGGGCACTTTTCTCATTCCGTACACAGCATAATTACTTTTTTGCCGGGAATACAACGCTATAAATATGGATAGCATAGCCGCGTTGCCCACACCGGCTTGGAATCTTGGAAAAAGCTGGGAATCAGCCAACATGCGCAGTCACACTATGACACTTCACTGTAAGCACGTGAGGCACTGGAAGGCCCATCCATTGTGCGTGCTACTCGTACAGCCGTGGTACGGGCGAAAAATTGGCCCGTGCTATGAACACAGCTGTACAGCAATGAAAAAAAAGCTTCGTAGCAGGCGACGACGACGACGACAATGACGACCGTAGGTGTATATGTCGAAGCCTGTCGGCGACAACGAGCGGCGAGAGGAGGGTGTGTACTGGACAGGCGCAGAACCGACGCCATGTTTAGCGTGCGGCTCTACGACCGGCCGGAAGATAGCTGGCGCATCAGGCTTTGACCTTCCGAGCAGCTCTGGGGCCCTCCGAGGGCTGGGGTCGGCCGCGCGTGTGGCCCCACCCCCCCCGTCCTCTCTCTCTCTCTCTCTCTCTCTCTCTCTCTCTCTCTCTCTCTCTCTCTCTCTCTCTCTCTCTCTCTCTCTCTCTCTCTCTCTCTCTCTCTCTCTCTCTCTCTCTCTCTCTCTCTCTCTCTCTCTCTCTCTCTCTCTCTCTCTCTCTCTCTCTCTCTCTCTCTCTCTCTCTCTCTCTCTCTCTCTCTCTCTTTCTCTATCTCTCTTTCTCTCTCTCCCTCCCTCTCTCTTTCTCTCTCTCTTTATCTTTCTCTCTCTCTGTCTCTCTCTCTCTTTCTTTTCGCTTTCTTGTTCGTCTCTCTCATTATCTTTCTCTTTCTCTCTCCCTCGAAAACAGGTATGAGCAAAAGTTTCTGAGAGGTGGCTGAACAAAGAAATACGACAGCCATTGCATTTTTGACCGCGAACGACAGGCCTTGCACGTCGTACGCTGCAGCTGACCCGCTCTCTCCTAAGGCGCTCTTGTTGCATTTCCATTAATCCCGACGCCACCCCGCAATCTACACCACCCTTGCACTAAAGCGTGGCATGTTCGACAAGAGAGGGCCCAGTGCCTTGTGTATCAAAACCCTGTAGCCGTGGCATCCTTCATAACGCCTGCCAAGGTAAATGCAAACGCCTGCGAAGGTGTATACAACCCTCTACACCTCATAATCGCCACTGCTGGTACATTCAAGCGGGCGTGATAGCCTGTGGGAAAGTGCGCTACGGGCGACAGCGCAATGGTTGGTTCTTGCGTGTGCACCTGTACGTAAACTCTTCCTGTGGCCACCCGTACCGTGCAGGCGGGTTGGCTGGCGGCGCGCAAGGCCCATGTATCGAAACCGCTTATCCATACTCCATACGTTGCTGCGTTGCCAGTAGTGTCCCGCGGCAACG
Organism: Nereocystis luetkeana; assembly: GCA_031213475.1. NCBI lineage: Eukaryota > Phaeophyceae > Laminariales > Laminariaceae > Nereocystis > Nereocystis luetkeana. Next base: position 5,151,822 of record JARUPZ010000008.1, read on the forward strand.
TCCATCGTCCGCGAAATCCCCAAGCTGCTATTTTTGGGACGCTCAGCTTACGGAGGCGCTCTCAGTGCCTTCATTCAACGGGAGCACTCCGACTGTCTGTTGTGCGGGACTTTTGTTCAAGGTTGCAAACAGAGATTTTTCTGTTTTCGAGTTAAGTTTTGCCCCTTAAAGCGAGGAAATCGAGCAGGCTCTTCTCGGAATGAGTCTGACTACTCTCGGAGAGGTTCCCAGATCAGTTTCCCGCTTCGAGAGGGTCTCAGTTGGAATAATTTCGGACTATCAATAGCTCATTTTTCACTTGCTTGTCTAGGCAGAAAAGTGGCGGTTGAACAAAACGGAGACTCTGTTTGATCGTTGCTGCCTTTAGCGAGAACTTTGAAGAATTGGATTGGAAAATGAGCTATTTATAGTCCGAAATTCTCGCAACTGCGATTCCCGAGAAGCGGGAAACTGATCTGGAAACGTCTCCGAGAGTTGTCAGGCTCATATTGAGGAGAGCTGGCTCGATTTCTGCGCTTTTACGGGGCCAAAACCAACTTGAACGCAAAACAATCTCTCTTTGGAACATGGAAAAAAAAAAAAAAGTCACTCACAACAAAACGGCCTCAGCAATAACTTTTGCTTGTCGAGGTGTGCCGGGATTGCTCGTTGCTGCTATGAATCGCATTTATTTCGTCGTGAAAATTTCACCAGCCGACCAAGATCTACAAGTCAGTTTTGCTTCTCCATACACACGAAAGTATCAGCCAATGAAATACCAAACCAAGGCGAATACAAGGTCTGGACAAGAGCAAGTGTTCTACGCGCGCGCGTCGCGCATGCCTTCCCCCCGACACCCCGCCAACCCTCGACAACCCCCCCCCCTGCTACCGCTACGCGCGTGCCACTCTGTCCCCGCCACCATCACTACATGTTTCCGCCGCTCTACTTTCTGCGTAATATATGGCAGAACGTAATGAGCGCCGAAATGTTGGAGGCGTCTCTACTAGGAGTAGGAACGGTGCTCCGCCTCCAGAAGGATGCGTGGCCAATGGTCAAATGACTAAGGCAAACAAAATGAGTACGCCCCCCTTCCTTTCCCCTCCCCTCCCCCCTCGTCCCTCGTCCCGTCCCGGCATTATAGGGAGGCGAGAATCCATGGCCATACAAATACGGCCATGCACGACATGAGTACCCCCCCCCGCCTTCCCCCCGCCAGCCAGGATAAAAATACAACCGAGTGAGCTTTTTGCTTCCTCATGCTTACCCCTGCCTCTTCGTAGGCTTCGCGCACGGCAGATTCCGCCGCAGTTTCGTCCGACTCCCACCCGCCTTTGGGCAGTATCCAGTCGGTGCGCTTAACGCTGCCTATCAGGACAACGCGCCCGTCTGGCATCACGGGCAGGCACCCGGCCACCAGCCTGGTGTCCCCGTCGTATCTCTGTTGCTCCCGTCCGCTTCGGGCGGGTTCCATTATCTTTTTTACACTATTACTTGCAGGCCGGCCCGGCGCTGATGATGCGGGTGAGTGGGTGGGTGGGTGGGTGGGCGGTTGAGACATAATAGCCGGGGGGGGGGGGGGGGTCGGGAATCGATGATCGAGGTTTTGGGGGGACTGCGAGAGGTTCGTTGGAAACTGCAACAATCCAACGTTGCACAGAATTCGCGGCGGTATGCACTGGGCCCTAGCCTCTCAGGCACCCCGCAGGCGAAACAAAAATTGAGATTCAGGCAAGTCTAGGCAAATTTAATGCCTGAATGCCTGAAAGTGCCTTAAACGCGCCTATCTCTTTAAGGCATTTTCGATTTCCTGCGACGTGCCTGAAACCATATCCTATTCTAACGAAACCCCTGAAAAAAAGAAAAAATGCCTTGTACTCTCTTGGAAAAAGCAGGCATGAAAACACAACAGGGGTTCAGGCACGCATGTTTCAGAAAAGGCAGCTCAGGCATTTTTTCAGGCATGCACAAGCCCTACATTCTACATCCCCTTTCCCCTGGTTCAAGAAGTTCGGAGCGAATGGCGTTGTTTTTTCGTTGTGCCGAAAAGAGCCTGTGGGCGTTTCTGGCGAAAGGTAGGCAAAAATCGGCACGCAACAGGAAACAGCAGTCGTAGTTCAGGCACGCCTGCTTCAGGATTTTTTCAGGCGTGCCTGAAAGCTCAAGACTATTACGGGGAGCCATAGTTAACAGGACCAAATATTGTTAGTAAAAATGGTTAAACAGGTTTTTATGTATACCATAGGTCCTGTTAACTATGGTCCCCCGTAATAGCGCCTATCGTAGGTGTGTCCTATACAGCTATTAGTAGCTCTTCGTGTCATAAGCATCAAGGCTTGAACGTGCGGCTGTTCAATCTGCAGATTGGATTTTAGTTTTGAGAATCGTACCGTGCGGTGCGGTGCGGTGGGGTGGGGTGCGGATTTTTGTTTTCGATTGCCATATACGGTGCTGTGCGGTTTGGGGACTGACATGGTGCGGTGCGATTCGATTCGGTAAAACCCGTTAACCCCTTAAGAACCGCAGTCCCGTTTTGGGGGCAAACTACTCGAAGTTTGAGTGGTTTGTCCCCAAAACGGGACTGCGGTTCTAAAAGCACCGCACCGTACTCGTTTTTAAAGACGGTAAAAGACCTGACCGCATTTCAACTTATTCGTGAAATTCGAACCGTGAGTATCGGTTATCGGTACGTGTGTACGGATTTTATTTTTGGAGAATCGTAGAGTGCGATGCAGTGAGGATTTTTCTTGTTGTGATTCGAACGGTGCGGTTCGGTGCGGTTTTGTCGAAGGCAAAATCGTACCAGGTATCTGGTACGGGTCTAGTGCGGTTGGCTGAAACCGCACCCCACAGTAAGAAAAAAACGCACCATGATGAAAAGCCTTCATATGATAACATAGCACCAGTACCTGGATCCTAACATTATAACATCATCAGTGAAGATGAAACGCAAAAATGTTACTCGTACGATCGTACTTGCACCAGCATTTGCCAGGTACGAGCAAACCCTTCCATCCTTCCTTTAGGTACAGACAGCAGTAGCTCCACGTTTTGTACATGCCTGCAGGTATATGCACGGAGGAAAGAGAGAGATGCCGCCACACACAACAACGGCTATCTATGTGCATCATTATGCATGTACCGGTATGCGTTAGCGTGCGCGTGTTCCGTACGTGCAACGGACTACTGCTGTTGGGAAATCGTACGTGCGGATCCGCAAAAGAAAGGTGAAGAATATCAATGACGCAACCCATAATACAGTCAGTAATAGACCGCGCCGAGAGAAATATCGGCAGATGCAACGCAGCTCATGCGGTAGATCAGATGGCTGGTTGCGCCAGCGCCCAAGCTGGGCGGTGCGCGCGCAGAACAATAAGGGCGTACGTGAAGAAAATGCCGCATGTGCTGACTGCTGTACCAACAACAGCAGGAAGTACGAGCAGTATGCCGAACACAACTTTGTCCGGAAATTTAAGGAACATTATTTCCTTCATATAGAAGATAAAAAGTTCTTTACATTTTCGGACGGAGTGGTCTATAAAGCGTGTGAAAAACGAAGCACGAAAAGGTACCAAAGTGTCCGGATTATAAAGTACGTTTGGTTATAAATTTGGAAACTAAACGGTAGTTACATTTCCGGACGGAGTAGTATCCACAGACAGCAGCACATGGCTAGCTTCTTCGCGCTATGATATATACTTCCGTTCCCCTCGCTGCCTCGGCAAGGAATGCTGCGAGGCATGCCCTATCAGGCTAATAGCGAGTGGGGTAGGTCTTTCTGGCGGGTGTAAGGCCGGACTCACCCTCAAGGAGTGATACCTTCTTGCTGCTGCCTGTGTGGCCGCGAGGCTCAGGCGGCAGTAGAGTTGGGTCGTACGTGGTGCGTCAGGCACGGAGACCTACGATTCGCGCGTCTTTTTAGGCAGCTGCGGCAGAGCAGCAATGCTCAATCGGGGGGTCCGTGCGCGGAGGCAGGCGCCACCACAGGCCACACTACGGCACAGTCTATTGCGCCGGTAGGAGGCTGGATTCGACGACGAGGGAGGAGGGAGACTGAGCGTCGACGTGCGGGGAAGAGACGGATTGACCTCCCCCTGCGCGAGAATTTTTTTTCCCAGATCAGAACCGCAAGTAAGTGCGAGGAGCATTTTGTTTTTCAGGATGACGGAGAAAGGAAAACGACTGGAAGGGAATGGCAGCGGGTGGATTGGGCCAAGGCGATGATGCGGCCATGAAGAGCGGCAGGAAGACGGTGCATGGAGACCCATGATTTGCGCGCACACTATCATCACGAGAGAAGCAGTCATAGTTTGTTTTTCCCTGGCATTGTTTTTCACGAGGCAGAATAGTATCTACCGGTACTCGTCACTGGTCTTCGTAGTTTAACGAGTTGTATACCCTTCATGGGGAATAACCTACGCAATTATCAGGGACGTGGTATCATAACTGTGCTGCACTTTTTTGTGTCAGACAGTCCAGGAAGAGATGGCGATCGTTGATATTCGTGTGGTAGTAAGGTTCGATTGGTCCTTTTTTTCACTGCATATCCGCGAGTCTTCACTCTGACAGCACTCCAGATAGCAGGCAGGCGTGTTCCTCTTTCGTTTTCACGACTACCGTGCGTTTCGTACGGTGCAGGCAGCACTTCAGACAGCATCCGCTGTAGTCAGCAGCCACGAGTTGGTTAGTGGTGGGAACGGGGGTATTCTTCTATATTATAGTTGAGAGGATATACCCGCGGCCATGTTAGTTCAGTTTTGCACATTGGTTTTATCTTGTGTGCGCTTTTTCCGTCTCGTGTATTTTGAGGCAGCCGAATTTTCGTTTTTTTTTTTGTTTTTCGGATCTTCCTAGGGCTCCAGCACCTTTGTGTGACCACGGACTCCTTCGTCAGAGAGTTAATGTGAGAACAACAACAACAACAACAATGATACGACGCGAACTTGGTTCCAATTTTGTCTCTCCACAACAACATCGTCCACACTTTTTCTCGTGCACATGTATACTCCCGCTGTACGTCGGCGCTAAACCTTCGCGTGACCCGCACAAGCATGACGCCTCAATACGAGGCGCGCCATCGGACATACCTTTGCCGGCAAACACCCCCGCAGGAGGAGCTCAGCGCAGCGGAGGAGTGCATGACAGCTTGCAACACGGAGGCGGTGGAAAAAAAGAGGAAACACTTGAAAAAAATCGAAATTGAAAACAGCAGGAAGGAGCATTTTCATAACAGCGGGGTACAGGATGAAGCCCCTGCACCAATGTACTTCAGGCACAAAGTGTACCACTTGGAATTAAAGTGTTCGTAGGATTTTCTGCTTGTGTCTTTGACAGCAGTTGGAATGTCATTGCTGTTGGAGTTCCATTCTTGTTCGGAAATGTAAGGACCGTTATGTCATTAATATGAATATTATTATGATTAACACTTTTAGAACCGCACTCCCATATGTCGGGACAAAACACTTTAAATTGTTGTTGTTGTTCTCACAAATATAAGTAGTTTGTCCCCAAAACGGGGTTGGGGTCCTAAATGACATCTCTGAGCAGAGCAGCCGCCCTTTCCGATATACTCAGTATTTGAAAAGCATCGTACCGGTTGCCTTTATTGTGGAGATGTGGAGACGGTCGAATGTTGTACGTACGTACTCGTACGTATAAAATACGAAAAAGTTCTTATCGGACACCCGCCGGTCGTGCCCAGTATCCAGTATCGCGTGTGGACGCACTCCACACCGCGCATGGCGGAGGGAGGAGGGGGGGGGGGGGTTCCGGATACCAGTAAACCGTAATGGATACCACTACCCTCTACCCGTCAATGATGAGCGGTACGCGGGTACGTCGTGTGTAGTTGTTCTTAGTCCCCTCTCCCCTCATGCAAAACGCCTGGACACTATATGAGCTCCGTACCAAGCAAAGCTCATGATGCCGTCGTTTTCTGTGTTCTCGCGAATGCTCAACACTCCAAAACACACCGCCCAACACCTCGCATAGGCGGTGGTACGGGGGATCATGTTTACAGATGAAAGCTTGGAGGCTGCCCGGAGCTTCTTCGCGGCCGATAACAAGCCGAAGGCATTACAGGTGCAGAAAACGCAATTGCGCTTGCAGTGTGTTTCGCAGTGCATCTACGAGTACCTCTACTGTATTGTATGATACCTACCACATACCTACGCAGTCATTAGGGAATGCGGAACCTTCCTCGGTCGATACCAAAGGTAATAACGGGGAGGGAGAAGGAAAGACACCCTGTGACATGACCACACGGCGTATCCAGAAGGCCGCTGAGCGCAAACTCCTGCACATGTTGAGCTCGAAAGGAAGTAAAACTGACGATTTTATAGAGCCAAAACAACAGATAATTCAAATAATAGTATCGTAAAAGATGACTCTGTAGTGTAGTACTACTCGTACAGCTGTAAAAATAAATAAAAAGGATTCAATAGTTGAGAGCGCCTTGCAGCGTGGGTAGGCACAATTCGATGCGAGTCGACGAGGGAAGAAAAGGCTGAAATCTTCTCGCGATAAAAATGAAGGCACGTACCGTAGCGGGAAGGGGGTAGAAGAACCTGCTATGTGACCCCGGATCTGAGTTACGAGTTGGAAGGAGAGATAGAAGAAGATGTGCGAAGATAATAAATGGGATGAGCAAAAAAAAAAAAAAAAAAAAAAAACAGTACGAAAAAAGTGAACGTAACCACACAGGCACACAGGCATGCTTCTCTTTTGGCATGGGGCATGGGTGCATGCACTATTAATACAATATCTATCAAACTTACCACACGTGTCGCAATCCTGTGGAGGGGATCAGGGTGGCTGGTGGGTCTCCGAGGGCTTCTGCGGAGGGCTAATTGTATTCCTGCAAGCTGCGGGTGGGATCCGGTCCGGATAAGATCAGGTCCGAGGGAGTGGGATCAGGTCCGGGTGAGACCAGGTCTGCTTGGTGGAATCAGGTGGAAAGGTCCGCACCACCTTTTACCTGCAGAACCTTCCCTACTTTTTTTAAACTCTTCTCATCATACGAGCGCCATGTCGATGATACAATGTTGAAGTCCCCCTTTCATGTGTGACAGGTGCGCGATTGCTGTCTGTGAGCTAAACCAGAGCTCGCGCGAGAGGCAATCAAACGCTTTCAGCAGACGGTTAGTCTGCCGTACCAATCGAGCTCCAAACTCCGAAGAGCTGATTGATGATGAATGAAAGAAGCCCCAAGGGCGGTAGTTGTGTGTTTAGTAACAACAGCGGTCACGAAAAAGATATGCATAGAGGGGGGAGTGTTGAAATGTTTTGAGGTGCGACCAGGTGGGCGAAGCACGCGTGCTTGTCGAGTCTCCCTAACCTACCAGTCCAATGACGTTAAAGATATATTAATAATATAGTTGTCGCTTTTATGTAGGAACCCCCGCAGCAGGATATTATTATGACTGTCGTCAACTTGTATGCGTTGGTGTGTGTTGATAAAAATCGAAAAAAAAATCGACGAAACGTCTGATACCGGCGTAAATCAGACGTGCTGTACCAGATTACCGGATACTGGGTACAAGAAGCACAACATCCAGCAACTTCTACGAACACGAGTATGAATGAATTGCTGTTGCTTCTTTGTCCGAGTACCAGATTATCCAAGTCCGCGAGTCCTTCGATTTCACCCCACCAGCCACCAGCCACCATCGTCCTTCCCGCAAATCGATCACACCCCCACCCCACTGGCTACCGTTGAACTGCCCACCGGTCGGTGAGCGTTCGACTCAGGCGGTGCCCATACATAGCCGTGCTGCGTTTCGGCGTGCAGCTGCCGTGCCGGTTTCGACCCGCTAAGTGCACCTCAAAACCCCCCACACGCAGCAGCGGTAGTACGAGTAATTTCGCACCAAAGTTCGGAGAGGTCGCTGTTGAACATGCCAGGATGCGCACGGGAGACCAGCAGAGCACCGCAGGTAACCCAGCGAGGCGTTCCCACCCGCGACACTGCTGGGTGCACACGGCCTCGGCGGCGGCTGTCCGACTGTGCTGGACCCGCGTGTGCCCTCTGACCGGTCCCGCGCATACTGCTTGCTGCTGTGCTGCTTGCGATGCCAAAAAAAAAAAGATGAGGTGACTCTTGCTGTCTTATGTTACTCCGCTTGGATTCTTTTGGGAGATCATCGCAGATCATCTCGGTCGTGCATAGATACGCACGTGTCGCGTAGAAACATGTCACGTAGATACGAACGTGTTACGTAAAAAACGTCACAGCAGTGATTTCGAAACAGGTGCCTAAAAAAGGAAGCGCGGTCAAAATTACTACTGTAGAACGCTCGCATTCGCCGTTGAAGAAAAAAAAAACTCAACGACCCGACCCCCCCCCTGCTGGCTCCGGGCGGGATTGTTTTTTCTTCTCGCCGAATCAGGAAAAGCTTCTGCTCACGGATGATTTGCTGGGAGCTTTCCTGGCTGAGACGCGCTCCCTAGGGCGTCCCGTCGTCTGCGTTACCGCGGGAGGGACTGCTGTCCCGCTCGAGGCCAACACGGTGCGGACGATCGACAACTTCAGCACGGGACGGAGGGGCGCGTTGTCAGCCGAGTGAGTAGCGTAGGGTATGTACGTAACGCCTTTCAGAAACTCTTATTTCAAGTAGTGATTCGTGGTATAATAGTGAGGCGCGACCTCGATACCTGCAGCAGTCAAATCTGCGATGCGTCATGCTGGGCAGTGTACGGATTGTGCTGAACCAACACGAACGAACATCTACGCGTCCGTGCGGCTTGGGTTATTTCTTCGAAAGAAAAAACTATCAGCAGCAGCACCAGCCGTGGCGGCGGCAGCAACAACGGCAGCAGAGCAGCAGTAGCAGCAGCAGCAGCAGCAGCAGTGGGGCACACGAGGCCAGGGTCAGCGTCGGCGTACGCTCGGCTCGTCAGTCTAAGCCTTGAACCCTTTGTACACGTACCCGATTTTGTTGTGTGTTTCCTGTTCCGCCAACTCGAAATTTCGGCATAATTTGAAGACGAAAAACCTGCACCTACCTGACATGTGTCCAACAGAGCTTCTCGTAGCAGGTGCCACCACTACTACTGCTATACGATATCTACGGCAGAGCTTCTCCGTCCCCTTATCATTCGGAGGGTGGGCCTGGCACTACCACCTGCAGCATGCCTTAGGAACACGGGCCGAACGTTGCTCTGCTGTGGACAGACACATTCTGCATACGAGTACTCGTAGAGTTGGGTTTCGTTCGGTAGAACTAAAAAAAACTAGAACCGGTATGATATTTTACGGTTCTGTTTTTCTTTCAAAACCATGGCCCAGCCATGTGCCTACGCACGTTGCCGCACCTGCTGTACCTCAACCAACTTTGAACGACTTGCAACCGCACTAACACGAGAAAGGTTTGGCTAGCGTGTGTGCGTGCACAAAGCCGGCCCGGGACTGGCATTGGTGCCGTGCGCGTTGAGCACGCGGTGGACAAACGTGGCCGAAAACAATGTTGAATCACGCACACACTTAGCAGAGAAACTACGGTAAAACCAAGGCACACTACGCTTGTACGATCCGTTCTGAAAATACTCTTTTTTTCCGATGGAAAACCAAGGGAAATAGGCTCGGGCTTCGCGCTCGCGCTCCTTGTTGTGAGAAACTCTAGTTTGGGCCAGTGCTCAAATTCTTAAATATGCGAGGCAGGGTGACATCTTCAGCACCGGACGGAGGAGCGCATTGTCAGCCGAGTGAGTTGTGCAGAACGCGACATCACCTCAGAAAATACCTGGTATTATTCAAGTACTGGGCCAGCTTCAAATTCTTAGTTAGTTGTGGCAGGATATGCCATACTAGTTTCCAGGGCCTTCCACGTGGATCGTTTGTACGGGTTCGAGATTATCCCGTCGTCACGTGATGTAGGTGAAATCCCGCTCTCGCACAAACGATTCCTGCGGCACATTCTTACATCCCGTTCCCTCGCCACCGATTAACGTATGTCCCGTTCACGCACAAACGAGTCCCGCGCAAACACTCAGTTCCTGTTCCCGCACAAACAAGCCCCGCGTGAAATAGCCGCAGTGAAATTAAAAAATATGTTATTTCGTGCAGGAGGACAAGAAGTCGAATAAAAACGGCTCAACTCTCAATTTCTCAAGTGCTGTCTCAGAACAGGACACCTGCTGGGCAGGGGTGAATGCCTATGTAAGGATGAAATTCGGGAACCGGTATACTGTTTTTAGTGTGAACAAACCCTTCCCCAAATGAAATATCCAGCCAGGACTAACATTCCTGTAGTTGGTAGTGCTTGCAGTATTATCAGTATGTAGTGGTGGTGTTGATGTCAGTGTTGGTGGTGTTGGTAGGGTGGTGTTGCCGTTGGGTGTTGGTGTTGGGTGTGCTTGTGTTGGGATTGTTGGTGATGTTGGTGGCGTTGGTGTTGGCGTTGGTGCTGGAGGCGTTTTTGTTAGTGTTGGTGTTGGTATTGGTGTTGGTATGGTTGATGGTGTGGGTGTTGGTGGTGTTGGTGTTGGTGATGGTGTGGGTGTTGATGATGTTGGTGTTGGTGTGGGTATTGTTGATGGTGTTGGTGTTGGTATTGCTTTTGGTGGCGTGGGTGTTGGTTGATTGTGTTGGTCTGGTGATCGTGGTGGAGGTGGTAACGGTGTTCGCTCCCCCAATACATCCAAACAAGCGCCACGAATAGCGCGCAACTATGAGCCTTACCGCCTGTTACAACCAGTTCGTTTCTTTATTTTTTGCTGCTCTGCTGCTGCTCCAATGGACGCGCGTGCTTCCCCTTTAAGCGCATTCACCGCACGCGCAGCAGAAAGAACGGTGCTCGGCAGTAGCCGAAGACCACAAGACCTTCCTGCCCCCCCCCCGGAAATTAGATCAACTCATTGAAGCTGTCATCCATATGCAAGTCCCACTCAAAAACGTTTCTTGGTAGGATGCAGCTCACCCTTCATGCGACTCGCCAGACACCTCACGGCGCTTCGCGCTTGGTGCAAGCAATGCCTGCCTGGTTGGCGAAAACCCGACATGCTCCGTCCCGGCATTGTAGGGATGCGAGGGTCTATGGTCATACGACTACGGCCATGCCTGAGATCGAGTACATCTCTCCAATCGAGTACACCCCCCCCCCCCCCCCCCCAGGTCCTCCCCCCCTCCCTCTCCTCCCCTCCCCTCCCCTTCTCCGGTGGCCCGCATCTGATACCACGCGGCTCTAAGCTTAAACTTGTCCCTTGCCTCGCCCACGCCCCCGCCTCTGCAGGCAGTTCATCAAGCGGGGTTACGCCGTGATCTACCTCTGTCGGAAGGGTTGCGCAACGCCCTTCGCCCGGCGTCTCCAGGAGCTGGTGTCGCCTCACGTGGACCTGAAGTTCATGGACAAGCTCGTGGTCAGCGGTGAGAGGTGTTGGTCTCATGGTTGTTGGTATTGGTGCTGGTGTTGTTATTGCTGGTACTACTGCTGATACTGCTGCTGGTGACGTTGTTGCCTACGTCTGCTGTTGCTGCTGTTGGTGTTGTTGTTGTTGCTGCTGCTGCTGCTGCTGCTATCATACGTTTGAATAGAGCCCTTCGACAGGTGTTCGTTTTTGTCGTGTTTGTTTTTTATCCCCCTCCCCCGACATGCTCCGTCTCGAGAGGGATGCGTGGTCAATGGTCAAATGACTAAGGCAAGCAGCAAGTGAGTACCCCCCCCCCCCCCCCCTATATGTTATACCAGGTATATAGGTTGGGTTGGTGTCGGTTGGCGACAACACTGTAAAATATGCCGCTCACTACTTGAGCTCGATAGCCAGGGCACAGTTTTTTGTTTTTGGCGATTGGTCACAGCTGATGGTCGAGTTGGATCCTTTTGCCAGGTGGAGACCCTGTAATGCGCACAAGGGGGGTGATCGTATCACATATCTGGTAACGTTTATGGCAAGACACCCAAGCGGCAGTTACGTAGTACTCCCATTGCTGTCTCTGTGGAAGTGGCCACACCGGAAATAAAATTCATTGAAGCTGTCATCCATATGCAAGTCCGCCTCTCAAGCGGTTCTCAGTGGGATGCAGCTCACCCTACACGCGACTCGCCGAACACCTCACGGCGCTTCGCAAAGCTTGGTGCAAGCGATGTCTACCTGGTCGATGATTACCGACGCGCTCCATCCCGCGTGGTAGGAATGCGAGGGTCTATGGTCATACGACTACGGCCATGCATCACATGAACACACGCCCCCCCCCCCGCGCCTACCCACCCAGGTATTGACACCACCACCATCACCGACAACGACAGCACACCAGCGCTGAGTTAAAGTTAAGCAATCTGTCGGACCCTTTCTTTGGGTGATTTTACATATTTTCTTCCCCTGCCCTCCCCTCCCCTTCCCTCCACCCTCCAGATACAAGAAAACTGGAGGTTTCCACTGAGGCGGTTGCGGGTGGGGCGGCCGGGGTCGGGGGAGCGGTTGGCGTGGGGGAGACGCTCGTGGAAACGCTCGTGGCATACAGAGATGCCGTCGAGAACCGGTCTCTTCTAGCTCTGTCGTTCGTGTGAGTGAGGGATGCGAAGTAGTCAGCCACGTTTCTTTTTTTTTCCCGAGAGCGGGGGATGGGGGGGAGGGGGGCGAGGGGGGGGCGGGGGCGGGGGGGGAGAAAGAAAAAGGGAAAGTGAGCGCATGGGGGAGGGGGTGTACTCGATAGGAGAGATGTACTCGACCTCATGCATGGCCGTAGTCGTATGACCATAGACCCTCGCACCCCTACAATGCCGGGCCGGAGCATATCGGGTTTTCACCGACCAGGCAGACATTGCTTGCACCAAGCTTCGTGAAGCGCCCTGAGGTGTCTGGCGAGTCGCATGAATCCTGCTAAGAATCGCGTTTGAGGCGGACTTGCATATGGATGACAGCTTCCGTGAGTTGACCATGGGGGGGGGGGCGTAGTCACTATCATGCATGGTCGTAGTCGTATGACCATGGACCCTCGCATCCCTGCAATTGCCAGGACGGAGCACGTCGGGTTTTCGCTGACCAGGCTGACATCGCTAGCACCAAGCGCAGAGGGGAGTAGAGCGAGATGAATAGAGAGACAGAGAGACAAAGTGGGAAGACGAAGAGAGATATAGATGGAGACAGAGGCAGATGATGATGATGATGAGGAGGATGATGCTTGCGAAGATGATGTTGATGACGACCATGAGGATGCACTCCTGTCTATTGCACCGCTGTACACGTAACACGAGGAATCGAGACATGCCACGTGCCGCGTTGTTCACCGCAAGAAACGGAGCGCGAAAACAGACACCCCATTGAAGCAACTACAACAGTTGTTGGGTTTATTTTGGAGGCGTTTCCCCCACTTTTCGAAACACACGTAATTACCATCCGGGCTCCCCCTCCCCCTCCCCCTCCCCTCCCTCCCTCGCCTCCTCCCCCCACCCCCACCCCCACCCCGCCCCCCGCCTCCCCTCCACCCTCCCCCCCCCCCCCCCTCAATGTCCATCTCCATCGCGCGCCCAGTACTCTCGAGGAGTACCTATGGTCTCTCCGGATGGTGTCTCGACACGTAGATGCGGTGGGGCGCTACGGCATGATGTTCCTAGCAGCTGCCGTTAGCGACTTCCACGTTCCTCGGCAAAAACTGAGCGAGCACAAGATAGACTCCGCTCAGTCTCGAAATGCGCAGGGCGGCACGGGCCTGGCACTGCACTTGGACCAGGTGGCCGATGGGGAGGGGACGGGGGGGGGGGGGAGGGAAAAGGGGAGGGGGGATGGGGGGGGGGCGCACTCATTTGTTGATTGCCGTATTAATAGTCATTTGACCATTGACCACGTATCCCTTTCGAGACGGAGCACCGTTCCTACTCCTAATAGAGACACTCGATATCGTGCGTAGCCGTAGTCGTATCACCATAGACCCTCGAATCCCTCCAATGCCGGGACGGAGCACGTTGGGTTTTCACCGACCAGGCAGACGTTGCTTGCGCCAAGCGTGAAGCGCTGTGAGAGGGGGCGGGGAGAGGGGGAGGGGGGGAGGGGGGGGGGGGTGAAATGTGATAGTTATCAAGGGAAAATTTTGGTAGAGTATATGTTATGGGGTACCCGAGTACCAACCCTCGTTACGTTGGTAATACCCGAGTAGATACCCGGGTAGGCCCAGGTTGGATTCCCTACGAAACACAGCTTTGATAGTCTTGTTTTTTCATGTGAAATCGGGTGGCGAGACAGGTCCTCCTCCTGGACAAGTTCGCTGCCGCATACTCGCCGATACCGACGTTCGACTGCCACCGTTCGGCTCCGGCTCCGTCAGGTCGGATCTTTCGTACCTCGCGGGTTAATTTTTGCGAGCGTTAAGCGAGTGCGCCTGTCTTCGTCTCCGCCTCTTTATCCCCTCCTCCTCCTCCTCCTCCTCCTCTTCTTCCTTCTATTCCTCCTCTGCTCCCTCCTCCTCCTCTTCTTCCTCCTCCCCCTCCCCCTCCCCCTCCTCCTCCTCCCCATTCCTTCTCCTCCTCCTCTTCCTCTTCGTCCCCCTCCTCCTCCTCCTCCTCCTGCTCCTCGTCTCCCTCCTCCTTCTCCTCCTCCTCCTCTTTCTCCTCCCTCTCCCCCTCCTCCTCCTCTTCTTCTTCCCCCTCCTTCTCCCTCTCCTCCTCCTCCCCCCCCCCCCCCCTCCTCCTCCTCCTCCTCCTCCTCCTCCTCCTTGCCCTGGTCCTCCTTCTCCTACTTATCCCCCTCCTCCTCCTCCTCCTCCCCCCCGTCCTCCTCCTGCTCTTTCCTCTTTCTCCTCCCCCACGCGTTTTTTTGTTTGTTTTCTGCCAGGTGCCCAAGTGCTTGGGAATGATTGGTGGGGATTGGGCACCCGACTGCTTCCGCGTGTCATTCAAGCTCGAGACCGACCACGAGCGCTTGCTGCCCAAGGCGCGAGCTGCGTTGGTAAGGTAAGGTATGATCGCAGAACCCCCACCACAGTAGGATGCAGCTCACCCTTCATGCGACTCGCGAGACACCTCACGGCGCTTCGCGCTTGGTGCAAGCAATGTCTGCCTGGTCGGTGAAAACCCGACATGCTCCGTCCCGGCATTGTAGGGATGCGAGGGTCTATGGTCATACGACTACGGCCATGCATGAGATCGAGTACATCTCTCCTATCGAGTACACCCCCCCCCCTTGTATGTAATATATGGAAACAAAGTAATCCGCGCCCCAACTGTTGGAGGTGTCTATATTAGGAGTAGGAACGGTACTCAATCTCGAAAGGGATGCGTGGTCAATGGTCAAATGACTATGGCAAGCAAGCAAGAAGTGAGTACCCCCCTTCCCGAACCCCGGACCCGAAAGCCCCCTCAAGTTGGGGAAACCCTCCCTTTACAGCAAGTAGCCTTTAGCTTGTTCCAAAGCATACTGGGCTATACCAGGTATACCAGATGAGGTATGAAAATGTGACCTGGTGTATCTTGGTATACGATTTTTTAGGTGGTGCGCACGTTTGTTTTTCAGGAAATGCAGAACGCGCAGCGAAAGTTGCGCTTGAGTCGTGTTTTATCATCGTAGCCTTAGGTTAGGCTAGCGTTTGGGGTTTTGGATCGGCTTCGTGATTTGTAATCATCTAAACATCCCGAGAAAAATTAGAAACGCCTACTGCAAACAGCCCCCCCCCCCCCGCGATAGCGATAGATGACTCGTGCCTCCTGTTTGTGTTTTTTTAACACCATGGTTTGAGCTCTTCTTTTTTTCGTTCTTGTTTTTTTGTTTGGTCGAGCGCAATTTTTGTATTAGCCCGCCCCCCCGCATTCCCGTCCGTCTGTATGAATTACTCACCTCGTCCGTCTGTTTCTCATCTTCGTCTCTCGTTGTGCACCGCGCTCGTGGAGGTACGGCATGCAGGTGGTGGTGGGAAATGAGCTCCACAGTCGCTACGACAAGGTTGAGCTTATATTTCCTGGAGACGAGAAGAGGACAATCGCGAGGGATAAGGGTGACGGGGTGAGAGAATCGAAGAGGGAGGGAGAGAGGGGGGGGGGGGGGGGGGGTACTCGATAGGAGGTACAAGGCGCTTCGCTCCGCGGGCGGCCTACGCCGCCCGCTGCGCTCGCTCAGGAAGGAAAAAAGTACATCAAATTATGCGAAGCGAACAGAGGTCCACAATTGAGTTTAGTGTTTTCAAGGATCGTAATTGCAAACCGGCGACTTGATAATGCCAAGAGTCCCGCCGACATGCTTCAGGAAAAAACGGCTCCGACGTCAACTTGGATGCCACATACACGCTTCGCGTCGCGGATGTCGTACGTACGTACGTACACCCCAGGTAGGGTACTACTGTCTGTACTTATTTTCTTCTTTCGATAAGCTCTATGCCTGTACTGTATGTACGAAGAAAGTGAAAGCACAGCACGGCACAGCAGCAAAAAAAATGAAAATGAAACCCAAAACTCGGAAAGGAAAAAAAATCCCCGTCCCCTCTCGTGTAATATTTTTCTGCCTGATTGGAACACCTTACACCCGGTCGAAAAGAAGAAAAGAAACAAATCGCACAGAAGAGCTTCTCTCTCAGCCTCGTACGCCGCCCGCCCCTCTCGCGACCACCTCGCTACCGATTCGGTCCGGGTAAAGCTTTTATCACTCTCTGCCGCAATCAGCCCCGTCGCCCGCCCCGCGTGAAGCCCGGTGCTCATCGTGGCCGTCGTGCGCCAGCTCGATAACGCTGGTGTTCAAACTGCACACCTCCCTCTTTCAACTTCAGCGTGGTCGCAAAAATAAGCACCGCTTGAATATTATCTTGCCCTCCCGAACGACCTTTATAAACTCGTACATACTCTATCAACAATCATAAATCGAAGCCAGACAAAGCCCGTTCATGCATCCCTCGTGTCTCGAGGCACACGCGACGCCTAGGCACGAAAGCGGCGACCGCGCTCCTTGCAACCCCCCCTCTACCCGCCAGCACCCGCTGGCACCCGCGACGGTGCCGGGTCCTCCCGCGATGCCGTGCTCGGAGAACACGCACGCACACGAAACGAAAGAAGAAAAAAGGAAGAAATGACCGAGAAAACAAAGAACTGCTGGAAAGGTCCTGCAAGTAATGAAAGGAGGCGGTTTGGAAGTGGGAGCTCTGAGAGGCCAGGGATGCACCAACCGAGCACGCTCAGGGGTTGTGATCTAAGTATGTAGTTCTATGTACTCGATATCATGCATGGCCGTAGTCGTATGACCATAGACCTTCGCATCCCTACAATGCCGGGACGGAGAGGGGAGGGGGGGGGGTGTACTCGATAAGAGAGATGTGCTCGATCTCATGCATGGCCGTAGTCGTATGACCATAGACCCTCGCATCCCTACAATGCCGGGACGGAGCATGTCGGGTTTCACCGACCAGGCAGACATTGCTTGCACCTAGCGCGAAACGCTGTGAGGTGTCCGGCGAGTCGCATGAAGGGTGGGCTGTATCCTACTAAGAACCGCTTGTGAGGCGGACTTGCGTATGGATGACAGCTTAAATGAGCTAATTTAATTCCCGGTGTACATAGGCATTTCCAGAGACAGCAATGGGAGTACTATGTAACTGCCTCTTGGGTGCCTTACCTTGAACACTACGTGATACGATCAGTTCCCTTGTGCGGTGTAAAGGCGAGGGGAGGGGATACTCGATAGGAGTGATGTACTCGATCCGAGGGGGGGGGGAATGGGAGGGAGGAGGAAGAGGGAGGGAGGTAGGGGAGGGAGGGAAGAGGGAGAGAGAAAGGGAGAGGGAGAAGGAGGAAAAAAAGTCATACTTGGGTAAAATTGAAAGAGAGACAGGCAGCGATAAGGAGACTAGATACAGAGCACGAGAGCGAGAAGGTGGCACTTTCTAGAACAAGTTAACTAGCGCTACTACTCCTTATCTCGACGTCTTAGGTGCGCACCCCTTTCCAACTATACAGCGTCATCATCATGGTACGTAAGTATTCCTTCTGCCCCCGTATTTCAAATCGTCTACCAGGTATATTCGCTGTGTTCTCACCCACCCCTGCTGCCTTCCTGTTCTTAATATCAGCGGCACATTTCTTTACTTCTTCCCTTGTGATGTGAGCCCTCTCTCTTCATCCCTTCCGGACCATTCTTTCCCGCCTTGGTGCGTTTACAGTACCTCTTCCTCTGGGCATGCCTTGATCTATTTCTTGAATTCTGCGTCGAACTCTCGGGCCCTCGGCGCGCATACTATTGACTTGGGGACTGGGGTGCGAGGCACTACCCTCCCTCCGCCTGCGGAGCCGCCCGTGTCTCAATAGGTTGCTTTGGCGCGTCTAAACCATGTGTACCCGGGTACCCGCGCGGGTATTCGAGTACCCCGCCTGTTTTGAGTGTCCCCCGGTTAACTATCCCTCCGTAATATCTCTAGAAAACCATTCACATCTCGGGCAGGTCATCATTTCTCACTGGCACGATCTAGCGCTCTTTTTAGGGCAGATAGATAGATAAACCCCCGATCTGTATGATCTAGCTCACGCTGCCGGATGGGGGGGGGGGTATTCTAAGCTGCATGGTCTATCGGAGATGTTGTCCTGGGTTAGATCTGCGCGACACAGATCCTGCTACAAGAGCATCTCAGAACGGTAGGTTAGGGACTGCAATAGGTAATCTATCTGTAGACGATCTGCTGACGTGCGAAACATTTTCATATAACTTTAACAAAGACACACGACGTCTCTCTTATCCGTTGCCGCTTGACATGACACGTTCCCCTCCCCCCCCCCCGGGGGCTCCGTCTCGAAAGGGATGCGTGGTCGATGGTCGAATGACTAAGGCAGGCAACAAATGAGCACGCGCTCCCCCCCCCCCCCTCCCCTCTCTGTGGTGAATCTATACGTACCGCGTTTTATTTTGATTTTCGAAAAATAGGAACCGATCGAAGCGGCCCTGGTAGAGGCGCTGGCGCAAGAGCACTTCAACTACATCGCCGAGGGGGGTGCTCGTACCACTGCCACGGGACACCCCCCTCCCCCCCCCCCCCTCTCAGCGTCGGCCTCCTCCTTGGCAGGCTGCGCAGCCGGGAAAGGGGGAGGCTTGGGTTGGTGGGGGCGGAGGGGGTTGTTGGTCGGGGGAGCGGGGAGTTTTGGCTGGGCACCGCCAGTGAGGGCTGTGTTGGGCGTGTTGACGCTTGCGGCGGCGGCGGTGCTGACGCGGCACTTGAAGGAGTTGCTGGTGGATGTTGTACGAGAGGCGCTGTCGGGCGGAGGGGGAGAAAAGGGAGGTGGTGGTGGTGGTGATGGTGGTGGTGGTGGTGGTGGTGGTGGTGGTGGTGGAGTAGGGAGGGGGGGGGGCGTAGGAGTTCGCATCGAGCGGTAACACCCTCCTCGCGTTTTCTGTTGCTGTTGCTGCTACTGCTGCTGCTGCTACTGCTGCTACTGCTGCTGCTGCTGGACCCCTTCCGTTCGTCGCAAAAAAATAGAGAACTCTTCGGCTTTTTTATGTTTGTTTTTCTTTGTCGTGGGGCCCTACCGCTGTAAATACGGAGGCGGCCTTGGCCGGACCGACCCCCAAGCACGATAAACAAAGAAACAGCAGCTCTAGTATAGCTGTGGCTATCACATGGACTACGGAACGAAGCGCAGCAGGATAGTTGTAAGTGCACGGGCGGACGGGAGCCCCCCCCCCCCCCCCATTCAGCATCAAAATCGAAGGTGGGCAGAAGACAGGCAGGCGTTCTACAGTAAACACCTTATGGAACCTCCAAAGTCCCTCAAGGGTACGTATGTATTTTGTCTACGTCCTACCTGTGGATTATTGCGTCCTTTTCGCATGTCCCAAACGGTGCTTATAGAAGGGCTTGTCTCTCGATTAGATTGGCCTAAATAAATAAAAATAACAGGTCTTACGAACTTGGCGGGATTTTTTACGGTCTCGAAAGGAGCTTACTGCATGAACGCCTGTAGTTTGCGACTCGACCTATAGTACGTACGTGCAGCTGCATCCTATCCAAAACACTGTGCAGGATGCGGGTCTTATTATTGGTCAAAGCGGGTCTTTCGGCCGCCCGGCGTTTTTTTTTTTTCGAAACGCCACCAAAACACGTGACGGAGCCGCGTGACTGCCCCTGCCGATCTCGAGCCCCCCGAAGGGTTGGGGTTCGGGTTCGGGTTATGAGGGTTAGGGTCAGGCCTGGGGTCGGGTTGGTCTGGGTCCACGTGCAGGGTTGAAATTGACGACACACGTCCTGCACAAAGTTTTGTGCACGATGCAGCTGCGCACATAGCGCACGCCGTATTTTACCCCGCCTTCCATTCGGATGTCCAAACGGGCGGGGGGGGGGGGGGGGGTCCCGTCCATCCGTCCGTGGGGTCAGTTCGTGTGCGTTGGTGGTTCCCAGTTGGTGGGCGGTGGACGATACGAACTGATCGTGGATTGCGTTGGTCGTAGATTTCAGCGGTCGTGAAACATCCCTCTACAATCAAGTAAAGTCCGGCTTCGGCCATCTCGAAAGGGGTGTCCTAATTGCTTTGGCGCCGTGGTACACTAGAAATTTCGCATTCGCTGGAAAATACCTCCAGCTGTGTATTACGTGTAGTACCGGTGGACTCCACGCTTTATGTGGCTGTATTTCCCCCAGTGTCAAAACGGTGGGTTTCTACGTTGGAAGTTCGTCTTCTGTCTGCCTGTCTGTCTGTCCGTCCGTCTGTTTTCTGCCTTTTTTCCCGACGACAGCGTACACACACCAAGAGCTGACCTAACCCACAGCTGTACGCACCCCCCCCCCCCCCCCCCCCCTCAAACGATCCCTAAAGCTAGATTGACTGCCGCTCGACGGATATCGGCGTCGCAGCTCCGGTACTGCTGCGGACTCTGTGGTGGACCCCTCCAATAATCTTACTTCCGGCGTTACCTACTCAACAAAAATGAAAAACATTGTACAACCGCCACCGTAGTAGCGGCCAGGGTTCCCCCACCCCCCGCCGTCTTCCACCTCCCCCCCCCCCCCCTCCTGCTTCTGTTCGCTTGCATGCAATGTCTGCAATTCAATGCATGCATACCTGGTATCATTTTCGTGTGTGTTGGCTCGCGCTCGAACGGAAACTCGCTTTTTCATCAAAAATCAGCGTGCATTTTTTTTTACTTAATATTCAGGTCTTTTTTTTTTTTTTTTTTATCCTCCGGCGGATTGGTAAAAATAAAGCTTAAGCTCACCACACTTCCACGTTCGTGTCGTGTGTCAATTTAGCCCAGTTGGGCACGTTGAGGTCGTTTGTTTAAAATTCCAAAAAAAAAAAAAAGGAGGCTCGAAGGTGACGGCTTGAATGAAACAGTGTGAAACCGTTTTTCTGCTGCACATGCGTCCCCGGTGGCTTGGTAGGTGGCCCCCGTGCCTATCGAGATCAATTTCGTGGGTTCAAGTCTCACCGAGTGCATGCTCGTAGGGGCTTTTTCTCTTATTTATAAGAAAACTGATTAGCGGAAAGCGCGAGAGCGTGAGTTATTAATAGCTACCAGGTACATTCGATGAAAATCGACGAGCAGTGGGAATGCTGAACCCTATGCGCGACAAAAAATAAAGGCACGTACCGAGGGGGACAAGGGTAGACACCTGTGACCACGGGTTGTCCAGAATTTTGTTCAGGGTAAAACCTCCTACGAGTTGGGCTGGAAAGTAAAAGGTTTTGACCAAAAAAAAAAAAAATGCATGTATGGAATACGTGTGTCGATATTTGGTATTGTTGGTGGTGCTATTATATGCCCCTCTCTGTCTACAGCGGCAACGAGCAACAGTGCCACCCGAAATTAATCCGTAATCCGGACGAACCGAACCGACCGGGCTCGATCCGGCCCGAACCGATCGAAATCGAACCGAACAAGCACGAAAAAAATCGGACCAAACAGCCGTGAACAGCATTGAGACCGAACGGAAACCGAAGCGGGCTGATTCAAACGATCCGAAACAAACCAACCAAACCCAACCGGGCCGAAACACGCCGCGGAACCCGGTACCCACCCCAATTGCCGGCCGAGCGCGGGCCCATTTCACCGAAGCCTGCTTTTAAGTAAACACGCACACCGCCACTACCACCCCCACTCGTCCACGCGCATGCATCGACAAACAGGGCATGAAGTGTCACGCTGGCTCTTTTCTTATTATATTTTCTCTTGAAAGTCACGCCGGGCAGACGTCACGCTGCCCCGGTGCTTTCTCTCTCCCCCCAACCCCGCCCATTCCTTAGAAACGCCTCAATTTCTTAAGAAAAGTTTCATTTTTTTTTGTAGAAACGCCTCATGATCTCTTCAGAAACACTTCATTTCCTTCACAACTTTTTTGTAGAAACGCTTCATAATCTCTTCAGAAACAATTCGTTTTCTTCACAAACGCTTCATAATTATTTCAGAAACGTCTCGTAATCCCTTCAAGAACGCCCCATAACTCCTTTAGAAACGCAGGCCTCCTGAAAAGGCAGTAAAAAAACAAAACTCGGAATCTTCGCGCCGAACCAAGAAGAACCAAGAAGAGCCTACGAGTCGTAGTAGAGAGATTTTATCTCACCCTCTTATGTCCGTTTCAATCGTTCTGCTGCCCCTGCCCTCTCCCCTAACCCCTGCTTCTCAACACGCCACCTTAATCGAAGACAAGACTCTTCCTTCCCATACAGGGAAATAAAAACGCCACCACAAAGGCCTCACGTCCCCACAAAGGCCTCCCAGGGGAAAAAAAAAAGACTTCGACCATCCACGCATCCATCCATCCATCCATCCATCCATCCAATCGTACCCGCTTGTGGAATACGATCCGTCTATTCACGCAACCACATCCGCTCAATCACAATCTATCCATCCAATCACATCCACTTCTGGAAGTCGATCCCTCCATGCATGCATCCAACCACGTCCTCTTGTGGAATTTGGCAGGGGGCGGGGGGAGGCGTTATGCGCTCAAGGGTGAACAAAAATGAAACCGCACTTTTACATCGCCAAGGTCCATCAATCTCGATCAACTCAACCCACCCCCAACCCAACCCCTCCTTCCCGCCCGCATCCCACTCCCGCCCGCGCATCCCACACCAAAAATCGGAGCAATCAGGATAGAAAAACGGGTCCGGCGTGCGGGGGGGGGGGGGATAAAGGGGTAGAGGAAGAATACGAGAAAAAAAAAAAGAGAGCAAAGAGAACAAAACGAACAAAAAGCGTCGAGAGAGAGAGAGAAAGGACACGAGAAAAAAAAGCTGCCGTGCGAGTAACAACGAAAAACACACGGTACGATACCATATGGTGCGCTAAATACCATACGGGTGCGACACCCTACATACGGGTACGATACCCTACATACGGTACGATGCCATACGGTAAAGATACCCTACGGCTCGGTAGACGGCGACGGTACGGTAAACGGTACGATAAATGGTGCTGTAGGTGGGCACGGTAAAACAGTGTGCGTTACAGACATTCCCTGCGGGTTTTTAAGCTCTTCAGTAGATGGTGGGAGGAACTTGGACACCTCCTCCTTGTACGTCTTGTACGCCGGGTGGATTCCGACAGCTTTTCCTCCTCCATGCTTGCCTTGCGGTCCTGTTGATATATTTTTTCATTTTTCATTTTTTCATTGCCACAGAGAGAGGGGGGGTAACAGAGCCATAAAGAGAGGGAGAGTGGGAGGGGGGGGTGTACTCATTATCATGCATGGCCGTAGTCGTTAGACCAGAGGGGGGGGGGCGGGCGGGCGTACACATTGTTGCTTGTCATAGTCATTTGACCATTGACCACGCATCCCTCTCAAGACGCAGCCAGGGAGGGGGGGGGGGGGGGTGGGGGGGGGGGCGTACAGGAGAGGAGACGAAGTCAGGAGGGGCGGGGGTTCTAAATGAGGATTGGCAGAATTATTACTCCTTCAATCTCACACGTGGTTAATGGGACCCAGACGCGAGGCTAGAGTGTAGCAAGGTCATGTTTCGCTCGTGGGGTCAGAGAGGGGGGAGGGGGTAGGGGGGAGGGGTTAGGGAGGGGCGGGGTCAGCGGGGGGGGGGAGTACTTGATAGCATGCACGGCCGTAGGCGTATGACCATAAGACCCTCGCATCCCTACAATGCCGGGACGGAGCACGTCGTATTTTCACCGACCAGGCAGACATTGCTTGCGCCAAGCTTTGCGAAGCGCCGTGAGATTTTTGGGCGAGTCGCATGAAGAGTGAGTTGCATCCTACCAAGAAGCGCTTGTGAGGCGGACTTGCATGAGGATGGCAGCGCCAATGAGTTGATTTGTTTTCCGCTGTGGCTACCTCCAGGGACGGCAACTGGGAGGGGGGGGGGGGGGGGTACTCATTTGCTGCTTGCTTTAGCCGTAAGGTCACTGACCAGGCATCTCTATCAAAGCGGAGCACCGTTCCTACACCCAACAGAGATACCTCCAACATCTGGGCGCTCACTATGTGTTTCCCATAATAATTTGAAACCTTTTGTTTTTCTCACGTATCCCCTTCCTGTTTTGCCCTCTGTGGCCACCGTGGGTCAGGGGGCGGGGGCGGGGGGGTTGTACTCAATAGGAGAGATACACTCGATCTCATGCATGGCCGTACCCGTATGACCAGGGGGGGGCGGGGTCAGGGTCCTCTGCCCAGGACGGCATGCGCGTGATCAAGCCTACGCCCTTGTTGTCAGACAAGACAAAGCCACTCGTATGTAACAGCCATACTTAGTAGATGATAAGTTGTATTCCAGTATTACAGTTTTGATGTACCTGCCTTATCTGTTGGACGTTTCGAAACTACCTTATACTAGTGGACAGACTGGCGCAAAAAAAAAAAAAAATCCCAGTCCGGACTGTCGAGAGCGTATCAAAAACGCCCCCTTTGAGGGCTGTCAAAAACGTACATGGCTGATTGTTATGCACCCGGCGTTCGGTTTTCCCAGGAAAAGTAGGGACTATCATGCACAGGGGACTGGGGGGGGGGGAGCTATAGGTTAAATTGACACACGACACGGTTACGTGGTGATCTTAAGCTTTATTTTTACCAATCCGCCGGAGGATAAAAAAAAATAAAAAAAATGAGCGTGTTTGCCGAAATGTGAGAAAACAACAGCACCAACCGCAACAGCTACAACACAAATAATAGCGAAAAATCCACCACTAGCACAATACCACCGCCATCTACACAACCACACCTACGCCATCTACACAGCCACACCTACGCCACCAACACAACCATAAACGCCTACCACCATCACCACCAACACCACCAACACCACCACCGAGACAACCAATACCAACAAAAAACGAAAACACCGACACCACAAAAAGCAACACCACAAGACCACCACCACCACACCCACGCCCTCTGGCTGGTCGGTGGAAACCCGACGTTCTCCGTCCGGGCACTGTAGGGATGCAAGGGTGTACATGGTCATACGGCTACGGCTATGCAGGACCTGAGTACACCCCTCGCCCCCCCCCCCTCCCCCGCCTCCCTTCCCCCCCCCCCCCCGTACAGACATGCAAGACTCACCAAGACGTATCCCAGGAGGCAAGCGAGGGCGATGCGCGTGAAGGAGTCCGTAGAGAAACCGAGGCCGAGGGAAAACATCACCAACCCCGCGTACATGGGGTGGCGGCAGAGGGAGTAAACGCCGGTAGTGTTGAGAACGCCTCCCTCGGCCGGCTCAGGCCAGGGGGAGAAGTTCTTGCCCAGCTGCAGGGCGCCTGAAATAATTTTCAAGATTAACGATTCGACACGGTTGTTCGTAACGAGAGGGAGGAGGGAGGGGAGGGGAGGGGAGGAGGGGGGGGGGGGGGGGGGGCGAGGGAAGGGGGAAAGAAGGAAGCGGGGAGACAGGGGGGGGGTGGAGGGGGTGTACTCGATAGGAGATATGTACTCGATCTTATGCATGGCCGTAGTCGTATGACCATAGACGGGAGGGGGGGGGGGGGGGGGGGGGCGTACTCATTTTTTGCTTGCCTATAGTCATTTTACCATTGACACGCATCCCTTTCGAGACGGAGCACCGTCCCCTACTCCTAGTAGAGGCACCTCCAACATTTGGGCGCTCATTTACTGTGTTTCCATATATTTATTACGTAGATTTTTTTGCCAATCTTATACCCTTACTCTTTCGCCGCCTGTGGCGGACGGGCCGAGGGGGGGAGGGGGGGGGCAGGATAACCCTTTCAGTGCTGCAGTGCACAGACACACCTATTTGACTCTATTTCCAAGTAATTCGTGCCCGAAAAGGGAGTGCGGTCCTAAGGGGATGAAAGCCGGGCACGCAGGTTAGACGCACCGGGCGCACACCCCGCACGAAAAAACTACCGTTATCTAAGGTTTTGGGTGCGGACGCAAGTGAGTGCCAGACAAAAAAAAATGCAAGGCCGTGCACGTCACGTCAAAAGCCTTTGCATGCGTTAAATAAAGTTCGGCAAGCCTCGCCTCAAACCGCACCGTGAGACACTCACTTACTGTCGACAGCACGCCTCCGCCCAGCAGCAACCCGGGAGCAACCCCGACCCAACCCTGACCCCATCCCTCCGTCAACTCTAACCCTCATCCAACCCCCCTCCCCTAAAGTACGACTATGGTCATGCATGGTATCGAGTATCACCCCCCTTCAACACCGACCCTGAACCTGGTCCCAACCGCAACCCTCTTCGCCCAACCCTACGAGTACCAAACGTCCCCGCTGCTGCTTCTGTTGGTGCTGCTGCTTCTTCTGCTGCTGACCCCAGTACCAAGTACCAAGTGCCCAACCCTGACCGCAACCCTGGGGGGACCACTGTCCGCGCGTGCTGTTGCTTCTGCTGCTGCTGCTGCTGCTGCTGCTGCTGCTGCTGCTGCTGCTGCTGCTGCTGGTGGTACAACACCGCACTGTAACAAATCGCACCTTACTATACTGTACCGCAACTGCCCCAACGTATACTACACCACACCACACCACACCACACCGTACCGCTTCGCACCGCACCACATCGCACTGTACCGGACCGCACCGCGAGACACTTACTCACTGCGGCAGAGCCCGCCCTCGCAAAGCACAACACCACACAGCACTGTAACGGACCGCGCCGCGAGATACTCACTTACTGCCGCCAGCCCGCCCCCACCCAGCAGCAACCCGGGCCCCGCCAGGATCTCAAGCGACCCGCCGAGGATAGGCAGGTTGCCGAGGACCACGAAGAGAAGGATTCCCACCTGAGCAGCCGCCCATACCTCTCCCCTTTCACCGGAAACGCCCGCCTGATCTCGCGAAAAAATATGAGAAAAACGCAAAGGGTTTGCAGATAGAGATGGGAAGGGGGGAGGGGGGGGGCACTCATGCCATCCATGGCCGTAGTCGGAGCGGGGGGGGGGGGAGGAGGGGGGGATTCATATCATGCACGGCCGTAGTCGTATGAGGGGGGGGGGGGGGGGGGCGGGGTTCAAAAACGCGAGTCCCGGTTTTCTCGAATAACCACCAGGTAGTGGGCAGAGGCGAGCAGGAGCGTGGTGAGGAAAGGATTCGGAGTGACAGTGAGGGGAGGAAAGGGGAGGAGGGAGGGGGGGTGTACTCGATATCATGCATGGTCGTAGTCGTATCACCCTAAGACTCTCGCATCCCTCGTACAATGCCGGGACGGAGTACGTCGGGTTTTCGCCGACCGGGCAGACATTGCTTGCACCACAAGCGCGAAGGCCCGTGAGGTGTTCGGCGAGTCGCATGAAGGGTGAGCCGCATCCTACTAAGAACCGCTGGTGAGGCGGACTTGCACATTGATGACAGCGTCCATGAGTTGATTTATTTTACGACGTGACCACCTCCAGAGACGGCAATGAGGGTACTGGGTGACTGCCTCGTGGGGTGCCTTACGATAAACACTATGGGATGCGATCATTCCCCTTGAACGGAGCAAAGGTTCTCCACCCTGCACAAATTATCTACAAGTCGATTGCCAGTTGTGAACGACCGCCGAAACATAATCAGCACCCTGGTTGTCTAGTTCAGGTAGTGTTTTATCGTGTCGTTGCCAACCGACGCCAACCCACCATACATATGGGAGGAGCGGGGGAGGGGGGGGGGGAAGGGGAGGGGAGGGGAGGGGGCGGCGAGGGGAGGCAAAACAAGGCAAGGCAAGGCAAGGCAAGGCAAGGCAAGGCAGGGCAAGGCAAGGCAGGGCAAGGCAAGGCAGGGCAAGGCAGGGCAAGGCAAGGCAAGGCGAGGCAAGGCAAGGCAAGGAAAAACAAGGCAAGGCAGGGCGAGGCAGGGCAAGAAGAGAAAGACCACCGCAGAGTAAAGGCAAAGCGCGGCACAGCAAAGGACTAAGCGAACGAAACGCAGGGTTCGCTGAGGTAAGAGGCAAAGGAGACGAAAAAAAACGTACCTGCGTGTTAGTCTTCAGGCCCTCGCCGAGTGCCTGGACATCTTCCGAGATCTTGCTAGAATCGAAGTCCTTTATGGCCGCCTGGTCGGTGGGTGGATGGGTGGGAGGGTGGGTCAATGGGTGTGGGATGGGCAAGGGGCGACGAGAGCGTGGAGCGAGCCACCATTTCAGCACCTTAACGGAAACAACTACAGCATACAACGGGGTATTCGGTAGGGTACGTACCGAATACCGTGGGAAATTGCTGGGTGAACACCCCACCGAACCATATGCCGGAGTGGCTCGGTGCGGACGCGATACCCTACCGAACTTTACCGGAGTGTTCGGTACGGCCGCGATACCCTATACCGAACACTCCGGTAAGGTTCGGTACGAACTCGATACCGGTACTCGACACTTCGGTAAATTCGGTACGATCTCAAATACCCCTATTCGATATTTCGGTAAGGGTATTATACCGAATACCGAGATGTATTTACCCTATCGATCCGGTTCGGTACGGCCGCAATACCCTACCGAGCATTCCGGTTCGATAACGGTACCCGACCTCTCAGAAATTTCAGTACGCCCACCAAAAATACCCCCGGGTACCGGTATACCCTACCGAACATACCCTTGCAACTACGTATAGCTTACCCCATCCCCTTCCGTGCGCCCCCCCCCCCCCCCCCGCTCGGTAAAAGCAACCGTCATCCGAAGATGCTAACTTCAATAAAACAACCGACCCCCTCCCACCTCTCCCGCCCCCTAAAATACCCCACTTCCTTCCCTCCTCCCACCTCCCCCCTTCCGCCGTCCTCTCGAAAATACTGCCCCCCCCCTCACCCCGCCCCACCCTCCCCCAGGCTTCCACTCCCCTTCCCCCCCGTTTCTCTTTACGTGTAATATAAGCTCGAGCGTTCTTTCACCCGCCCCCTTTTCTCTCCCTTCCTCCCCCCCCCCCCCCCCCCCCCCCCAATGACTGCCTGGTCGGTGAAAACCCGACATGCTCCGTCCCGGCATCGTAGGGATGCGAGGGTCTATGGTCATACGACTACGGCCATGCATGAGATCGAGTACATCTCTCCTATCGAGTACACCCCCCCCCCCCCTCCCTCCCCCTCCCCTTCCCTCTCACCGCTAGCGAAGAGTAGACCTCCTTGGCGGAGTCGATGAGCTCCTCGGTCTTGGCCGCGGTGGGACTCTTGTCACCGTTAACCACCTCGGCGTCCACCTTCTCCGCCATGCTCAGAGGCAGGGACGGCCTGGCCCTCGAAGAAGGCGTCGCCGACTGGGGCAGCGCCATCGACCGTCTTGTTTTTTTTTTCAGGTATTTCAGAGAATATATATATATATATATAATTTGTTTTTTAATGTTTTTCACAATGTATTTAATGTATATATTAATAATAGTTTTCCCCCAAGCAGTGATAATTTCGCCGCGCGAGATGTCCGCCCCCCCCCCCCCCCCCCGGGCCCCCACATACCACGCACACGCGGGAGGCGAACGAACGGAACCGGAACGAAGAGAGACGAAACGGGACGGAACGAAACGGAACGGAACGAAACCGAAACGGAACGAAAACGCAACGAACCGAAACAAGAACCAAACGGAGCGAAAACGAAATTAAGCGAAACGAAACCGAAACGAAATTCAGCCAAACGAAACGATGGTTCATGTGCACGACCTGGTACAGCAGTGGTACAGAGTACTACAGCAGTAGCAGCACAACCTTGGCACAACGCATAATACAAGCCGCCGCTTTTTCTTGTCACAGAGACCTGGTCAAAAAGTTGGTTGATATCATTCATATCCAAGGATGATTGACGGTGCGATACTGCTGCTGCTGCTGCAATTCGAAATTTTAATCAGGTGCTCGTATCACAGTAGTAGCAGCAGTTCAGCGCTTCGGTACAAGCATCATCAAAGTATTAGTGACATGATACCTATAGGTCCTATCATATGGCACACCAACATACCATTAATAATAGTGCGCCAGAGGTTTTTACGTTCGTACCCTCCCCTTGCCTGTACAGTACATGTAACACATACCGGTACCTGGTATATATGGTACTGGTATGATACTATTAATATATACGGGGGGTCATCGTAAATAGGACCACATATTGTGAGTAAAAATATGTAAATATATATTTTTTTGTGTGTAACGTAGGTCCTATTAACTATGATTCCCCCGTAATACACGTGTATCATACCATCATACCGGAACCTGGTACTGTAGCGGCAGTCGCAAGCCAGTGCAGCGCAACCTTTGTTCTTGTTGTGCATCGTACGACATGGTGCATGGCGTAGGCGAGATCATCACGAGGTATTTTTTTCATTTCGAGGTGCATCATGATTTTTAGATGTGGTCATATGACTCCCTTCTAGTACACGCTTATGTCTGCACATTTGGGCGTCGAACGCGCGCCATTTCGCCGTTCATCGTCTGCGCCATCCGGCGTCCAGTTTTCCACTTGGAATCTGACACGCTTGCTCACTCGTGGAACGGAACTGGAACCCTTCACTCCCCGCACAGATCATTTACAGATAGATAATCTACAGATAGATCATATAGATCATCCCGAATCCTAACCTGCCGCAATGGGGTGCTGTGCAGGATCTATCTGTTTCGTACAACATCCAACCCCATAAACCTGTCATATGTCTTGTATAGATCATGAAATTAACCTTTTTAGTACCGCAGGCCCGTTTTGGGGACAAACTACTTGAAATCTGAGTGGTTTGACCCCAAAACGATACTGCAGTTCTCCGGCAGCATGACCTACTTACCCTTTTAAGACTGCAGTCCCGTTTTGGGGGCAATCCACTCAAATTCCAAGTAATTTTTCCACAATTGTCCCCAAAACGAGACTGCAGTCATAAAAGGGCCAAGACTGCAGTCCCGTTTTGGGGGGACAAATCAGTCAAATTGTAAGCAGTTCGTCACCGAAACGAAAACTACCGCAGTACTACAGGGTCAAAAGCAGAGTTAATGCAGATCAGAATCTACGTGTATCGGGCCCCAAAGATCTATAGATGAGGTACATCTACAAGCGGGAATGGGTGATCTGTCCGGGACGCGGAATCGTTCCGGTCAAGATTGCCACCTTGTATGTACCGCACAACAGACGGCACCCTGCGCGAAACGGGCAGGGAGGCCTTCATGGATCACGTCTTCCCGAGGCAACGAACGAGCGAGCACAGCAGCAGTAGCAGCGGTCGACGACAGCGACGCCCGGATAGTTTTCGACGTGCGGAGTGAGACTTGAAATAAATGTGTTTGTAAAAACTTAACCCTTTTAGTACTGCAGTCCCGTTTTGGGGACAAACTACCTAGGATTCGACTGGTTTTGTCCCCAAAATGGCACTGCCGTTTGCCCTATAAGGGTCGCGATCTTAACGAGGAGCGTTTTTCAGTTTTTTTTCAGTATTTTTCCAAAATTTTGGTATTTTCCTATAGGAAAAAAACATGAAATACCGAAATTTCGGGGAAAATGCCGAAAAAAAAACTAAAAAACAGCCCTGGTTAAGAATCGACCCTGAAGGGTTGGTTGAAAAAAAAACGTCGTGTATTCGCACTCGTACTGCTGTTGTCCACTTGCACGTGGAAGACACTAAGGAGACAGACAGCTCAACGAGTATACGAGGTACCAGGTATACACCACAGTATTAATGGCGGTCGTGACCAAGGGACTTGCAGAGGAGAAAATCGAAACTTGACGATAAGAAGTGGCCACTACAGGAATGGCCACTGCACTGACGGAGATATCAGGAGGATGATACGTACAAGTTGGTGTCCGAGTTACGAAGCAAGTAGGTACGGTACGTGCTGCAGGGCGCTCACGGCTGCTCGTAGCAGGTATTAATATGAATTAGCGGGTTTTGCCACTTTGACGACACGAAAGGTGTGGTATCATATCGTTGTTTCGGTCGCTCCCTCCGATCTTAATAAAATGTGCTGACCCTTTCAGAACTGCAGTCCCATTAGGGGGACAAATTACTCAGATTTCCAGTAGTTTGTCTCCAAACTGGGACTGCGGTCCTAACATGTGGTGTGGAGTGTGGGATGGCAAAATCATGATGGGAGATGATATCATGGGTGACTAAAAATCAACATGTACACGAGTATACTGCAAAACTTACTCCATAATACGTCGTAATTCCAAGCAGTTTGTCGCCAAAAGCGTGGGGGGTGCAGGATAATAGCTGGGACTG
Source organism: Nereocystis luetkeana (assembly GCA_031213475.1). Taxonomy (NCBI): domain Eukaryota; class Phaeophyceae; order Laminariales; family Laminariaceae; genus Nereocystis; species Nereocystis luetkeana. Next base: position 5,184,241 of record JARUPZ010000008.1, read on the forward strand.
TCGGGGCCCTCTCGTCCCCTACTCGTGTAAATCGGCAACATTTCAAAAAAAAAAACTACAGTTACAAAACGAGACTGTCAGTTTTCGGACCAATGACAGACTCAGGCCTGTTTGAGGCATATCACAAATCACTCAAGAAGGCATGCGAATCGCTATCTGGCTTATCGGCGGGGTCAGCGCGGCTTGGGTCTGCGGAACTATGGCGGCCCCACAAGGTAAGAGGCTTACCCGGGTCCTTAGGCAAGTCGGCTGCGAATTTTTGATCGTATCCGGTGGACTGTGCGTCGAGAGCTAGCCAGGGCGTGTTTTGGTCACCGACTGACTACCTTGGTTAGGCCGCCTCGTGACCCTCCTATGATCCAAGACCCTGACCCCTGTGCTCGCCCCCCAGCCTCAATTGTGTATGGTCTGGGTGCTTCATCCCCACCGCCGTGTCGTTTGAGGCAGATTCGCTGCTCGCACATTCGCAAACGATCACGTAGAAGTTGACTTTGGAGCCTAAAGGGCTGAGTTGGGGTCCAAAAGAGACATTGAGGGCTAGGGCGTGACCCAAGGTGTACTCGTAAAGGTATCCACGGAGCAACGCCACCACAGATGCATGCCACCCCCGAGGGTAAGCAAGGCCGCTCCTCTGACGTATGGTCTATGACTTGCGGTGGAACTGGCGCGCGAGATACCGTACGTGCAGCAGTAGGAATGGGAGTTTTTCTTTTGTGTAGGGGTGTTTGCGTCAGGTTGAGCTTAGGAGGTCCCACGCCAAGTCTGGTCCAGATCTAGCTGTTTAGGGGTCTGCTGTTCTCGAAAGTTTTTCCGAATTCGGCTGTACATCTCAGGGGCGAGCGATAGCTGACATCTTGACAATTCTGAGGACGTCTCAGGTGTCTTGTAACTCAATTTAATTTTTCAAGCAAAAAAAGTCCAATACCGTAAACCTAGCATCCTACTGGTACGAAATTTTGTATTTCCACCTAGAAAAAAAAAATGTTTTTATACCATTTTTAGTGTGTGCAAGTCGCCCACCGTCAAAAGAGCATGTCAGATGCACCCGTGATGGTAGCTGCTGTTCTTGCTGTTTTCACATTGTTTACTCCAAGTTACAGGGCGAAAAGATGGTTGACATCTAGACGAATCTCTCAACCTCTCCTGAGTCTTGTAGCTCTCTTTAGCAGGCAAAAAAAGTCCAAAACCGCGTAAATTTAGCATCGTCCGAAATTTTGTATTTTCCCCTAAAAAAACGTTGTTTTTACACCATTTTTCTTGTATGCCAAGCTCGACCACCGCCCAAGGAGCATGTTAGATGCACCCGCAATGGGGGCTGCTGTTGTTGCCTGTTTTCACATTGATGACTCCAAGTTACATGGACAAAACATAGTTGATCTAGTTCAATCTGTGAAACTTTCTTGAGCCTTGTAGCTCTCTTTCGCGGCGAAACAACCTCCAATACGGTAAATATAGCATCCTACGTAAATTTGTCCTTTCCCCCCTATGAACTACTTTTTTTGTACCATTTTATAGGGTGTGCAGGCTCGCCGACGCATATAGGCTCGCCGGTACTACAGTGGTATGCGCTGACCCTAACCCCCAAGATGAGCACCTCAAGGCCACCCGCTCTGTGCGCTGGCGTTCATTCTGGTTTGGGCACAGTACTCCAATCGTGTGAGGGATGAAAAAAATGTAACGACAAGACGAATCTATCAAAAACATCTCTGAAGCCTATCTGCAGATTTCTGTCTCTTAAGCATTAATACAGCAAGGCAAGGCCAACATACACCACAAGTATCGGATTGTTTCATCACTAAATCGACGGTTCTTTTACTTCCGTTAATACGCAGGCTCGCACACGTCGCCTATCCCGGGTGACGCTCCGGCGGTGGATCTGGCTGCAATGTTGATCGCTCAGCCATTCAGGAGTCATTGGTGCAAGCAGAAAGACGTTGAGCGTGAGCTGGGGCTCGCTGATCTGGCTGTCAGCACCTATTTCTCAAGTCTGACTAGAGGCAGGCATGGCGAGAAGAGATACAAGAACGTCATCGCGGAGCTAGCGGCAGCCGGAGTCTACCGAGTCTTAGGTAGCCAAAATCCAAGGAGGATGTGGTGGCTAGCGTTCACTGGCAAGGGGGGTGCGCTACCCAGATTCAATGCGCGGGAGGACGTCCACTCGTTCACAGCGGAGGAGGATGGTGCAGGCGAAGAAACCATCGCGATGCCCTTGCCTGCTGGCCAGGGAGGAGACGAGGGGGGTTGTGTCTCTGGTGTACCTCGACGAGAGGGGCATTGTGCGGCTGGTACGGCGGCAAGAAGTAGCGGGGTTGGGACGGATAAAGACTCTCCCAAAATGCGGCGAAGGTCATTGCCGTCACTATTGTCGCGTCTCTGGTGATTTCACCGCTGGGACGCTCGGGTTATTCGTCTGGTGGCCAAAATGAAAACCCCGGGTTTGCAAAGGAACGGCGTCGTTATTCCGCCCGGTCTATTCGCGCAAAAGAAATGATACGTATCGCAAAATTTTTTTACAGCGGATCACGCTAGAAATCACCTCAATAATTAATTGCGGCTATATGGGAAATAGAGTAGCATCGATGATGAATGAAAAACAGCAGTACGAGTATATACCGGTACGAAGTACCAGGTACGAGTACAAAGTATACCATCGGGCACAGCAAGAACATCACGAAGAGAGAAACAACACTTCCAATCCACTGCCAGTAGGTAGCCCCATCTCCTCATCATGGCCGACGGACAGCCGCGACCTACCAAGCGCCCGAAGTCCGAGGCATGGCCTCTCGGCTCCTGTCTCTGGGCAAGCTGCCTCTCCCCCTGTAGTCTCAGGTGCGAGCATGGAGGGCAGCTTTGACTCTACCAAAAACAAGGGCGAGCCGGAAAAGGAGAGCATCTTCGACCAAAAGGTGGCGCTGGAGCGAGGAACAAGAGGAGAGGCAACGCAACTGTGACACCCACGAGCCGTCCACGGCAAAGGAGGAGCCCCACAAGGGCGTACCGGAGGAGCGTTGGAAGTGATCTGGGTTCTCTACCTCTCCCTCCGCACGGATGTCTGGTAACCGGACTTTCCGGACAGTCCGGCACGATAACGAACGGTTCCAAGGGGAAGGCGCCAAGCTTTTTCGACAGGATGCTCGCGGACTTGTCTATTACGAGTAGTAGTTCGGAAGGAGAGGACGGCGAGGGCGGTGCGGGTGGCGGCGACGACAACAACCTAACGGAGGAGTTCGGGGATGAGCTGGCCGACGTGGTTCAATTCGATCCTCCTTTAGCACGGACCCCCTCCGCTTTGGCGCGGGACCTGCTCAGGGTTGCCATCGACAACCCGCCGAGCGTGCGCGGATGGCTTCTCACCTTGGCCAAGGAGCAAGCTGGGGAGTGCGAGTGCGAGACTCCGCTCCCGAAGTGGACGAAGGGTAGCGAGCCGGGTGCAACTACCTGTGGCCGTCAGCAGGCCGAGGTCGTGGCTGGAGTCGATATGCAACCGCGCTGCTTCTGGCGCTCGCATATTGCCTGCATGTGGGTCGGGTGGGGTGGGGGTGGGGGTGTAGGGGGGTGGCCGATACAGCAACAGTGGGAGGGCGGGGAGGGGATGGAGGGGGTTAGACATACGTGTGCGTTCCAATTTAATTTTGTGTATACAGGAGTACATCGCCCACGCTATCATACTACTGGTATGATAGGAAACGAACAGTCGAAATAGTACCGGGGATTGCGATCACATGGTGATATTTGACCATACAGCTGTGCTATTTGTGTACAAGTCCTGCACAACATGGTGGGTACATATCTGGACCATGCATCATGTTTCTGGTATATTAGACGACGTGCATTCTAGCGGAGAATAAATAAAACGACCTACAGCAGTAATACGGGGGGCCATAGTAAATAGGACCTACAGTACCCATATTAACGTATATCTTTACGTATTTTTACAAGCAAAAATTGGTCATATTTACTATGGCCCCCCGTAATAGTACGGGCAGAAAGACGGTTTTTCAAAGAAGGGGTTTCTCCATGCCTCTGTTCCCAGGCGATTTTTTTGCCCCCTGCTTGTGTGCAAGTAGTCTATTATAGTACGTACGAAGTATATAACCAACAACGTACAGCAGTAGTGAGCAAAGTATCAGCGACTACATTCTTGCGGAAAATACGTACAACGAGGAACGGCGGCGCACCTGCATATCGACTCCAGCCACGACCTCGGCCTGCTGACGGCCACAGGTAGTTGCACCCGGCTCGCTACCCTTCGTCCACTTCGGGAGCGGAGTCTCGCACTCGCACTCCCCAGCTTGCTCCTTGGCCAAGGTGAGAAGCCATCCGCGCACGCTCGGCGGGTTGTCGATGGCAACCCTGAGCAGGTCCCGCGCCAAAGCGGAGGGCGTCCGTGCTAAAGGAGGATCGAATTGAACAACGTCGGCCAGCTCATCCCCGAACTCCTCCGTTAGGTTGTTGTCGTCGCCGCCACCAGCACCGCCCTCGCCGTCCTCTCCTTCCGAACTACTACTCGTAATAGACAAGTCCGCGAGCATCCTGTCGAAAAAGCTTGGCGCCTTCCCCTTGGAACCGTTCGTTATCGTGCCGGACTGTCCGGAAAGTCCGGTTAGCAGACATCCGTGCGGAGGGAGAGGTAGAGAACCCAGATCACTTCCACGCTCCTCCGGTAAGCCCTTGTGGGGCTCCTCCTTTGCCGTGGACGGCTCGTGGGTGTCACAGTTGCGTTGCCTCTCCTCTTGTTCCTCGCTCCAGCGCCACATTTTGGTCGAAGATGCTCTCCTTTTCCGGCTCGCCCTTGTTTTTGGTAGAGTCAAAGCTGCCCTCCATACTCGCACCTGAGACTACAGGGGGAGAGGCAGCTTGCCCAGAGACAGGAGCCGAGAGGCCATGCCTCGGACTTCGGGCGCTTGGTAGGTCGCGGCTGTCCGTCGGCCATGATGAGGAGATGGGGCTACCTACTGGCTGTGGATTGGAAGTGTTGTTTCTCTCTTCGTGATGTTCTTGCTGTGCCCGATGGTATACTTTCACACCTAGGACAGATCACGATCTAGATCATCTAGATCCTTTTTCACAGGTAGGTAAAAGTTGTGCACAAGATCTAGATCACACAGATCCCACCCGGCGAAACATGTGCAGATCATGCAGATCACACAGATCCCATCCGGCAAACATGTGCAGTTCAGGCAGATGATACAGATTCCACCTTCTGAAACATGTGCAGATCACGCAGATCTGCAGATCCCACCTGGCGAAACATGTATGTATGATCTAGATCATACAGATCCCACCCACCGAAACATGTATGTAAGATCTAGATCATACAGACCCCTCCGAGCGTATATGATCTAGATCTCGCAGATCATATATATCCCACCAGGCAAACATGTGCAGATCAGGCAGATCATACAGATCATACCCGGGCAAACATGCATGCAAGATCTAGATCATACAGACCCCATCTGGTGAAACATGTACAGATCACGCAGATCAGACAGATCCCACCTGGTGAGCATGTGCAAATCACGCAGATCATGCAGCTCCCACCTGGCGCAACATGTATGTAAGATCTAGATGATACAGACCCGACCCCGGCAAACGCGTGTGTACGATCTCGATCATACAGATCGCACACGGCCAAATGTGTGTGCAAGATCCAACTCGATCGGTTCACCTCCGGGATCCGCCAGGGAACCCACTTCCGGCCCGCTGCCGACATCATCTGCTGCCCCAGTGCCACTATCAGAGCCCGCCCCCGACAGTTGTCATGCCGTACGTGGTTTGTAAGCGACGGCGTGCTTGTGCAGCTGTGGCTGTGTAGTTGATGGGGGGGAGCTTGAGCTGCTAGCCGCCACCACCGTGGGCTGCGATGTCGTCGACGTGTGTCAGATCTCGTATACAACGGTTCCGATATATACGCGAGCCAGCGCATATAATCACCCGCGAGCAAACATAAATATGTACATCTTCATCTGCAAGTACAATGTGGCAGATCATGCAGATCATACAGAACCCACCTGGCAAACATGTATATGTACATCATCCAGATCATACAGATCCCACCTGGCGAAACATGTATGTAATATCTAGATCATACAGATCCCACTTTATGAAACATGTGCAGATCACGCAGATCTGCAGATCCCACCTGGCGAAACATGTATGTATGATCTAGATCATGCAGATCCCACCCACCGAAACATGTATGTAAGATCTAGATCATGCAGATCCCTCCAGGCATATATGATCTAGATCTCGAAGATCATATATATCTCACCAGTCAAACATGTGCAGATCAGGCAGATCACACAGATCATGGGCGGGCAAACGTGTATGTAAGATCTAGATCATATAGATCCCACACACAGAATCATGTACGTAACATCTAGATCATACAGATCCCACCCAGGCAAACGTGTACATATGATCTAGATCGCACAGATCCTATACAGCAAACATGATCTAGATCCCGCAGATCCCTGTAGATCAGGGATCTATCTGCCCCCAAAGATCTAGATCCCGAAAATGGGATCTGATCTGTCCTAGGTGTGTATACTTTGTATTCGTACCTGGTACGTACTTCGTACCCGTACTGCTGTTTCTCATTCATCATCGATGCCACTCTATTTCCTATATTTTTTTTTATTTATTTATTTTTTTTTCCATCCCATTCATTATCTTCGCACATCTTCTACTCTCTCTCCTTCCAACTCGTAACTCAGATCCGGGGTCACATAGCAGGCTCTTCTCCCCCCTTCCCGCTACGGTACGTGCCTTCATTTTTATCGCGAGAAGATTTCAGCCTTTTCTTCCCTCGTCGACTCGCATCGAATTGTGCCTACCCACGCTGCAAGGCGCTCTCAACAATTGAATCCCTTTTTTTATTTTTGCAAATAAAGTCAAAGTCCGACCCTCCTAGGGCTCGAACCCAGGACTCAAACAAGTAGAATTCGAGGTTAACCACTTGAACCACCGGGGCGACCCGCTATATAGCCGCAATTAATTATCGAGGTGATTTCTAGCGTGATCCGCTGTCAAAAAATTGCGATACGTATCATTTCTTTACAATCTGGGAGAAGGGATCTTTAGGTTGGTAGGCTGTTCGGATGTTTTGGTTCCTGTTGGGATCAAGGCACGGGCGAAGACCGAAGACCCAACCCAACCCCTGACTCTAACCCTAACCCTAACCCTATCCCTAACCCTGACCCCAAACCGCAGCCGAAACGGGTCAAAACTCGCCATAAACGAGTCTACGCCGAGTTTGCATCGAACCAGGAAATTTCTCAGATGCGGACGACGATTCCGAAGTGCAGACCACGCTACACATTTTGCAAGTAAAAAACATCCCTACAGATCCCTTCTCCCAGACTGCTAAACCTACTCGTTTCTTTTGCGCGAATAGACCGGGCGGAATAATGACGCCGTTCCTATATAAACCCGGGCAGCATCCAGGGGAGTCACTGGCCTATATCCTTGACAAGGAAATACATACCAACGTATAGAATACGCGCGAACGGCTTATCATAAAATTTGGAAATTCAGTAAAAATGGGACATAGACGAGCCATACTACGCAGCTTGCAAAGTTGAGTATCAACTATTTAATATTAATATAATAATCAGTCGAACTCACAGCTGACGTATTTCATAATTTTATAAAACCCGGGGTTTTCATTTTGGCCACCAGACAAATAACCTGAGCGTCCCAGCGTCTGCTATTACGAATAAAGCTGCTGTACACCAACATTGTCCGGAAAGTAAAAGGATTGTTAGTTGCTTATATTAGTATACAGACGTTTCTTACTTTTACGGACATATTGGTACGTACGTAAAGCGATCAGAGGAAACATGAAACAACATGCAAAAAAGTCGCTTCCTCTGTGCTGCGTGAAACGCTGCCTGTCGAACGAAATATGATCTCGTGTGATCATGGAAAACACTTTTGGGATCACGGACGACAGGCTTGGCGAGCCGTTGCGGCAGTGGAACGCGGGCCAAGGTCTCACAGGGAGCCCACAAGCGCGGTACTTAGTTCACTGCTGGCTGGTTTAGCCTCTTATGTGTAGACAGGGAGGTCAGGAGGGGCGGAGGGAGGAGTGGCCTGAGCAGTGTGTGTGTACACCAGCAGCAGCGCCACAGCAGCTCTATGTGAGCACGAGTATAGAACGTGTGTTTACTGCTGCAATAACTCTTACCCTGTGTTGGACAGGGCTTGCTTCGCCACGATCGCTGGCACGAAGGCGCTCGCCGGCGCAGCGACCACAGCCACGAAAGCAGCAGCGACAGTAGTTGCCTTCATGATGCTGGCCTGTCGGGGGACGGGCGAAGCGTTGAGCAATTATCTCAGACGAGCTGTCTCTGCAAGAAAGATTGGAGGGGAAAAAGCTTTGGTTGCGAGGGTTGCAGACGCTGGGTGCGACAACAGACTTTTCAGGTTGAAGAATCATGATCCCCATATGTTCCTTCGAATTGCCAGCAAACGGTTCCCGAATGCAGTCAGCTTGCCTAGCAAGCAGGTTTCCCTCGTATGATCAGCTGACCTGTGATTCTCCTAACAGAAAATGTCACCGCTGGTGTCGCGAAGGGCCTCGAAGGATGCTGGTCGGCGATGAAACATGGGATAGCGAAAAAAACAACCGGGGTCAAATAGCACCTCTTTTCCCGCATAAGCTTGGCCTTCCAGGATCGAGTTTTTTTTCAAGTTTTCTGCTGGAACTACTGGAACATCGCACCCAGCAGCCGCTGGTCAAACTAAAGCTACTGAGAGAGGGCTTCCTTTCTGGCCTAGCCACGGAACATCTTGAAAGGACGGCGGGAAAAATCATGGGAGCAGGGTTGCCAGAAGAGAACCACGAACTTTATGGCCTCATTACGCAGCAATGGTGAGCTTGAGTGCGCCTTTTCTCCCCGTGACGGAAATTCAGCTTGGAAGGAACATTGATACCACTATACCACTACGTACCAGCATGAAGTTTGGTGGTATGGATCATGGATAGGATATGCGACGTGCTGGTACGGCAGCTACCTCTGGTACCCATGCGTGCCTTTGCAGTGTACGGCAGGGAGGCCCTTGACATGGTCCACTACTACTTTTAATGCTGTCGGTCCTGTCTGTGTTCGCTTGTCAGTCGTGAAGCAGGGAGTCTGCGCAAAATGAATCGAACGAAATGGTGCGCGAAAATAGCCAACACAACCTGAACTTCGGCCGTCCGTCAAGTGCAACGCTTTGAACCGCCGCCCCCACGCCAGCTTCGAGCGATTGATTGTATTGACAACGTAACCGTACACAATACCAGGTACTGGTATGCATTACGCAACCCTTGGAGCCCAGGTGCAGCGAACAAGGTCATGATAAATGTGGTCTCGATAGCCGTCTATGGTGCGTGAGCGTGGAGCAGCTGCTGTAGCTGTACGGGTATCATCATGCTGGGCTTGCGTCCTGCGAATACTCGTGGTGTGTTCATGTACTCGTACTCGTAGAAATGCTCGACCTACGTAAAGAGTACCAGGTACCTGGTATCTGGTACGAGTACGAGTACCAGGTACGTACCTGGCGGGAGTAGGATTAAAAATCGCCCCCCTCGTGCGTACCATTCTGCCCCTGAACATAAAGACATTTTTTACTCAATATTAGTGTCCAAAAGTTCCTTATATTTCGGTGCAGAGTGGTATACATTCCCGAGCAGCCAGCCCCCCCGCCTGCCCCGGGCTGCTTCATGCGGCCGATGGATGGCCGATGGGCGAACGCTGCAAATGCGGTGTATACGAGAAAGTACCGGTACAGCAGCAGCAGCAGCAGCAGTGGTGACCTTTGCTGGTTTTCTTCCATTTTCCCCCAGACGTGTACATGAATTCCCACACCAGGAGGTACGATACTACTGCAGTTGTTGTTGTTGCTGTTGTTGTTTTCACCTCATCGCCAGTATCCCTACGTACAAGTAGACTATTACTGCTGTACGTTCTGCTGTATGATATGATGCCTGGTACGGGTACGACCGCAACAAGGTTCCCCTTCGGGATGTGGTTGGCTTGAAACCCCGAAGGCGTTACAAGTTGAAAAGAGGGAGCATCGTCATCATCGTCATCATCCTCATCATTATCAGGCTTCCCTATTACGGGCGGGCATAGTTAACAGGACCAAATATTGTTAGTAAAAATGGTTAAACATATAGGTTTTTATGTGTACCATAGGTCCTGTTAACTATGTTCCCCCGTAAATAGCACCTCCGAGTACTACTGACTACGTGCCTTGGTGCATAATCCCTATTTGCTGTTGTTGTCTTCGGGAGGGTTGGTCGTTGGTAATGGTGTTGGGGTTGGGGTGATGGTAATGGTGTTGTTTGCTGATGACGCCTACCTCTTTATGACCCTGAGTACCCCCGCCTAAGGTCCTTCCTATTAATAACAGCGCCAACATTGTGGGTGTGGCCGGCACCTCACTCTTGCTCCTCCTCTCGCCTCTGACTCTTCTGGCGCTTTTTGCTAAGAGAGCCGGAATAAGATGCAGGCTTCTCCGGGACCTCGAGAACCTGGACCGGTTCCTCGTGTTACTTTCGGCCGCCTCGCACACTCTGAAACCAGCCTGGTGGTGCTGGTGTTGGTGTTGGTGTAGATGTCGATGTTGCCTTTGATGTTGGTGTTGATGTTGGTGTTGTTGTTGTTGGTGTTGGCGGTGTTGATGTTGGTGTTGTTGTTGGTGTTGTTGGTGTTGCTGTTGTTGACGTTGTTGTGTTGCCGATGTTGGGGTTATGGTTTCGTGTCTACTACTAATAGTCCTGCACCGACGCCCCCCTCCCCCCGTTTCCTCGTGCTGTGCATGCCTGCTGGGGGCACTCGGCTACCGCTGTCGGCCCGTAAGAGCTTGTATTAAATCGCTGTTTTTTTTGTTTCGAGCCCCAACCTCTGACCCCACCACCCGCGAGATTCAGCCCCGGCGCAGTTACAGGGCATACCCATTGCCATCTCTCGAAGTGGCCACACCAGACAACAAAATAAACACATTCGATGCTGTCGCCCACCTACAAGAAAGCCCGCCTCACAAGCTGCTCTTAGTAGAATGCAGCTTACCCTTCACGCGGCTCGCCGAACACCTCACGGCGCTTCGCGCTCGATGTACGCAGCGTCTGCCTGGTCGGTGAAAACCCGACGTGGTGCTTTCCGTCCCGGCATTGTAGGGATGCGAGGGTCTATGGCCATACCACTTCGACCATGCATGACATGATGTCACCTCCCCTCTTTAAATGCTGTCCTTTCCTCCTTCCAGAGACGTACCTTGGTGTATGCAAGCTCCTTCGCAAAGCCGCGTGCGAAGATTAGTTTCGACGAAATTATCGTTCTCGCAGCTGATGTGTCTTTTAACCCTTCTACCATAGTACTGCAGTCCCGTTTTTAAGGACAGATTACTTAGAAAGTGAGTGGTTTGTCCCCAAAACGGGACTGCATTTTGTTTGCCCTGAAAGGGTGGAAACCTCTTCACAGCTGCACCCACGTTTTTTGTGGTGAAATCTACTCAAAATTAATGTAGGATACATTTTGCGGCATTCATTTTTTTTTATAACTGTTACCGAAAAAGACATATAGGGAGTTACCAACCAACCCGCAGCTGGATAAACCTGAAGTAGTTTTGCGGGCGAGAATGCTGCGACGGCAATGGTAGGTGATCGCCATTTACTCGAGGGCGGCCCATTGTCCAAACTTGAGCTATCAAACATGGAGAAGACCAGACAGAGACTGGAACACAAGTGTCCGAATACCTGGTACCAATTTGGCCGTACGAGTACATGTCAGAGTTTTTGGATAGCCGTAAAAGGTTTAAATACACCTTTTATTTACCAGGGCTGTTCACGTGCCGGATCAAACGGGTCGGGTCGGGTCACCTAACCCGACCCGACCCGACCCGACGTGACGCGTGAGCTTTGAATACCTCCTGACTTTCCCCGGCCCGACCCGACCCGTGAGACGTGGAAGACTTCCTGACCCGATCCACGGGTCTATGTTTCCTCGAACCGAGCAATGCCAGTCAGCACTCAGAGCCTGCCTCAGATCTTCATAAAAATCCAACCGAAAGCGAACGAATCGTCCAAGGGTCAGTGGAGGTTTACCACATATTTTTTTTTGTTGGCATTATCATGCTTAGTTGTTGTTGTTGCTATTGCTTTTCTCAACAACAACAAACAGTGTAGTCCGTGGCGACCTGACAGGCTCCAAACAACTCTGGAGCGGAAGAACTCGAATGTTCTGCGTATCCTTTTTTTGTTTTCCACTGCAGAAATGATCCCACACCAATCCCACGAAGTTCAGTTTCATCCGAAGAATCATCGGTAAATGAAGGGAGTTGTAAAACAACCTTGCCTTTCCGGTTGTATGTATTTATATACGTACTTCGTATCTCCCTGGCGCGGCCGGCATGTCTTAGTGCCAGCTAGGGAAACTTGTACCAGAAAAAGAAAATCGTGGACGACCGGGGGGTGTGTTGTAGTGCCAGAAGGCTGTGATGGCCAAGCTACACTGAAAGCTCCTGTGTGATACTCACCCCCACCCATGGCATCTCTGCGAAAGCTGAATTACAGCAGTAGATCATTAAGGCATGCCTTCCTGCTCTCCGCAACTGGCCCGTGTTTGCTGCCCTGAGCGGAAGACGTACTCTGTCAAAGCTGAACAAGACAAAAAAATAATGCCTTGGCACTACAGTTGTCCATAACTGGGACGTATTCTATTTTCTGCTTGAAACAAGCAGTACTACCCTGCGAGAGCTGAACATTGAAAAAAAGGCATGCACTCTCCAAAACTGAAAGTTATTTTCGGCTAAAAGATTCTAAATACCTGATGGAGTGTACTCGGCGAGAGCTGAACAAGATCAAGGCATGGCTTCCTACGCTCTGCACAACTGAAATGCGTTTGCTGCTTGAAACTAAAAAATATACAGCCTCGTACACTGCCAGAGCTTCACCCTTTTAGAACCGCAGTCCCGCTTTGGGGACAATCTACTTAGAATTTGAGCGGGTTGTCCCCAAAACGGGAATGCGGTTCTGAAGGGGTTAACCAGATTAAAACATCCCTTCCTACTGTATATATACCACAACTAATACCAGGTACGTCTTTTCTGTGAATCGTATTTGAATGAATACTTTCTTATCTTCCACTCCCTGAGTCTTTGGGAGTGTGTCCTGTGACCAACGGGCGGGATTTTTTGGCGAGGGTTGGATCTTGAGAAGAAACAATAACAGCAACAACAACAACAACAACGACGACGACGACGACAACAACAACAACAACAACAGCAACAATCAACAGCAACAACAGCAACAATCAACAGCAACATTGGTCCTGCCTTTTACAATCTTGCGCGCCGTTCCTGCTGCGCCCTTTGCTCCGTCCCGACCGGCTTGGAGCAGTTGGGAAAACATCATGGCAGACGGGGAGTGCCAGAAGGCTGTGGTGGCCAAGCTGCTGGGCTACCTCCTCATCCTGGGCAGCCTCACCGTCAAGGCCCCGCAGGCACGTGGCGGAATACGATACGGCGGAGGTTTTTGCGGTTTAAGAGCTATGTATCTATTTAAGAGAACCACCACTCCGAACAGTAATATAATAGCCGTTTGCACTATGACACGCACATGAAACAGAGCTTATATTCCCGTCCAGACTAGTAACTGGTTCAAGAGAGGTCCAATGGCTTGGCTCGGACGTTCCCGCAAGGTAAATAACACCCATGATGGACGCGTTCTACGTTAGAGGTAGAACACATTCCCGGCTAAACTGTTTTCTGGATGACGGGGTTCCTTAACCCAAAATCGTCAGAGTGTCAAATCTTGTTTCGAAAAATGACGTTTTTGTAAACTCGTGCCGTGGGATCATTCGTCGGGATCCAATCTGATTTTTGATGGAGTCAGGATTCGGGTAGAGGTATGGAGCTACTCAAGTGAGGAGCCTCTGAAAAAATAGGGTGAACCTCTGTTGCAGAAAGTCTCCATGGTGTAAAATATGTTTCGTTCTGTTTTTTTTTTTTCTTGTTCCATCCCCCCAGTCAATGTAATTCGCGCTTGTGTATTTCTTCTCTCCCTCGTACAATAGCCGTAACTCAGGCCCGGGGTCACACAGCGCGTGCTCTTCTCTCCCCCCCCCCACACACTACGCTCTGAAGGCGCCTCGCATCACTTTTTGCCGGGACAAAGGCATTATACCGCGCTTTTTTCCCTCGTCGGTTCGCGTCTAATCTTGAATTTCTTGCGTACACACACACGCACGCCAGGCGCTGCTTGCCTTCTGCGGTCGATTGTGGTTCAATTCAGAACAAAGAAAGGTAAAAACAGGCCCGATACACCCGCCCCTCTCTTGAACCGTGACCCCCCCCCCAATGCTCTACAGCACATTCACCCTTTTAGTGGTACCTGCCTGCGCCCTGCGCCCACGTGTTTTTTTTGTTTGGCGGAGGCGGGTGGCGGGTGGGGGGGGGGGGGGGGGGGGGGGAAAGGGGGTACTCGATAGGAGAGATGTACTCGATCTCATGCATGGCCGCAGTCGTATGGCCATAGACCCTCGCATCCCTACAATGCCGGGACGGAGCTCATTTATTGCTTGCCTTAGTCGTTTGACCTTCAACCACGCATCCCTTTCGACACGGAGCGGGGGGGAGGGAGGGAGGGAGGGAGGGGGGAGAACTTGGTTATTTAGTGTGGGATCATTTTGTGGTGGCAAAACGCTTTTTTTGTGTAACCCCTCCCTTCGGGACTCCCTACTGTACATACATAAAGTCACCACCAAAACAATGGTAGGGGAACTTTTGTGCTGTCAACCATCTGCGAGCCCGGCGTCGGCGCGCCCAGAAAGAGGGGGCAGCCCCGACCCGGGCCGTGCGGCTCCTTGCCTTTGTGGCTCGGACGGCGCACCTGTGGAACCCCTCGACGACGAAGTTATGACGTTGCTGAAATCGTCCCCGTGTTAATCGTTGGTTTTTCCCCCTGCTATGAAAAGTCCCCCCAAGAGTGCTCATGAAATCGGGAGTTGATTCTAAACATTTTGCTCGATTTGTTCGAATCATACACCTGGTCCACGCTGGCCCGGGGGATATACTCGGGGGGGGGGGTATAATCCCCGTTCTAATATCGGCCTTAGACTACAAATGGAGCTTATATTGGCGGCCATCCATGGTGCTTTTAAAAAGAGTGGTCATTTTATTAGTGCTGAAATTAGGGCAGGGCGCACCGTGCCTCGCGATTTTGTCGAGAGCCGTTTTTGGCCCAAAAGTTAGTGACAGCACGGTACGTGGGAGTTGTCTTAAGTAAATGTTTATCGTACGAATGTAGCGCTATCCTAATTTTTTTTTAATAAGTACCTGGCGCCAATACGGGGGAAAGTAGCCACCACCATCACCCGCCTGTTTCATGATGTTGGGATAAAGTGTACGCACTGAAAGTGGGGTTCGTTTGTTGTTTGGTTTTACCAATTTTGTAACGTGCATTTCAATGCTCTGGCGAATTATTCGTAAGTATGTACGGCTTCCCACCCCATGTCGCCCCCCGTAATACTACTACTACTACTACTACTGCTGCTACTAATACTACTACTATTGCGGGGGACCATAGTTAATAGGACCTATGGTATACACAAAATCCTATATATTTAACCGTTTTTACTAACAATCTTTGGTCCTATTAACTATGGCCCCCCGTAATACTACTACTGCTACTACTATTACTATTAATACTACTATTGCTACTATTAATACTACTATTACTGCTGTTACTACTGCTACATCTACTACTACTACTGCTACCCCCGTTGTCGCATGTCCGTCGTTTTTTTGTCCCGCTTTTTTTTGTCTCCTGCGATTTCTTCCAGCGTTTTTCGTCCCGTGATTTCGTCCCGTGGTTTCGGCCTCGCGTTTTTCGTCCCGCGTTTTTATTGTCCCATGATGACGTTCCACGATTTCGCCCCGCTCGTTTCTTTTTTTGTCTCCCGCGCCGTTGGTCCCGCGGTTTCGATCCGACCCATTTTTGTTTTCCGTCGCCTGCGATTTTCAGATCGCGAAGATAGTGTCAGCGAAAAGTGTCGACGGGCTGGCGCCGTCCTCGATTTACAGCGACCTGGTCATTTACATCGTCAACGCGGTGTACCACATCGCCAGCGGGTCCCCGTTCAGGTACGCCCCCCCCCCCCCACCCCCCCCCCGCCGCCCCCCTCCTTCCTCTCCCCCCCCCATCCATTCGACGCTGTCGTCCATATTTCAAGAAAATCCGCCTTAAAAGCGGGTGTAACCGCGGTCGGATGCAGCTCACCCTTCGTGCGCGCGACTCGCCGAACACCCCACGGCGCTTCCCGCTCGGTGCGAGCAATGTCTGCCTGGTTTGGTAAAAACCCGACGTGCTCCGTCCGGGCGTTGTAAGGATGCGTGGGTCCATGGTCATACGACTACGGCCATGCAGGACAGGAGAACATCCCCCGCCTCCCCCCCCCCCCCCCCCCATCCGGCTCCCCCCGTTCGACTTCGCCTCTCAGCCACGTACGTGACTCTGTAACCGAAAAAATGTATTATTTTCGAGTTCGTCGATTTCTCGCAGACTCTCGTATCGTCGATGTTGGTATTTTACTTTTTTTCTGCTGTGGGTGCAATCCGCAATCATATTTATTTTTTTATATTTCATTCATCATGTGTCATTGATCTCAGGGGCACTCACCTCGCCACGTACATACATACTATGCTACTGTAGTATCTATTAATAGGAGCATTCTATCGTAACCATATCATGGTTAAGCCCACCTATCGCTGTCGTATTATGTAATGGTCCGTGCGAGGGTCCCTCTCCAGGTTAATTACCCCCCCCCCCCCCCCCCGCGCGCCGCCCCCCGTGCGCCCGCACCTCCTTATCTCTATAACACCAGTAGATAGTTGTGACGGCATAGTCTCGTCGATACCTTCTGTGGTTATTCAATAAGGTCTAATTCAGAAAAAAAAGACCAAGCTACGCCCGGTGATCACCATAACAACCGCCCTCAATAGTCCGTGCGAGGGTCCTGATTCAGTTGAGACAGGGCTATTGCCCCCTCCCCTCCTGCTCCCCCAAGCCCTCCTTGTTCATGTACTGTGTAGTGGTCGGTGCGAGATTCCTCTTTGTGGGTGAAAATGCGCCTCCCCCCCAACCCCGCCCCCCCGTGCTCACACGCCTCCTTCCAGCTATGTGATATAGTAGTTCGTGGGAGGATCCAAATTCATGTGGGGTATGGCTACCCCCCTTCCCACGCGTGCCCTCACGCCTCCTTGCTTCTACAATACCAGATACCTGGTATAATGTTAGTATTACGGGGGAACATAGTTAATAGGACCAAATACTGTTTGTAAAAATAGCGAAGTATACAAGTGTTTGTGTGTACCGAAGGTCCGATTTAATATGGTCCTCCGTAATAGTAGTCCGTGCGAAGGTCTCTCTTCAGGCGCAATACCCCCCCCCCCCCCTTATAACAAGGGACGAATGTGACATGGAGGAGTTTGGCACACTATTATTAGATAGTAGCGAGAAAACGATCGCTATCTTAGGAGACGGACGGTGGCCATAGGCGGCGAAACGGGAAGGGGATGATATTCATTAGGATTTTCTATGTAGTACATGAAAACCAACGCAGTGAGCGCCCAACTGATGGAAGTGTCTCTCGATTATTAATAGGGTATTAGAACGGTGCTCCGTCTCACAAGGGATGCGTGATCGATGGTCAAATGACTAAGGCAAGCAACAAATGAGCCCACCCCCCCCCCCCCCCCCCCCGCACGCCGTTCCCCCGCCTTAGATGCGTACCTCTTGCGCTCACTGCGCCCCTCCCCCCCCCCCCCTCCTCCCCTCCCCTCCCCCCCCCCCCCCCCCCCCCCCCCTCCCCTTCTCCCTCCGGCCTCATCATCATCAGCGCTTACGGAGAGATCATGACAATTCTCGTGCAGAACCTGATCGTGGTGCTGCTGCTGTGGCGTTATATGAAGAACCCGCCTTCTTCGGTGGGCATCGCAGTCCTCATCTCGGGTTTCGTAGCCACCGCGGTGGCGTGTGCGACGCTGCCCAGCAAGTACTTGGTGCTGCTGCCCTACAGCAACCTCCCTCTCATTGTGTTGGCGAAGGTCCCCCAGGTGATAGCAGCGGTGGGGGTGGGGGCGGTGGAAGCGGCGAGAGTTTCCACTATTGAGGTGTTTCTGTTTGGGATGGGGGGGGGGGGGGGGGGGGGAGTTGGCGTAGGCCTCCCTGGCAACAGTAGTGGCGGTACATGTAGCGGTGGAAGCGGTGGAAGGGGTGATGACGTCGGGGCGCCGTCGAGAAGGGTTTCCGGTATGTTTTTGAGGCGTTTTCGTTGAAGGGAGGGGGGAGGGGGGGGGGGGGGGGGGGGGTGTACTCGATAGGAGAGATGTGCTCGATCTCATGCATGGCCGTAGTCGTATGACCATAGACGGGGGGTGGGGGGGGGGGGGGAGTTCGCGAAAATCTCTCAGGTGACATTAGTGGTGGCGGCAGTGGCGATGGCGGATCAGCGAAAAGCCCCAGCCACGCCTCAACCGTACGCGTAACTTTTTTGGTATTTTTTTTTGTCGTGTTCGTAAGTCGCCGGCTTCTCTCCTTGGTAAGGTGAAAGGCTCTGTAAATACGTAGATCGATCGAATGGAGAGAAGAGCAAAAAATGGAAAGACGGGCGCCCCTCCTCAGTCCCCCGTGATCCGCGTTCCCTCCCCCCCCCCCCGCACCGCCCCGCCCACAATCGAAGCTGCAGTGATGGAGTTGAGGGTGTACTATTTTATTTTGTGTCGTCTCGGTTATTTTTCTTTTGCTTTCGTGAGAGCAGGCAAGCTCGAGTGTATCAAATGGGTCTCACCGTCCTCTTTTCGTCGATTTTGATTTTCTTACTCTGTTTTTTTCTCCTTTTTTCGTTGTTGTTGTTGTTGTTGCTGTTGTTGCCATTTCTCCCTCAGAGCGCTGCGGCACCATCTCATCGCTTTTTTTTTTTTCGCCGGTTCTCGCTTCTTTTTGTTGTTTTACATGTTTTCGTTTTTTTTTTTATATATTTTGTGTTTTTGTCTCTTTGTCCTTTCTCTCTCAGATCAGTACGAACTATAATAACGGGCACACCGGCCAGCTGGCCTCTTTCACCACTTTCCTGAACTTCGCGGGGGCAACCGTTCGAATCCTCACCACCATCCAGGAGGTAAGGACCTCTGCCGTTTAGATGCGTGTGCCGCGATGTACACATACAGAGAGGGGTATTTACGAACACAGAAAAAAAAAAATGTTTTTCTGGCCGAAACATCTCTGATGACTGTTGAACACCTCGGATAGATCATGATCTGTGTATAGATCTTCTATGATCTGTATTAGTAGATCATCTATGGTCTCTACAGTGGATCATCCATGACCTGCAGATCATAGATTGTCTCTGGATCATCTATGCTCTGTAGATCATCTATCTACTGTATGTCTGTAGATGATCTATCTACTGTACACCATCTAAGATATGTAGATTCATCTATGATCTGTATATCATCTGCACGTTATCTATGGTCTGTAGATCATCTATGATATGTAGATCATCTATGATATGTAGATCTTCTATCAACTGCAGATCATCTATGATCTGTAGATCATCTAGTTTCTCACCTGCAGTTGCAAGGGATTGCGCAGGGTCTGCATATCTACAGTAGTACAGATCGAACCCCAGGAAACATGTGCTACTGTAGATCATCCAGATTATGCAGGCTATACGGGTCCCCACCCGCCAACTTGAGCTGTACCTGGTATATATACCGTATCACACTATCACACTAGGGTAGTAAGATAACACACCCCTCTCGGACGATTTTCAAAGCTGGGTTTCTCGACAACCGGGAGGGCGTACTGAATACGACCAGCGATTATGCGTCTATATGTGCAACCTTAACCTTCTCGACGAAATATTTCTAAAGCCACCATTTTTCGTTGTGTGTGTCCCATGTTTGGGAGGAAACCGGCCGGGTCTGAAAATCGTCCCAGGGGGGGCGTTATCTTGATTATAGTATACGGTGTATAGATAGATCTGTCTTGAAACATCTAGGTCGTGTAGTGGAGTGGGAATGATCTATCTGATCTGTTCTGTGTGTGGGCTGTTTGGGAGGGGGCTCCTCTCCTGAAGAGCTACCCAAAAAATGAATTTGTTGGGACATTATTCGCTAGGGCTGGACACTGCCACAGCAGTATGTGCTGTAATCTACTGGCGGTAGTAATCTACTGGAAGAAGTAGTAGTCTACTGGCAGTAGTAATATACTAGCAGTAGTAATCTACTGGCAGTAGTAATCTACTGACAGTATTACGGGGGATCATAGTTAATAGGACCTACCGTATACACAAAAACCTATATATTGACGTATTTTTACTAACGATATTTGGTCCTATTTACTATGATCCCCCGTAATAGTAATTTACTGGCAGTAGTAATCTATTGGCAGTAGTAATATACTAGCAGTAGTAATCTACCGGGAGGCATAGTAATCAGGACCCATCATATAGACCAAAAAACTGTACACCCCAGTATGTTTACCAAGCATATTTGGTCCTGATCACTATTTTCAATTGTGATAGTAATATACTGGCTGTAGTAGTCTATTGGTTAGTAGTTTTATCTTACGTACGCTCGAAAATTACGCCATAATATAGTACGGAAACCCGCTTGATGCGTGTTGGGAGAAGAGAGTAAAGAGGAGAGACAGTATATAGACTGCTTCAATCAAGTATACTGATTGATTTTTTACGACAGCGTGGCCGCTACTGGCTGAGTCAATCCAGTGCTCAACCCTGTCATGTACCCAGTATCGTTGGAACGTCATTTATGTTTTTCAGCAGTCATCGTTGTACGAAGTATACCTACAAGTAAATACAGGGCTCTTTACGGACCATGACCTAACCCGCGGGTCGGGTCGGGCCGGGCCGGGCCGGGCCGGCTCGGGTCGGGTCAGATTGGGTCGGGTTGGATCGGGTCAGGAGGTTTTCTAACTCTCTTGGGTCGGGTCGGGTCGGGTCGGGTCACCCACCCTTACTCGACCCGACCTGATCCGACCCGATTTGACCCGCGAGGTTTGACCTAAGCCGGGAACAGCCCTGGATGTAGTATCTCTATGGTATGACATGCACGGTCTGCTTCAGTAGATCGTGTTCGCCGGATTATGGGCGTAATTGTGACACTTGGACTATCTTGCGCACACGCTTACCGCGTGTGATATGTACCTAACGCATTCCTGGTACACGTTCATACAAAGTGTCCCTACTCATATGGTATAAATACCAACTGTACACCCGCTTTCTCCGTACTTCGTGTACAAATGTGCCTATTTGAAAGAAGATTATGCGTTTCGCTTCGCTCATGTCGACACGAACGTATCTGGTATACCTTCCCTGCGAGCACGTACCTTTTTTTCGTGCTTCGTGTACAAAATGTATGCCTGCTCCTATGTTGAGAAAGGTACATATTTAACACAAAATAATAACGTCCCATTTCTACGGAAACGTGTGCACAGGTTGGGTGGGACATGGGTCTCCTTGCCA